>SSNP01000254.1:236255-374097 GCA_006937955.1 Pachypanchax playfairii | reverse complement strand
GAGTAACAGGTCAGAGTTACAGGTCAGAGTTACAGGTCAGAGTAACAGGTCAGAGTGACAGGTCAGAGTGACAGGTCAGAGTTACAGGTCAGAGTTACAGGTCAGAGTTACAGGTCAGTGTAACAGGTCAGAGTTACAAGTCAGAGTTACAGGTCAGAGTTACAGGTCAGAGGTACAGGTCAGAGTGACAGGTCAGAGTTACAGGTCAGAGTTACAGGTCAGAGTGACAGGTCAGAGTTACAGGTCAGAGTTACAGGTAATGTGTAACAGGTCAGTGTAACAGGTCAGAGTTACAGGTCAGTGTAACAGGTCAGAGTTACAGGTCAGAGTGACAGGTCAGAGTTACAGGTCAGAGTAACAGGTCAGAGTAACAGGTCAGAGTGACAGGTCAGAGTGACAGGTCAGAGTGACAGGTCAGAGTGACAGGTCAGAGTTACAGGTCAGTGTAACGGGTCAGTGTAACAGCTCAGAGTGACAGGTCAGAGTTACAGGTCAGAGTTACAGGTCAGTGTAACAGGTCAGAGTTACAGGTCAGAGTTACAGGTCAGAGTAACAGCTCAGAGTTACAGGTCAGTGTGACAGGTCAGAGTTACAGGTCAGAGTTACAGGTAATGTGTAACAGGTCAGTGTAACAGGTCAGAGTTACAGGTCAGCGTTACAGGTCAGAGTTACAGGTCAGAGTTAAAGGTCAGAGTTACAGGTCAGAGTGACAGGTCAGAGTTACAGGTCAAAGTTACAGGTCAGTGTAACAGGTCAGAGTGACAGGTCAGAGTAACAGGTCAGAGTTACAGGTCAGAGTGACAGGTCAGAGTTACAGGTCAGAGTTACAGGTCAGAGTGACAGGTCAGAGTTACAGGTCAGAGTTACAGGTAATGTGTAACAGGTCAGTGTAACAGGTCAGAGTTACAGGTCAGCGTTACAGGTCAGAGTAACAGGTCAGAGTGACAGGTCAGTGTTACAGGTCAGTGTAACAGGTCAGAGTTACAGGTCAGAGTCACAGGTCAGAGTTACAGGTCAGAGTTACAGGTAAGAGTTACAGGTCAGAGTGACAGGTCAGAGTGACAGGTCAGAGTTACAGGTCAGAGTTACAGGTCAGAGTTACAGGTCAGTGTAACAGGTCAGAGTTACAGGTCAGTGTAACAGGTCAGAGTTACAGGTCAGAGTGACAGGTCAGAGTTACAGGTCAGATTACAGGTCAGTGTAACAGGTCAGAGTGACAGGTCAGAGTGACAGGTCAGTGTAACAGGTCAGAGTTACAGGTCAGAGTGACAGGTCAGAGTGACAGGTCAGTGTAACAGGTCAGAGTGACAGGTCAGAGTGACAGGTCAGAGTTACAGGTCAGAGTTACAGGTCAGAGTGACAGGTCAGAGTTACAGGTCAGAGTTACAGGTAATGTGTAACAGGTCAGTGTAACAGGTCAGAGTTACAGCTCAGAGTGACAGGTCAGAGTTACAGGTCAGAGTTACAGGTCAGTGTAACAGGTCAGAGTTACAGGTCAGAGTTACAGGTCAGAGTTACAGGTAAGTGTAACAGGTCAGTGTAACAGGTCAGAGTTACAGGTCAGAGTGACAGGTCAGAGTTACAGGTCAGAGTGACAGGTCAGTGTTACAGGTCAGTGTAACAGGTCAGAGTTACAGGTCAGTGTAACAGGTCAGAGTTACAGGTCAGAGTTACAGGTCAGAGTTACAGCTCAGAGTGACAGGTCAGAGTTACAGGTCAGAGTTACAGGTAATGTGTAACAGGTCAGTGTAACAGGTCAGAGTTACAGCTCAGAGTGACAGGTCAGAGTTACAGGTCAGAGTTACAGGTCAGAGTGACAGGTCAGAGTTACAGGTCAGTGTAACAGGTCAGAGTTACAGGTCAGTGTAACAGGTCAGAGTTACAGGTCAGAGTGACAGGTCAGTGTAACAGGTCAGAGTTACAGGTCAGAGTCACAGGTCAGAGTTACAGGTCAGAGTCACAGGTCAGAGTGACAGGTCAGAGTGACAGGTCAGAGTTACAGGTCAGAGTTACAGCTCAGAGTGACAGGTCAGTGTAACAGGTCAGAGTTACAGGTCAGAGTGACAGGTCAGAGGTACAGGTCAGAGTGACAGGTCAGAGTAACAGGTCAGAGTTACAGGTCAGAGTGACAGGTCAGAGTGACAGGTCAGAGTTACAGGTCAGAGTTACAGGTCAGTGTAACAGGTCAGAGTTACAGGTCAGGGTAACAGGTCAGAGTTACAGGTCAGAGTGACAGGTCAGAGTTACAGGTCAGTGTTACAGGTCAGAGTGACAGGTCAGAGTAACAGGTCAGAGTTACAGGTCAGAGTAACAGGTCAGAGTTACAGGTCAGTGTAACAGGTCAGAGTGACAGGTCAGTGTAACAGGTCAGAGTTACAGGTCAGAGTTACAGGTCAGTGTAACAGGTCAGAGTTACAGGTCAGTGTAACAGGTCAGAGTTACAGGTCAGAGTGACAGGTCAGAGTTACAGGTCAGTGTTACAGGTCAGTGTAACAGGTCAGTGTTACAGGTCAGAGTTACAGGTCAGAGTTACAGGTCAGAGTTACAGGTCAGAGTTACAGGTCAGTGTAACAGGTCAGAGTTACAGGTCAGTGTAACAGGTCAGAGTTACAGGGCAGAGTGACAGGTCAGAGTTACAGGTCAGAGTTACAGGTCAGAGTGACAGGTCAGCACTACAGGTCAGTGTAACAAGTCAGAGTAACAAGTCAGAGTTACAAGTCAGAGTGACAGGTCAGCACTACAGGTCAGTGTAACAGGTAAGAGTTACAGGTCAGAGTTACAGGTAAGAGTTACAGGTCAGAGTTACAGGTCAGAGTTACAGGTCAGTGTAACAGGTCAGAGTTACAGGTCAGTGTAACGGGTCAGTGTAACAGCTCAGAGTGACAGGTCAGTGTAACAGGTCAGAGTTACAGGTCAGCGTTACAGCTCAGAGTAACAGGTCAGAGTTACAGGTCAGTGTGACAGGTCAGAGTTACAGGTCAGAGTTACAGGTCAGTGTAACAGGTCAGAGTAACAGGTCAGTGTAACAGGTCAGAGTTACAGGTCAGCGTTACAGGTCAGTGTTACAGGTCAGAGTTACAGGTCAGCGTTACAGCTCAGAGTAACAGGTCAGAGTTACAGGTCAGAGTGACAGGTCAGAGTTACAGGTCAGAGTGACAGGTCAGTGTGACAGGTCAGAGTTACAGGTCAGAGTTACAGGTCAGAGTTACAGGTCAGAGTTACAGGTCAGTGTAACAGGTCAGAGTTACAGGTCAGTGTAACAGGTCAGAGTTACAGGTCAGAGTGACAGGTCAGAGTTACAGGTCAGAGTTACAGGTAATGTGTAACAGGTCAGTGTAACAGGTCAGAGTTACAGGTCAGCGTTACAGGTCAGTGTTACAGGTCAGCGTTACAGGTCAGTGTTACAGGTCAGAGTTACAGGTCAGAGTTACAGGTCAGAGTGACAGGTCAGAGTTACAGGTCAGAGTTACAGGTAATGTGTAACAGGTCAGTGTAACAGGTCAGAGTTACAGGTCAGCGTTACAGCTCAGCGTTAAAGGTCAGAGTGACAGGTCAGAGTGACAGGTCAGAGTTACAGGTCAGTGTAACGGGTCAGTGTAACAGCTCAGAGTGACAGGTCAGTGTAACAGGTCAGAGTTACAGGTCAGCGTTACAGCTCAGAGTAACAGGTCAGAGTTACAGGTCAGTGTGACAGGTCAGAGTTACAGGTCAGAGTTACAGGTCAGTGTAACAGGTCAGAGTTACAGGTCAGTGTAACAGGTCAGAGTTACAGGTCAGAGTGACAGGTCAGAGTTACAGGTCAGAGTTACAGGTAATGTGTAACAGGTCAGTGTAACAGGTCAGAGTTACAGGTCAGTGTAACAGGTCAGAGTTACAGGTCAGTGTAACAGGTCAGAGTAACAGGTCAGAGTGACAGGTCAGAGTGACAGGTCAGAGTTACAGGTCAGAGTTACAGGTAATGTGTAACAGGTCAGTGTAACAGGTCAGAGTTACAGGTCAGCGTTACAGCTCAGAGTGACAGGTCAGAGTTACAGGTCAGAGTGACAGGTCAGAGTTACAGGTCAGAGTGACAGGTCAGTGTAACAGGTCAGAGTTACAGGTCAGAGTTACAGGTCAGAGTAACAGGTCAGAGTTACAGGTCAGAGTGACAGGTCAGAGTTACAGGTCAGTGTAACAGGTCAGAGTGACAGGTCAGAGTGACAGGTCAGAGTTACAGGTCAGTGTAACAGGTCAGAGTTACAGGTCAGAGTGACAGGTCAGAGTTACAGGTAATGTGTAACAGGTCAGTGTAACAGGTCAGAGTGACAGGTCAGTGTTACAGGTTAGAGTTACAGGTCAGTGTGACAGGTCAGTGTGACAGGTCAGAGTTACAGGTCAGAGTAACAGGAAACGAACTCACCGCTAAAGCCTCAGGAGTTACTTTGATTGGAGTTCTCCAAGCAGCTACAAGAAAACAAAAAGTTTACTGATACTGACTGTAACTGACCAAGTTAAATCACAAAATAAATTCTTGGTAATAAACTATGCATATAAAGAGTTAATAAATCTTTTATAAAATAAAAAGTGTTTTTAATATAAATATGATGACTTGTTTCCCATTCAAACTTGACTGTTGTTTCATGGTCATTGTATAACACAACAAGAGGAACACGTCTGTCAGTTTATGGTCTCTTTAAAATATGACAACAAACACTGGAATGCAGGTCTTTTACCAGTAAAGTGGTAAACAGGAGTCCTCTTGGCACCCTGTGTCGGTGCCCTGGCTGCTGCGGTGGACCTGCTGCTGTCGGGGCAGACGGCTCTCCTGATGGCGTTTTCCCTACGTACCTGACTCAACAGAGCTCAGTCCAGTGTCTACTTATGGTCTAACGTGTTCTGGGAAGGTGTCTGTGTGTCTATGTGTCCCAGTATGTGTTTGGGAAGGGGGAATAATTGTCCTTTTGTTTTTACAATAATGGAGAAGGGATGGGAATATGGGCTATGTGGGATCATTTTAACCTGTAAAGCACTTTGAGCTGCATCTTTCTTTGTACGAAAAGCACTTTATAAATAAAGTTTGATTTGATGTTCACTTGTTTTCTGTGGAGAACAAACTCAACTCTGTATCTTAATCTCAATACACCTCAAACTTTAGAGTAAAAACACTTTCTTTTTAGATTGAAAGGTTTTTAACCAACTCTTCTTCTGCTCAGGTCCCTCCAGCATCATAGTCAGGTTCAGGTTCCAGTTGCTCCACCTTGAATCTTTTCTTCTATAGTTATTCTGCTGTAGATCAGCTGCTGTTTGGATCATTGTTCTGTTTCAGATGTCAGTCAGATGGACTCACTGGACTCTAGAATATTTTGGTATACAGAGGTCAGATGTTGCCTCAAGGACTGCAAGGTGTCCAAATCCAGATGTTACAGAACAAGCCCGAACCATCAGTCCTCCGCCACCATGCAGACAGCTGGGACGAGCTGTTTCTGTTAAGAAGCTGTGCTGCGATGTAGAAACTTTGTCTTGTTATAAACAAAACTATTAACCTGCAAAATGTCTGGAGTGTCTGAGATGAAGTTTGATTTATTTTTACTAAAATAAATACTGATTAACCTACTTTGCCTGTTTGGTGGTGGTCGGAGGGTCCGGCGGCGCCTGGCAGCCTCGCCGGGACAGCTGTGGCTACAAACATGTGTGTGTGTGTGTGTGTGTGTGTGTGTGTGTGTGTGTGTGTGTGTGTGTGTGTGTGTGTGTGTGAATGACATACTGTAGTGTGAAGCACTTTGGGGGTCGTAGGACTTGAGTAAAGCGCTATACAAGTACACGCCATTTACCATCATTATGTCCAAGGTTGAGTGAACATGGACTCTTTATCATGTTCTTTAGGTCAACATTGAATTAAAATTTGTGCAACAGTGACAGACCCATTCAGATTAATATCAGGAATAACTTGTTATTCTCTACATGTGCAAAACCTTTTGCCAGTCGCTGTAGTTACAGCGCTGATCTTTACCCTTAGTGAGCCCCTCAAGATGGAAATGCTGCTCAAAGTATTTCTGACAGTGTGTGAGGTAGTAAAGCAGAATGTCCAGATAAATACTAAGTATCACAGGAACATCATGTTGATGAGTAGTTTACTGGTTAGTGGTCATATTGTTGTGGCTCATTAGTGATGCAGTCTGTTCCAGTTCTAGTAAACTGAACCTACCCAGCAGATTGTGGACCAGCTGTGGATTGGGCACCAGAGGTTCAGGGTGAGTGAAGATGGAGTATCTGCTGTGCTGGATCTGTCGCAGGGCTTCGAAGTTCCCTAGTAGGATGTCACACAGCCACTGGGCGTTGACACACGGGATCTTCCACTCTTTGGCCTTCTCATACTTTAGTCCACAGGCTCTGAGGAGAGATCAGCCAACACAAAACTAAATGAGCTAAAACTATTTCAGCTCATTAAAAATGAACTCTTTCATCTTCTCAGCCTTACTCTTTACAAATGAGGACGGTGTTACTGCGGCACAAATATCCTGTATATCTGGCACCAGCCAGGTAAGTCATCAGCTTCAGGTCGTCCCTGTCTGCATCCACAAAACCCGTCAATGATATGATCTGAAAGAAGAGAGAGACAAGCTGTTTCAACATAAATACAGAGGAAACTGTGTATTACATGTTCAACCCAACCAACAGGGTGTGTCAGGCTCATTCACCTCTTACTGTCCAAAATGATTTAGAATTCTATAAAAATAATCGTTGGTGTTTTCATCATTATAAGCAGTTTGAGGCTAATTTGAGACACTAATCTACAAGAAGTTACAGACTTCTGCTGTCATGTGTCTCCTAAACATTTACTGCACTTCAGTTCAGTTCAGTTTTATTTATGCAGCAACAGTTCACAACTAAAGTCTTTTTAATGCACTACACAGAAACAACAAGTCCAGTTCACTTTGTTTAAAGTCATCAGCTGTTGGAGCAACATTCAGAATCAAGATGCCAGAAAAAGCTAAATAATGTCTAAAATATCTTTGTGGTGAAGCAGATCGAAACATTTTGCAGCAGAAAAAGTGTGAACGGTTGGTGAAAAGTGGATTTACATGCTGAGAGCAGGGTTTGGCTCCAGGAGGGAAAGCAAAGGGCAGATGTAGTGTTCTATGAGGAGGAACCATCTTCTTCTTCTTTAGAACGGAGCTGAGCCAGTGGGCAGTGACACAGCGCTTTCCCTCTCGGAGGGCCTGCAAAAACCAAACAAACGACATACTCAAAATAAATTGACTAGATCTCAACAAGGCCGTTATGTAACACTGTTGTACCGTGTGCAACTCTCATAAAATGATCTCAGAGGTGTAAAAATGAATGTAAATATTACTGGGTCAGTATACGTGATGGTGGAACGCAAGCAAAACTGAAAAATTTCAATCTCACCTCAAACTTATTTTTTTTTATTGAATTATATTTTAAAATGATGGAGTTTCAACCCAAAATCTGTATCACATCATACACACAACACAACACCCGACCACCAGCTGCACCAAAAGCCTCAGTTACAGTGACTCGTACTAACACCTGCAAACACGCTACTAACAAGTTTTTAACTGTTTCCTATGGACTCCTTCATGCAGCCTTACAGTAGCGCTAGAAGAATCGAGTGTTCTTGGCTCACTCAGACGTTCACGACCAGGTTAATGATCTGCCAGCCTTTCCCCTACATTCTTTTAATCGTGGCGCTGCACCACGCCAATTTCAGCGCCACGGCTGCAAAATGCCGAGATTTATTTATGTTTCCGCTGCTTTCGGAAGCAGCAGTGTTAGCGTCTCTGTTGTTTTACGTGAACACAGCATGCAGGCAGCAATGAGGCGGGGCATTCCGACATATTTACTCCTCTTTAGTTTTTAGCAAGGTGAAGTTAGAGCAGCGCTGGTACGACTCGCCGCTCTAAACTAAGCAAAGCTGCGGACATGTGAGTTCTGTGGCAAATGCGTGACACGTGTAGTACTCGTATCTGACAACATGATGCAGCAGTTTCAGTCAGTGTAGAAAAGCAGAGAATACTGAACCCACAGCGTAACATCCCGCCCCCTCCTCCTTGCCTTCTGCATCCCTGCAGGTAGCGCTTAGACAGGTAAAATGTACGCGTGTGTGTGTGTGTGTGTGTCAGTGGCAACGTTACTTTCACTGTGTAAACATCAAGTTCCACTAATGAGAAAGAAGAGGCAGCAGTGCATCTCTGTGTGTGTATGTGTGCGCGCGCGTGCGCCCGCCTGTGTGTGTCTGTGAAATGAAATGCCAAACTAACAGTGTAAAAGGTTTAAAAATCACCATTTGCATGAAACACTGACATTTTTTTTACTGTGCCTGTTTTAACACGGCAGTAATTAACAGTGTTCTTGGCCCAGATCAGACTGTTTACTCAGTCCAGTCAGAATAAATCTGTATTTCTACAGTTGATAAGCTATTACTGATCAAATCAGTAATATAGCCATTGCAGATAGAATAGGCCTGTATATAATGTGATTATTTAAACAGTTTAAACATGTAACCAATAAATATTTTACAGCAAGTTTATATTTTCTTTATTTAAAGTGTTGTGATCTAAAATACAGGTTTTATTGTTTTTTTATAACAAATTTCCAGTCAGTAAACAGGGAAATTAGTCTATGCAAAGCAATGGGGGTGCAAAAGCCTCACAACAAGAGACAACCCCGCACCCCAGCACCACAGCTAGAAAGAATTCTAGGGGAAACACTGTCTGCTTCAAGCATTTTCCGCAACCTCCCACACAAACCCTCTACGTAGGAACACCGGTGTAATGCCTTCCCAACAACCTGCACACCGTGCGCCATGATGGGGGATTATATACTTTATTTCTTTCTTTCTAATACTGTAGAAAACTGCGTGTTTTCATAAGAATATAAAATAGAATGCAAGAAACAGCTTAATTTTCCAGAAAATTACGTTCACTTCTGATTTTTCATGACGTGTGAGGCAACACTGTGCAACAGCTCAGCTAAGGTGTTACGGTCTGTTCTAACTCACAGTCCAGCTCATAGAACTGAATCTTTACATCATCTGTGCTATTTAAGTTTCTCAGGTACAAAGCTTATTTTTTTCACCTATATCCTGCTATAGATAATCATTCCATCCAATAACATGTTGAAGAAATCTAAAAAAAATTAAAAACTACAATAATACAAAAAATACATCTGATTCCTATTATACAATTACTCAAGATCCCATTGGTCAATTTCAATGATTGAGAGCTCTATAGAGTTGAGTGATTCTAACTATAAACAACGTCATCAATGTTACTGACATGTCAGAATGTGCCAACAGGAAAAGACCCCCATAAGAGAAGATACGATAGTGACTGTGTTTACATGCAGCCAATAACACGTTCAAAACTGGAATATTAGCAATAACCTGATCAAACACGGCCATGCAAACACCAGCAAAAACCTGAATATGCTCAGAACCCGGTTTACCCTTTCCTAACCCGAGTATTTGGTCACGTAACGTATCGGCACATCCCCATCAATAGGAACATTAAATTTGTGTTTTGCACATGTTCTATTTGCAATCTTGGCCTTTACAGTAGAGAAACCACATACAATCACTCATGTGCAGAAGTAAACAGGAAGTAGAGGTAAACATGTCGAGACGCAGCACAGCACCACACTGTTTATAAGAAACCAATTTATTTATTAGTGTGGTGAAAACTAGGGATGCACCGAAATGAAAATTCTTGGCCGAAACCGAAAATGAGGAAACCAAGGCTGAAAACTGAAACACAGAAAGAAATGATCGTCAAGTAACAAAACATAACAAAATTGCGATATCTCAAAAAGACTAAATTAAGAGAGAAAATATTTTTGTTTGTTGTTTTAGTACTTTGTGAAATAAGTAGGGCATATATTTAGTATGCATCGCATGAGAAACCCCATTAAACAAAAATTGATGGTTGATGGTATCATTTTCAGTGTTTTTGGTAGAAGTTTTAAATGTCCTATATTCTTAAATGTCGCTTGAATGCAACAGGTCTGCATGCAGCTAGCACTAGCAGCTAGTGCAGACAAGCTTCTGAGACAAGAAAGAACAAACCAGATCTGTAATCTGCAGAGAATATTGGTGACAAAGTTTCACAAAAAGCAGTTAAGTGTTGTCAGAAATCTCACCAGATTTGTTGTTAGGCACTTTTTAGAGAAAAAAGTCATCAAAGAGGTCTGGAAAATTAGTTAGAAATAGCGAAGTTGGCAACACTGGTTGTGTGCAGGGTCATGCGCTGATTTCAAAACAGCGTATAAACACCACTGTTGCTGTTTGTCTAGAGTAACTGCAGTTAAATCACGACTATTGAGCACAGACGGCACTGAAAATATCTATTTATATCTTAAAAACTGACTGCTGCAGCCCTTTTTATGGCGGCACTGTTCACTCACGAAATCACGCGTTTCAGCCGTGTTGTTTCAGTGATTTAGGTCTTTCGGCTGAAAACCAAAAATGCACTTTTGGGTCATTTTTGGACGAAAAATTTGCATCCCTAGTGAAAACCATGAATATAAAGTCTTTTGTTGATGACAGAAAGTACAGCAATAGCAAGATTTAAAAGAAAATGACCATAAAGTTACAGAAATGACACATATTGTGTCTGAAGGTTGTCAGTACTTTAACCGTGTTCCATGTGTACAGCAGTAACTCTCTTTGCTCACACATGTAAACATTGACCTCAACCCGACCATAACCATAATTTGCTTTCACACCTGAAAACGAGACGGAGTTGCAGAAACAGCCGGGAGAGACAGAGACAGAACTTTGTTCTGATCTGTAGGAACGAGGATTTCCACAATGTGGAGAAAAATGACAAACATCGCGAAATTCAACAAATATTTTAGAAGCAAATCCAGAAATTTGTAGAATTTGCTGTATTTAAGCTGCTGCACAAAACACTTTATTATGTTAAATGCTGAATAAGAATCATAATGAATAATATGGGATTGTCTTCTTATTGCACTGTTCTTTAGGTGACGTGTGCTCAGTATATGTACTCTTACCTGTACATACATGTTGCTGACTTGACTCTCACACAGCAGGTGGGTGCAGCGGCCGGTCAGAGTTGGGTCAACAACACCACCACACGCCTGGATGACCTGAGGGACAGGTTTGGTAAACGACATTATAACAGCAGAGACTGAAAAATGTTCCCCAAACCTCCAGGTGAGCTTTAAACTCAAAAATCTCCTCAGAGAAAAACTGCTTCAATCAAACACTCGAACAGAAACTGAAACAATAAAAAGGGTTAAAAAGGTTGTTGTTGTCAAAAAGAATAAAACTACTGACTAGATCGTGTGTCTGTGTCTTGTTTGGAACTAGTCATCATGGGTTTTCTAAGGATTTACAACTAAATGTATTTAAAAATGAATATAAACCCGCAGCAGTTTAAGGTAAGAACTATATGAAGATTAACATAAGAGATCCAGATTCTGTTGTTTTGTTTTTACATAGAAGCTGTTTCTGGTTTCAGCTTTCCAAAACTTATAAGACTTATAAACAAATAAGAGAAAATCCACGGAGTGGCACAGCGTTTCTGAAGCCGTCAATGCTGTGAGTTCTCCAGAGAGATCTGTGGCAGATATTAAAAAAAGGTCCGATCTAAAGATGGAGGCAAAAAAAAGATGGCTTGCCACCGTCAGAGTGTGTCTGTCACTGGAGGACCCCCTGGGACCTCTGATCCCCCACAGCTCGCTGTTAGGATCTCAGCAGTACTCGAACCGGCAACCGTGCATGACATCGTGCAGGAGAAGGAGGGAGACACTGACCATGCAGAGGAGACTAGGCCTTTTATTAATATAGATCAAATGTGTCCATCATTAAAACTTAAAACAAAACCAAATCTCGTTTCCCCCCCAGTGACTGTGGACGAAGTGTCCAACGAGGTTTCCCTGCTTCTCAGCAGCAGCACTGCAGGTGCTCTCCATGTTCAAAATGTGCATAAGTCAGGTTCTTCATCAACTTAAAGTTGTGCACATTTTTCTTCTATGTTTTTTTATAAATCCCAAAGTTTGCGTGGAAAGTTGCTTACGCAGTTTTCCGACCCCGTTTTACGCGTAAGCAAGCTTTATAAATGAGACCTCTGATCTTTACGGAAATAAAGTAGTCTCATCTCTGCTCATAAAAACACAACAGCCTTAAAGCATCAAGTAAACTGTCAAATGGCATGAAGTTTTAAAATGATTTCAGTTTTATAAGGCAAAATATCAATTTGAAAACCCAGAAATGTCTGGAAGGTAATTCCAGTTTGTTCATCTTACCCTTTTCCACGTAGCCAGGAGTTGTTTGTCAGCCATCTGCTCGGGGTAGTCAGCCACAGCGAACACACAACCCAGCAGAAATCCGTCCTGTGGAACTGAGAGAACAACAGCACTTACGTTCTGTTCATTCAGGTTTAATCCATCTGTCTGAGTTATGAATGTAAAAACTGGAACAATAATAAACACCCTGTATGTGTGGCTGAACTCACTGTCTTGTCCTGGTTCATGTCCAAACAGCTGGGTGACGTGAGGAGGCTGCGGGAGCTGAGGTGGCAGCACCGACGTCTGCTGCTGCTGCTGCTGTTGTTGTAGTACCTGCTGATTCTGTTGCTGCAGTACTTGTTGCTGCTTCTGCATCTGCTGCTGCTGTTGTAAGAAATGTTGCTGCTGCTGCTGAAGATGCTGTTGATGCAACTGCTGCTGATTCTGCTGCTGTAACATGTGCATGCGTTGCTGCTGATGATACTGCTGTAGTTGCTGTAGACCTGGTCGAAGGAGCTGCTGTGGACGCAGCTGCTGCTGAGAGAACATCTGCTGTTGGTGCATTTGCTGCTGTTGTTGAAGAAACTGCTGCTGCTGCTGGGGAACCTGTGGGAAACCTTGTTGTGCAACCTGTGACTGTTGCTGCTGCAGCTGCATCATCTCATGCTGCTGCTGCTGCTGCTGTTGAAGGTGCATCATGGGATGCTGTGGTAGCTGCTGGTGCTGCTGGGCAGCCTGGTGGGAGTGCTGCAGCAGCTGCTGCTGCTGCTCTGTGTTCAGCGTCTGTCCCGTTACTTTGGACTGATTGAACAGAGGAGGGTTGTTAGTGTTGGCAGTCTGAGCATGGCTCAGGTTTGTCTGCTCCAAAGCCTTCGTTTGATTGCTGTTCAGGTTGTGGATTAGCTGTAAAAAAAATAAAGAAACGCACAGAAAGCACTGATCAGAAAAAGGTTTCTAAAAGGCATTCGGCCCAGTTGAGATCAGCTCAGTTAGTTTAGTTCATCTCAGGTCAATTCATGCTGGTCCAGTCCAGTTTTTTTAATTCAGTTTAATCCAGTTATATCTCAGTGGGCACATGGGGCAGCGTTTGCAGTTCAGACCAACGAGCAGCTAGTTGTGCTTCTGTTAGTAAGCACACAACACAGTGCTGAGCTGCCTCCTCATGATACGTGTGAATTACCAAAGAGTTTAAACAGGAAGTCTCTTTTTTTCTATAATAAAACACAATACAGGTGAACAGCTGTAATTACCTCCACCAAGGAGGTCATGTTTTCATCAGGGTCTGTCTGTCTGTTAGCAGGATAACTCAAAAACTAATGGATGGATTGTGATGAAATTTTCAGGAAAGGTCAGAAACGACCCAAGGAAGAATTGATTACATTTTGGGGGTGATCTGGATTACCGTCTGGATCCAGGAATTTTTTTTAAGGATACAGACATAGTACTTTCTACAATATGTCCACTTGGCGGAGGTCTGCGCTCTCCGAGTGCTTTTCTATTTGTTTAATGTCATTTCTGGACTATAAGCTGCTATTTTTTCCACTCACTTTAAACACTGCAGCTTAAACCATGATGTGGTTAATTTAATGGAGTTTTACAGGTTAATAAGCGTCATGTCGCCAAAACATTTAGCTTCATCACATCAGACCAATAAAACTGTTTGAATTAAATCAATCATTTTGTGTTTCATGCACACGCCCTCGTCATGGGAAACACATGAAAAAACACACGATGCAGTTTTCAAGTTAAAAGCAATAGATCGGATCAATTTCTTTAACCAGCTGCATTACAGTCATTGTTTAGAAGGTACCATTTAAGGTAAGTAGATGTTTATGTTACTGGTACAACATGGACACCTGCAGCTTATAGACACGTGCAGCCTACGTACAGGTATGCACAAATATTTTCTTCTTAAATTTAGTCTGTGCAGCTCATACTCAGGAAAGTACGGTACTCAGAAACAGGGAGGTCTTACCTGTGCTACAGCAGGTCGATTGGTTGGTGGCATGTCAGAGTTGTTGGTTATGTTGCGGAGGGTTCTGATGGTGGAATTCCACCCAGAGAGACCCTCTGAGACTGATCCACCTGAAAGAGAGACATGAAACCTTCACCAACAGGTTGGTTTATTACCAGCAAACAACATCCTTCACTATTAAAATACAGAAAATCCCTCTGTAAACTTGCTTGTGGTCTCTGGAGATAGCTAATAGTAGAACGGGAGACAGAGCTTTCAGTTATCAGGCTCCTCTCTCGTGGTCTGTCAGTTTGAACTGTGTTTGGTTGAGTTCTGTGTTTCTTGTTTCCCGGTGGTTAATACTTTTAGTGTTTCTTGTCTTATTTTGGTAATGTTCTGTACTTCCTGTGTGTGTTCCTCAGTAACTTGCTTTTCTCCCACAGCTGTTTCAGTTTAGTAATTTGCTTCCTGCATGTGTTCTAGTATTTAAAGAGGTCCTTCCATTAAAACAGTTTTTCTGAGGTTTCTGTTAAATATTTTACCTCCACAGGTGTTCTTACCTTCATAGTGGGTGTGAAAACAGGTCAACAACTTCTCTTTCAGCTTTTATCTCTCAAACTACGCAGGTGGTGATAAAACCCAAGTTCTCCAGAGTCAGAACGGCCTGTATCTGTTACATCACAACTCCTTTGTTCGTTAGTATTCATCAGCTCCTGTAGTTGAAACCACGCCTAGCATGCTGCTGCTAAAAGCTGTTAGCATAAGACGTAGCAAACAGGAAGACCCGACATCTGATGTTACCATGTGCAGCGGGGCAGGAAACAGTATACCGTGCTCTCATAGGCTAGTTTGTTAGCCAATCAGAGTCCAGCAAATTTCAACAATGAATATGAACGAGCTGATGCCGAAGCCTGATGGAAAGAACCGGAACCACCCGAATCTTGATGCAGACAGATTGAAAGGTCTGTTAATCAGTGTTTCCTGATGTTTTTTATGTATAAAATGTTTCATATTACTGGTTAATACTTAAGAAATAACCACAAAGTCATGAAATGTGTATGAAATGGCCTCTTTAAGATCAATTTGTTTGCAGTTCTGTGTCGCAGCATCATGGTGTCTTTGCCCTATGTCCTCTTGTCTCGTGTCCTCCTGGGATTATACTAGTTTTGGCTGCCACATCAGGTTTTTTTTAGTAAGTTTAATAAAGTAGTTTAGTTCAGCTCTGCTTCACCTGTTTTTTTCTGCACCTTGGGTCCCACCTTCATCCCACACATCATGACATGGTCATGGCTACATGAGACGAGAACAGATTCAAACATGTGCATCTGTATTAAAATAATTACTAATTTATACTTATTACAGAACCTTCAGAAACTCATACTGGCTCATGTGTGGACAGAACCTGAAATAGTTCATGGTCCTGTGAGTCAGTGGCTTGTGTACTGTTTGCACTGCCTACAAGCTGGTCCTCATGTTCATGGTTCTGGTAGCTTTTCAATCTGCGCGTGTGGAGACTCAGAGTGTAGGACAACTCAACACCCTGACAGAAAGCTAGACCAGTCCAGTTATACTGACCTTGCTGTGCAGCGTGAGTGATGGCGGCGGCAGCAGAGCGCACCTCTGCAGGTATGGCAGGTCCACTAACAGAAACGGGAGTCCCTGTGGAACACAGGTTGATCAGCCGACTGCCGGTGGAAGACACCGGATCCTTGCTTCCAGGTGGTCCAGCTCGCCTTCTAGCCAGGCTGGAGGGAACCGGAGGAATTGGTGCCACAACTTCAGCTGGAGTCCAGTTCAAGTTAGTACCCTCCTTCTCCGTGGAGGAGTCATCATCTGAGTCATCGAACATACGTTCGCTACGACGCTCAGGTTTTCGGGGAGAGGTTGGTGAAATGGAGTTCAGTCGTTTGGGTCCTGGTCGTCTGCGCGGGCTGGTGTCCTCACCAGACGAGCCAGCGCTGGATGGACGGGACCGCCGGGGGCTGTAGCTTCCATCTGAATGAGAGCGCATGTCGTAAGACTCTGCTTCGCTCTCCTCCTCTTCATCAGGCTCCACATATGTGAGTCTGGGGTGATAAAGACTCTCATCCTTTCTGGTTTTATCTGCCAAAAAAACAACATAAGAAGAAGAATGAGCAACAAAAGGAATAATGACCCTTTTTCTCTGCTCACAATAACTACCATGTACCAACCACAGTGTGTACAGCTTTACACACCTTAAATAATACAACAGGGTTCATTTTCTTATGTCCACTTCAAAGTATTTGAGAGAGAGAGAGAGACAGACAGAAAGAGAGAGACAGACAGAAAGACAGACAGAGAGAGAGAGTATGAGAGTGAGACAGAGAGAGAGAGTGAGAGACAGAGAGAGAATGAGAGACAGAGATGGACAGAGAGAGAGAGAGACAGAGAGAGAGAGTGAGAGACAGAGAGAGAATGAGAGACAGAGAGAGAGAGAGACAGAGAGAGTGAGAGACACAGAGAGAGAGAGATAGAGAGAGAATGAGAGACAGAGAGAGTGAGAGACACAGAGAGAGAGAGAGAGAGAGAGAGAGAGTATGTCTGTACTGTGAGTACGAGTTTCTTCTCTCTCCGTCTCACTCGAGAGCCGTGCTTTGGAAAGTTTTTTGTTTTGTTGCTTTTATTGTCAGAATGAACATAATAAAGTTAATTGTATTACACAAGAATATAAATCTGAAAAATTTAGAATCTAAAAATATAAACAAAACAAAATGGAATAAAAATGAATTGATGAAACATGCAGGAGGATTCAGCTCAGAACTCGTACAAAATACTTACAGGTAGTAAACTTACTGAGTCTTTATGACTTTTATATTTGTTAAATCTTTTAAAGTTTTACTATAAGTTTTCAGTTTTTAATATGAGGCAGATTGTTTATAGGCCACTTACACTTATAAACATCAAACGTTCCAAATTTAATCAAAACATCTGATGTCAAAGAAAGAATTTTAGTCAAGTCTTTTATATAAGAACATAAAATAATATCCTCTTATTGTAACTTCATTTTAACTACAATAAAGTGGAAAAATGTTTCAGCCCAAAAACACTGAACATAAATACAATTTGTGTTTGTAAAACAATTTTACAAGATTAATTAAAACCTTTTGCTGGAAACATTCGATGGAGAAAACTTCGACTTTGTTAGTGACTAAATACTTATTTTATTCTGTATTAATGACCAATTGATGTTAGTAAAGCTACTGATCTAATATAACCTAACACAGCTGTGTGTACATACATACATGTGTAGAAAAAAGATGGTACATTAAAACATTGTTACTCCCCTCTTTGTAAACAAGGCTGTAGTTGCTCTGCTGACTGAGTTTAAACTAGGGACGTCCAGATCTGATCATGTAGTTTCAGACTCGATCGGAATCGGACGTTACCTCCCGATCAGGACTAGGACATATATGTATATATATTCTTATTAGTTTTAACGCATCTATACATCTTTTAGTGTGAAGTCAGTATCCGGGACAGTTTCCCTTGCAACCCGCAACGTGTGTGAAAATGTGAATGTTAACAGTCCTGTAGTCTACACAAGAGTGGAGAAGATGAGGACTTATAAAAGCCTCGATGCGTATATTTTCTTCGAGGTAAGCTTCTTTAATTGGCTCGGTGGATGTTGTGTTGAGAATGTTTCCAATTTAGCTCCACTAGCTTCGCTAGCCGCGTTAGCATGAGTACCGGTGTTAGTTTATAGTCATATTAAATCCCCATGATATTATCTTAAACTCGTTCATGGAGTGGAGTTGATCACTTACTGCATGCAGAAGACAGCCCATAATCATGTCACTCTTTCTTGAGTGCCTGCTGTTCTGATCTACTTATTACATAACGTTATTATTTTATTTAATAACATAATGTCCGTCCACCGGTTTGTGTGCGTTCAGACTGTTTGCGTGCTCATTATAATACAGAAATGCGTTCTCGTCATGTTCATTTTTACACACAAGTAACAACTTCATGACTCCCCACCGTGAAGAAGCCCAGGGGAAACCTCAGAACGCGCTGGAGTGTCCCTGCAGCTAAATATTGAAATAGGGTGAATTAAATACAACATAAGAAACATCCTGGATCTGTTTATTTGCTCCTTTTTATTCATTTTTTAATGTATTATAGATCGGATCAGGACTCGGGATCGGCAGATACTCAAAATCAAATGACTCGGACTCGAGGGCAGAAACTCTTGATCGGGACATCCTTAGTTCAAACTGATTATATTTACAGCGATTTTATTAAATGGATGATGGATCTCATTTCTGACTTTATTATCTGAGCATCTTCTAATAGAGATAAAATAATCCTTGAACTTGAAGGTCTGGTGTTGCAGCTGAACAGCTAATAGAGTGATACTTGTCGGGGTTTCAGGCCTGTTGGGGAAGTTTTCTCAGAATCACCTGTGATGCTTGTATAAGTTCTACACAACAATAACTCTTTCTAATGACACGTGTATCAGTTTATTTCTATGTTAATATATTGATTTTTAAATAGTATCTAGGTTTTGTTTACAGTATAAGTTTTAATACACCCTTAGAGAGCGAGTCAGTATAATAGCTGCTTGGATCATTTTATATTGCAACCCTAACAGTGATAACAGAGGAAATAATCACACTTCTTTTATTATTGCAAATACTCCTGGTGTATCTTTTATCTAAACTTCTACCCAAACAACTACTGCTAATGATCTTCATCATCTTTACTATCATCAATATGTTAATGATGCAGAGGAAGCAGTTACCTTTAACCGAATCTGTAATCCAGTCTGGAGTCACTATTTTGATGTTCGGGTGTTTCAGAGCACAATCAAACTTTGCCTGAAAACACAAACAAACAAAAAAAAAGAATGATCATAAAATGTAACATACACACAAATGGAGGGAACGTAAAAGCAAGGAATGCATGTATAAGGAAAAACAAATATATAAAAAAGTACAGTGGTCGACGGTTATATGCACAAAACTGCTGTGCACCGAGGTCGTGCATACAACCATCGACCACCGTATTTCTGCTTTTATTTTTAATTATGTCAGTTTTGATCCTCCATAGTTTTCATCTCACAGACGTAAATCATGCATGTTGGTTTAACTGTTGATTATGAATTGACCGAGTGTGTGTATGAGCCCTGTGATGGACTAGCAATATGTCCAGGTGTAACCTCACCTCTCGCCCAATGACTGCTAACCATAGACACAACAAACCCCACCCCTGAATCCTTAGAAGGAACAAGCAGGTACAGTGATCCCTCATTTATAATGGTTAATTGGTTCCAGACCCCCCCACAATAGGTGAAAATTCACGAAGTAGGAATACACCAAGACAAACACGAGACAATCTGGTCAATTTTGAAAATAAAAGCGATTCTTCTAAATAAAATACAGCAATTGACAAATGCGATCATATTTGTGTCTCTAAACAGACTATAGAGTTGAAAATAAACACACACACAGCGCAACGGAGTGGGCTGACTACGTTGAGGGGGGGGTTTGGGGGTCTAAACACAAACAGGGAAACACTCTTTCCCTGAGAGAGCGAGAGAGAGAGAGAGAGACAGAAAGAGAGAGACAGACAGACAGAAAGACAGACAGAGAGAGAGAGTATGAGAGTGAGACAGAGAGAGAGAGAGAGAGAGAGAGATGAAGATGAACGATGTAGCAGGAGTAATTAAAACAAGCTCACTTCAATTATTAAATGATGTTATTTACTTCTCCATGGTGAAAAAAATAGCTCTAAATAAACAGAGAAGTGCTTGTGGACCGGCGCGGAGAAAAACGCGTCTGGTAACAGTGGAACAGCTGATCGCTCCGCGTCGCTTCCTCGGGCAGTTATGACTATAGCGTTGCGTTGGTTGACTGATGACGGTAATAAAGGACCTGTGCAGTGTGATGAAGGTGACGATGTGACTGCACAGATTCTAATGAGAGCTTTACAGCTCTTTGGGAGGAGCCTCGTCTTCAGATAGAGGCGCTGGGTCATCAATCGACAGTGGAGGAAGTGTGGGGAGTTAAACGAACAGCCGAAAGCGCGGTATTTTAGACTTTTTATTTTGAAAGAATATTTTTGAAAAACCCACAAAGTGGTAAATCCGCGACAGTTGAACGGCGAAGTCGTGAGGGATCAGACAGATGATGGGATACATCCTGAAAGTTACTGCAGGGACGATACAAAACAGTGTGACAGTCGTGTTAATAAGATGGAACACAACAAAGTTCCAAGCAGAACATTTATTTACCCCCTTTGGTTCCTTCACCACTAAGTGTGTGACCTTCTTGTTGAGGTTTAGCTGACATTCTCCTCCATAGAAGGTTACGTACGCCCACAGCGTGCTGAGATCGTCTGGAAGCTGAAATTAATTCATATAACAAAGTAACATGAGCAAAGTACCACTGACATCTATAGGAATGACGTGTTTTGTTACTTTCACACTTATACTTACTCTGGGAAGACAAACTGTCACACCAAAAAAGATCTGCCCCGATTCTGGAGAAAATCCAGTAACTCTGAAATCTCCAGTTAAAGAAAATCAACAAAAAAGAAATCAAAGTCCTTCACTGCTCTGTTGAGCTAATAAATACTGATGAAGAGTTTGTTTCATTTCAGAAGTCTGACAGAATAATAATAAAGTCCTATTCTAACATGTCTTCTTCATTCATCTGACTGGAACTGTTTGTAAAGGATACGGTAAAAGATCTCCACATCGAACAGACAGAATCACCCAGGACGGCTGCAGGAGAAACACACAGTTAGAAATGCTTTTAATAACAACTGAAATAGTAAGTGTCAAATCAATCAGAATGCTAGCAACATTAGCATAAAGCCTCGTATGATACATCATACGTTCTGACACATGGCACGACACTCCAGCCTTCAAACTGAGATGTCATATTAAGGAAATAACAGCTAACCTGACCCGAGTTTAACAACAATCAAAAACAAAATAAAAAGTTAAACAAAAATATTATGAATACACAGAAACTCATTAAACACAGGTGGAGATGTTCTGTAGCAACGTTCTTACCTTGACAACAGGAAGGTCAAACACTTCTCTGGACTCGCCCACCTCAGGGTTGTCTCCATCCTCTGCTATGATGTGAGAGGCCAGAGCATTGTAGGACACCTCCTTTCCTTTTCCTGCTTTCAGCAGCTGCACCACCTGAAATGTCAGGAGACAATGCAGTTAACTCCTGCTACGGTCCTGAGCGCCGGAAGCTTCACAGAGGCCTTGATACAGAAATGCAACCCCAAAGTTTACTGCAACATCAAGCAACTGACAGAGCTGCAGAGCAATTTGACCCCTAAAGATTTCTTCTTTTGTCACTTAAATGTTGTTTTATTTGGAAATGTTTATTTTTATTTGGAGAAAGGAACTGGTGCAGTTCTACTACTTTACGCACACGTTTTAGTTTTGAAAGACAATACACTCAGAAATAAAATGAACTAAAATAAAAGCTGATTTTGATATTTGACAGAAAAATAAACATTTAGAATATTTGATTATTCAATAAATTAGTCGGCAGAACAATCAACATCAGTAGCAGCCCTAGATGTACATCTAAAACCGATCAACATTTGGAATCAAAACATTTTTTCCAACATTTATCCCATAGTAAATGCACATATTACATGCCGTCAACAAACAACTATAATGAAGATTTAAGAAATCATCATCGGACACTGATGCTGCTCTCCAGCAGACGGTACCTAATACCACAGGCTGATAAACCTCCAGCATTCCACTGACTGCAACACATTAAAGGATCAGAGAAACTCCACTCGGACTGCTGACCTTGTTGTCATCAACTTGAAAATGAATTAGACCCATACCAACAACTGCACTGCCCCCAAGTGGCTGGCTGCAGTATAACTTTTCTCTCCATGTAAACAAACAGGACATTTCCTTGGCTAAAACAAAAGAGAACTACACTTCAGATGATCATTTCACTCTTATTTCTTTTCATGTAGTTCTTCTCTTGTTGCTGTACATTCAAGTTTTCATTTTCTAACATGCTGATCCATAATTAGACCCATAATTGCTTGGATCCATCTTTATAAAAGTATACAGCAACAATCTGGTGTGAGTTTGTTTTTCAACCTGAAGTGAGTTCCATCCCTGTACTAGTCTCTGGATGAGCCTCCTGATCAATGCTTTATTTATGTCCTGTTTATTTTAGAATCTATCTAATAACATTTTCAAGCTTTTCAGATGAGTACCATGTTGTGTTCACAGTTCATTTGCAACTCTGAAAACATGTGAACATTTACACAATGAACTGTGGGTAGCACATAATGCCAGTGTATCTTGATCACTGCAACATTCCTATCAGCACCGTGGGGTTTTAACAACCAGGTTTATGACTCACAATAGCAGGTGTCCCTAAAACCTGGATCAGTACTGTCCATAGTAGCTCTGATAGTGACAAAAAGCATCTGAAGGTTAAACGTTCAGTCAAGCGTTGGAATGTGTTCAGAGACTATTTACTGTAAACTGTCAAAAATGTCCCTGGATTGCTGTTGTGTTGATCTCATAATACCCTACAGTGGAGAATACTGAAGACAGAGGACATCCCAGCTGATCTGAACACATTCACACATTAAGGTACCTATGAAGTCTTTTCACCATAAAGTCACAGGCTGCACAGTGGCACAGTTGGTAACACTGCTGCCTTGCAGCAAGAAGGTTCTAAGTTCAAGGTGACCTGACCAGGTGTAAACCCACCACTCGCCCAATGACTGCTGGAGATAGACACCAGCTCTCTATGACCCTGAACGGGTATAGATACTGACTGACATAAAGTCACAATTTATACAGATATTAGAAAGTTGCAGAATGTTTCAATTTAAGCAAGCTGCATTAGCAGAGAAACAGCTGTTAACGAAACGCATGAAGTTTAAGCTAGTGTGTGCTTTCATTTATTATAAGACTGTAGTTTAACTGCACCTGGGTGTGCACTGTTTCGTAGGAATTGCAGAGCGTGTGTCTGAGCCATGGATCTCCAGCAGCAGCGACCGGAATAGCGGTGACACCTGGCGCTGACAACAGCACCCAACTTCAGACAGTGTCCGTGATGCCCACTGAAGCCTTGTGCAGACCAACAGCCTGGATTAGGAAGAGAGCAGTTTTCCCACCGCTTCAGCACCGACGTCTTTGCTGCAGACCGTAAGCTAACAGCTAAGCTGGCAGATGTTTCTGAGTCTACTGGGCTGATCTTAAGCTACAAATGCCCTGCTCGGATCAATAAACACGAAATAAGCTGTTAGTGAGTCTCACGGACAAAGTCACAGAACTCCACAACACCGGGTAGAAAGGAGTGTTCCCGCTGTTTATCATGTAGCATGTTGTTCATTTAGCTCGCTGCTTAGCTCCATCTAGAACGGTGAGTTTGGTAAGTTAGCATGCTGCAAAAAGCTAACATGCGCATCCTTACCTTTTGATCAATGTCTCCAACCACGTAGAATTTCACATCTTTAAAAAGCTCATCGGGAACCTTCCACTCCTCTTCAGACATGACTTTCCATGGACAATGGAAGAGCGTATCTGGGGAATATGTTGTTGGTTGGAAGAGGGAAGTTTCTGACAGCTAGCGCAGTTAGCAACAGCCTACAGTAAGCAGAGACTCCAGCGCCAAATCTGTGAGCGCGCGCCGTGGACTGCACCATTCAGCAGACTCAGAAGGGGGATCAGCGAAACCATTTCAGCTCTGTCGGCCGTTTCTACAGTTTCCCCTCCGGTCCTGTGACATGGAGCGTAATGTAGGAATGTAAACACAGGATTTTATTAAGAAATACTCAGACACCAGATCAACAGGGGCGCGAAACAGTTTTTGACATATGATGAAGAACCCCTTCTGTTCCAGAACCTGGTATGTTATCTCCGGACTTCTTTATTCGTGACACACAGAGGTGTCCAGGTACAAACTGCACTGACACCAACAAACAAAAACCTCAGTTAGACAGTAACAAAACTTTAACCACATTATTATAATCAGACAACACTGGAATCTCAATTTATAAAAAGTAGTGATGTAAATGTCTTTGTTTTCTGTATATTACTTATTATTTAAGTTTTCTACAACATCTGATATGATTTTGATTCTTGTGTTAAAGGTTGAATATGGAACAGTTTAATAAAAAGCTATATTTAAATAAAAAAAAACCACGGGGCATTTAGTGGGGTGCAGAATGAAAGTTCTGTGTTTCCTTTAAAAATTATATTTGAATTAAAATATAATAAAATATTAATTTGATGGACATGATGTTGGCATTTTGTTTACATCTACGGGCCAATAGCAGGCGCCATTGTGGGTTGCCTAGTACGGTAAATAGTCCGAGGCTCGTACTGTGGAGGGTAGCAGAGTCGGCAAGTCAAGCAGCTGCTTCAGAGCCCAGGTCAGGAGATTTCGTTATCCTTCTCAGAATAGGATTGACCAGAGAAGATCGAAAACCAGAGTAAGTTTAGGTGAAGCCTACAGTAGATGAACCCAAACAAAAAATGTTCACAGCATCAAAACACACGCAGAAATGGTGAACATGGCATTCCGACGGCTGGAAACTGTGTTCTGTTGTTGCAACTACCACACACTAGATGGTGCTATGGTGTTTGTGTTCCATATTTAACCTGGAATTCATTATTCATTGTGATGCATTTTGGCGCATTAGATTCTCTATAAATCAACATGCATAGCCCCTTTATATTGAAATCAAGTATTTTTGTGACTAAAATAAATTATTTTGTGTTTTGAGCAATCAGACAATTGGTATAGAACACTCTCAGTACCAATATCCCATCAGTGAGTGAGCTTCTGAGGTTCACAAACACACAAGACCTACTTAGTGAAGACTCATATGGAACAGGGTACTCTCAGTTATGGCAGAGTCTAAATGATTCTGAATATATTTTCTGATATGCATCACCATCTCCGTGCTGAAGTACTATGAATAATGCTGATATATTCTGGTTTAAATAAATATGACAGATCAAGCTAACATGTCACTGTTTTTACACTCTGAGAAGAACACAAGTGGAACAGTGATGCTACTGGGAGCACAGATAAAGAAGGTGGAGGATTTCAAATACTTAGGAGCAACAGTCCAGAACAACTGAGAGTCTGGAAAAGAGTTAAAGAAACATGTGCAAGCAGGCTGGAACAGGTGGAGGAAAGTGTCAGGAGTGATGTGGGACAAAAGAGTATCAGCAAGAATGAAAGGACAGGTGGACAAGACAGTGGTGAGACCAGCCATGTTGTCCAGTTTGGAGGCGGTATTAGTGAGGAAGAGGCAGGAGACACAGCTAGAGGGAGCAGAAATTAACATGTTGAGGTTCTTTGGGAGTGACGAGGTTGGACTAGATCAGGAATGAGTCCATCAGACGGATGACACATTTGATGTTTTGGACATAAAGTTAGAGAGACTGAGATGGTTTGGACATGGACAGAGGAGTGATAGTAGGTTTATTGGGATAGGGTGGGAACTACCAGGCAGGAGGTCTAGGGGAAGACCAAAGAGGAGATACTATATGGATGTAGTGAAGGAGGACATGAGGTTGGATGGCTGGTTCGAGAGATGAGGATGCAGAGGACAGGGTTAGATGGAGACGGATGACTAGCTATGGCGACTCCTGAAGGGAGCACCCGAAAGGAAAAGAAGAAGAACTGTACTAACCTGTGAAGCACTTTATGATTCCTTAACTATGTAGGATGCTAAATATTGTAAATTAACTGTCCTTAATTAACCAGTATTGTCACTCTTCAGGAGCTAACTCCATTAGAGCAGTTCTATTACCAACATCACCACTTTGTTCTGCTGATAGTGGACAGGATATCTTGGAAAAGAAGTGACAAGGATGCAGCTTACCTCCAGTTGGGATAGCACAGCGCCCACTCATATGGCTCATGTCATCGGCTTTGACCTCAACAATGAACTCTTTGTTTGGCTGGTTACAAGAACATGTTCTGTGGTAAATAGATGTTTTATTTAATAGATGTCTCCTTCAGCTTCTTGTTTCCACTAAATTGACCCCACAGCTGACATCAGTTTATCTAATGGGGACGCCTCAATGTGTAATGTGTTTTTGTTTTAATGGCTAGACTCGAATGCAAAAACAAGAAACAGATGGCATTTAAAAATGTCTCTTTGAGCCAACGCTGCGTATCAGACAGACAATCAATATACTGCTGGGAATGAAACATGCAATGTGATGATCCCTGATGTCATCTGACTAGGGTCAAAAACACTGGCACATTTGTAGGATACGATTTGGTGCTATACACAAAAATCTGTAAGGTTCAAACATGAAATACAAAACCGTTGGACAGACATGGGTCTGTATCTCAGTGGGTAAATAACTTGACAAATAACTTGACTTATGAACTTGACAGTGAGGAGGCCCAAGGCATGGTCAGACAGGGTAACCAAGAAGTCAGAATCCAAAACATCCAAAATCCAAAAGACAAATCCAAAAGGGGTAGGCGAGAGTCTGAGGTCAGTAGCAAGGCACACATACTTTGGTTTAAAAGCAGGCTGGTTTGAATCCCCCGCTCTTACCAGGAAAAATAACTTTACCATCGTGTCCTTGGGCAGACCACTTCACCTGCCCTGCCTGTATGGTGGGGGGCGGAGGCCTAGCAGCCTCTGTCAGTATGTGTTCCTGGACAGCTGTGGCTACAGTATGTGTGTAGGTGGTGAGTCTTGGAAGGGGGGGGGGGTCTGCTGTCCTGCAAACCTTGAAGTATGTAGCTGGTCTAAACTGTTCTGATTTGCGGTTACTAATACTGATTTGATGGAGAGGTCTACATCTGAATCTAGTGATCCATTTCTGTGTATTGGCAGATCCCACTGTCACACACAATTTTTCTTTCATATTTAAAAGAAACTTTAAAAGTCAAGATTCAACATCACGGGTGTTTTTTTACTCAGAAACTCAGGTCTCATGAACACAAGAGCCTATACAACAACTTTGGTTCCCCCAAAATTGATGAAAATCCAGATTAATGAACACGATTGTGTAGAGACAACCATGACCAATGTCAATCCTGCCACATTCTTTAACATCCAACAGCCTCCACTTTGAATTTTAATCAGGTTTTACTCTAATTTTACCACATAATTTCATTCACAATTTATTCTTGCAGTAAGTTTTTATTTTATTCATTACGAGGCATTGAACCAACTGTCAAGCCTACTCAGACAGGTGATTCCTCTTGAACACCTCATGATGAACCATGAATTCATCAGTGCAATGCAACCTTGACTGATTGTACTGTGATTAACGGAGTGTGGTAAATGAAGCTTTCTGACAGCTACATTATTGATATGGATGGTTGTCTTTTGACCCTTTGCAGTAAGATGTAGATATTGCTTTAGACATGGCCCCTGCCAATATGCGCACCATTGGTCTTGGTCTTTATTCATGGTACTTTACCTTCCAAACCCCCGCTTCCTCAAAGATAGCTCAGTCCTGCCCTGGCAGCACTGATTGGATGAGCTGTTTGACAGCTACATTAGTGTTCAGACTTATTACCTGGTGACCATACACTTATTAGATTTAGACATCATTCTCTGTGTCTAAATGTAATGTGATTGAAAGCACAATTAGCCTTGTGCTGTATGAGAGTTCTTCCTTCATAAGTAGATCTGACAGTTTATGTAGGCTGACTTTGAATTCTATCAAGTGTGAAATTGGAGTTTGATTTTTAAACTAAGGAAGTTGTAAAACATTGTTTTTTAAGCTAGTGATACAGTCCCTGTTCAAATCTCTTTTATTATTTAATGCCAGGCGTACTCCAAAGGATTGATCATTAAATGTAAGGTGATAATATGCAGTTGGCGATACAATTTATGCTAGTCTTTCTCTAGTCTTTTATATCAAACATGTTTGATATTATTGCAGGTAAAGTAAAACAACCAATAAAGCCGTTCTCACAAAAGCAGAAGCAGGAAACCATCGCTAATAACAAAACAAACATGTTGATGGATGTTTCAAGAAGCACATAACAACCATGTTGATAGCTACGACACTTATTTTCTTTTTCCACTCTGTCGTGGTATGAATGGCAGTTTACGTCAAAAAGACATGGCTGCTCTGCCGACAGCTCGACAAAGCGCTCTTCTTTCTTCATGGCCCATTTTTGCCTTTTTGGTGCTTGTGGCATTTCAGCTAACATGCTAACTCTACCACTCTATTGAATGGCGTTATGTGCTATGTTTGATATTTACGTTACCATACAAGTGCACTCACAAAAGACAGTGAATGAGAAACAGGAAGTCTAGCTTCGTAGTCTTGTAAATAGTGTCCCTACAAGATTCAGTGTTTATAAAATCTTTAGTCTGAGACTAAAAAATGTTAACCCAAGTCTTTAGATGTGAGCTTATAATCTTTTAGGTTACGTTCAGACTGCAGGTCTTAATGCTCAATTCAGATTTTTTTGTGAGATCCGATCTTTTTGCAAGGTTGTTCATATTGCCAGTGAAATGCGACCTGAATGTGACTTGCTGTCCAAACAGAATGCACCTTGATTGTGTCACGCATGCACAGTAGAGGGAAAAGTGATGCACTAACATATTTTTAGCTTGGAGACTTTTTTTTGTTCTTTGGCAATGGAGCCAAATTGGAGCCGCGCTCTGCCATTTCTTTGGAAATTTTTCCGATAACACCCCTCGAGTTTGGCCTGAACAGAGCTGTTTCCCCACATATTAATTAACTCAGACACGTCAGTTGTCAGATGTACAGGTCGGATGGAAGCGACCTGGCGGTTCAGACTGAAATCGCATGTCAAAAGACGGGATACGTCTTGGATTTAGGACCACATGCTGAAGTCACTTCAGCCTGCAGTCTGAACTTAGCCTAGAGTCTTTTCTAAAATCTTTTCAAAGTCTCTGGGTGTACAGAACGCATAAGACAGACATTGTTGCTGCCCTTGGCACCACACATGATAAAGGAGGAGAGGTCTTGATGGGTGCAATACTTTTATTCTTTGTTTTCATCCATCACCATATGCTTAGAGCACACCATCATGCACCGTGAAAACTACAACAATTATTACAATTACAAACTATTTGTTCACAATATAAGCCATTTAAACAGCTTATTTGCATAAATTTAATAAGTCAATGGTCAACATTTAAATAAATTACATACTTGATGCTTATTTAGACATTGCAGAATTCACATGACCATCATACCTTACTCCTCTTGTCAAGGGTGCAAATCCACAACTGGAACCAAAATGTTTTTCTGCTTTCACAACATGAGGCACAACCAGCCTGCAAGGTGTACAAAGCTACAATACAAATACAAGTAGCAGAGTGTGATTAAAAAAATAAACAAAAAAAACAACGCAATGGCTTAAATACAGATGTGGACAAAATTGCTGTTGTTCGGTCAATGAAAGAAAAACTCACAATGGTCACAGAAATAATTTTAATCTGACAAAATAATAAATAAATATTCTAAATGTTAACCAATGAAAGTCAGACATTGCTTTTCAATCCTGCTTTAACTGATTATTTTTCTAAAATAAACTCAGACTCCTCATACATTTTAGGATCAAACTCTTTTTGATGATTTGTAATATTTAAGTGACAAAAAAGCAAAACCAGGAAAAAAAATCTGTTATGGGGCAAATACTTTTTCTCAGCACTGACTCTTCATTTCCACTCTATCCTCCATCCTGAGCTGCACAAACTACAGACATCTGAAAAGAACAGAACCTCTGCCAGAACCAGAACCAGGATGAACTATTAGTTTGAAGCCAAACCTTAAAATGAGACAGAGTGTTAGGGTGTTGCAGGTAGGATTCGGGGACTAAAAGAATGATTAAAAAATATTTAAAAACAACAACAAGCTGACATGGCAGCCAGGAGGAAAACTACAGTGGCTGGTTACAAGATGAAACACAAGGACAGAGTAGAGTGAAGCAGAGTAAATGACCTGCAGAAACAGAGTGGTATTAATACTGATAACAGGTGATTATTGAGTAGAAACAGCTGGATCAAAGACCAGGAGACTAATCAACAGAGTGGAAGTGATTGGACAATAGATGCGATACAGGGACTGAAGAAACAAATGAAAAGTAGCAAAGTGTATATCTTAAGAAACAAAGTGAAACTTAGTCACACAGGGAAAGATGAAAACTGAGTGTGAAACATACAAACTCAGAATCCCAAACTCAGCTGAAAACCCAGACATGAAACCTGATGTGTCCACCACCAGAGGGAGACAAAACCCTAAGCAAAGGAAAGAGACTCCGGCTGTGTCCAAATTATACCTGGTATAAGGAGGACAGTTCCTTCAAGACCACAAAATCCAGAAGTTGGTGTCTTGTGAATTTAGACAGCCTACTCCTCCTTCTGTTCTTGCCCTCACCCTCTGCACATGTCTGGTTGCCTAGCAACTGTGACAGTGCAAAGCATAAGCAGTGGCCTCCTGGCTGCCCTCCAGAGTCTCGGTGCATTGGTATGGAATTAAATTTCAGTCAAAAAGCCTAAGCGTGATTTTCTGCAGCGCGCACGCGTATTTAACCGTGCGCGCGCGTCTCCAAACGTGTGCGCGGGCGTGCAATCCACAGCACGCGCGTGAATTCACCCCACACGCCTGCGTATGATTCATTACACGAGTATTCATGAACCGCGCGTGTGGATCTCCAAACAGGCGCCAGTACATGAAGCTCTCATTTGAGCGTGAAGGCAAACCAGGAGAGGCTGCGCGCGCGAAAGGAAAGTAATTATGACTGTTTGGAGGAAGAGACTAAAGCAGGACCCTGTGCACGTCCCTCTCCCCAGCCAGAGTGCCTCCAAACAGGCTAAAACCGCTCTATTCTGATTATTTGGAACTGAGACGTTTACGAAGCCTTAGAACAAAATTCACAAACTTTTTTTGCTGTATCATGTTATTTATAATAGATCTTTTGTATCACATTTATTACATTGGCTGTTTTTATGGTTTAATTGTAATGTAAAAAATGATTTAATAATAATGCATTCATCCATATAATAATGATAATTTAACCTGAAAAACAAGGCAAGTGGATCATTTACTGGGAGCAACCATGTTAGAAATGATCAAAACTATGTAGCAAAAATGATGCAAGGGGCATTATAGGGTTAAGTAAACTTGATGAAGTCTCATGTTTTCCCTACATAAATATGTGGTGGATGAATACAATTTATTTAATCTTTATCACTGGGATACTTCCTTTTCTAACCAAAAGGTGGCATTAATGAGACCTCCGCTATCTAAAACAACTAAAAGGACAGCTGTAGGATAGTGGGGAGGGAGATTGCCTCTTGTTCAGAGGACAGGGGTTCAATCCCCAGTGCCAGCAACTGTTGAAGTGGGTAAGATATTAAATTCTTCTTCTTGCTTTCAAGTTAACATTATTTAATTATTTGGAACCTGTTGACATAAATACACTACATTAAGTCAATGAATCATTTTTTTGTGCATTTAAGCACAAAAATATTAATTCTGGTTGAATTTAAAGATTTCTTATTGTTCATTGGCTTTGCAATCTCCTGAAGATACTGTATAAGTAAATCAGTTGTTGATCTGTTCTGTGTCAAAAAACATCCCTTTTTTACACCATACTGGTTTGTTTCTATGGTGATGGGCTCTCAGACTGACTCTCACTGGTCAGTAATGGGTTCCTATGTCCAGAGAATGTACAGGGTGACAGGGTTAGAGTCTCTGCTTAGGGTGAGAAATAATATTTGGTTAACATTAAGGTAAAGCCATTGTTCTGTTTAAGTTATTAGGTGGTGATCACTACAACTGTCAGCCATGTTCTTTATGTCTTGGATCTCCATTTTTTTCTAGACTGGGAAGACTAAGATTCAAAAAATGGTCTTAGATTCCTGGTTCATTCATATTGCATCTTGCTTTTGTTTCCATAACATGAAGAAAACTAAAACATGTCTTTATCCAGGAAGAGAAAACTGATCAAATGATGTGGGTGATTCCAGCGTGAGACCTACATGTGACTGAACCAGTTCCCTTCCTGTACTTGATGCACTTGATTCAGGTCGACGCACACTGCTGTGTTCTCATAAATCAAATGTCGTCATTATGGACTTTTGAATCTAAAAGTGTTTACTGAAAAAGACAAGATGGCCTGCAAATGAGTGGAAAGATGGAAACCAAAGATTATCAATCTAATAAAAGAGTTCCCAGGGGATTCACAGACTTTGTTACTTACTGCCATTCAGATTCAATCAGTAGCATCTGATTAAAGAGATATAACAGTTTTAATTAGGGCATTGCAAAGTATGACAGATAGTTGGAGTAATAATTGCCTTTGTCTGAGAGGTGGGGAAGTTTGGTAAGACATAATATGATAAATGAAAAAAGGTGGTCAAGGTCATATCATGAATAAAACTCTGCATTACAACAAATGCAAATTTGTTTTTCAGTGACTGTCTTCATATGCAGCCTGTTCAAAACCTGAATATGCTCAGAACCCGGTTATTAAAAACCCGGTTATGAGACCCTTTCCTAACCCAAATTTTTGGTAATGTAAACACGTATCGGCATATCCCCATCAAAAGGAACATTCATTTGTGTTTTGCGTATGTTCTATTTGCAACCAATTTTGGTCTTTAGATTAGAGGAACTACTTCTACAGTATCTCATACAAAAACCCACGTGCAGAATATAAACAAGAAGTAGAGGTAAACATGACGTGATGCAGCACAGCAGAACACTTTTGGAGTGAGGAGGAAACCAATTTCTTTGTTAGTGTGGTGAAAACCATGAATATAACCTCTTTTGTTGATGACAGAAAGTACAGAGATAGTGAGATTGAGGCTGTATCCACACCTGACAGTCCGGTAGACTCGGTTCGATTGGGGACTAAAGTTACAACATTGTTGTTGTTTTTAGTTGGTGGTTTGGATTCACACTGCACTTTATGAAATGGCCCAAATAAGCTCAGGAGCATGTTACATCCCCGCCTGTGGTGGTGTTATTTCACTTCCTGGTGCTGCTGTGGGAGAGTCAAACGTAAACAAACATGGAGTAGCAGCAGATTCTGGTGGTTTTGGGATCTTTTGTGTTTGGTGAATGTATCAGATCAATATTCTGTAGGAATGGGTTCAGAATACGCAGATAACGAGGTAGAGAACTACACGAGGTGGCCGGAATAGCGCTACAACTGGTGGCAGCTTGTTGGAGTAGCTCTGTGACTTTGCTAGCACTTGCTAGCATTTTTTGTTCTTTTTGAGTATTTCTTGCTAGTTTTTTCTTCTGGAAGTATTTTATAAATACTTTCTTCTGATTCTTCTGTGCTGATTGAGTTTCATGGCAACAAGAGACTTGTTTACAAGAAAGAGCAGCTAACTGACATTTCTAAGGCTGAAATAATCCTCAAATTGAAACTCTGGATCCCTGATGAGCTCAAAAGAAGAAGACGTGGATGCAGAGCAGGTGCAAAGTGAAGAGAGAGAAAGAGGAAGTTTAAACCTTCACTTCCATCAGTCATATTGACAAATGTGAGATCTCTTTGCTAATAAAATGGATGAACTTGAAACTCTGTTAAAGACCCAGCCAGAGTATCAGGAATGCAGCATCATGTGTTTCACTGAGACATGGTTAAAGGAACATGTCCTGGACTCCAGTGTGTCTCTGTCTGGCTTTCCAACAATACGTGCAGACAGAGATTTGAAGAGGAGCAGCAATAGAAGAGGAGTTTGTCAGCTGATCACATCTGCAGTCACCTGTTGGGGAAGCAGCATCAGAGCAAGTGACATGAAGAGGCTGAACAGATGGATAAGGAGGACTGATTCTGTCATGGAGACTGAACTGGAGTCTCTTGAGTTGATTGTCCAAAGGAGGATGAAGAACATGGTGGAAAACCCTCATCATCCTCTTCAGAACACAGTAACTCAACAACAGAGTGTCTCAGTCAGAGGATTCTTCATAATCGGCTGCAGCACAGACCACTACAGGAGATCCTTCCTGTCCACACCTATATACTTCTATAATGGCTTCCTGAAAAAAAACTGAGCTACAACAACACTTAATTTCCCTTCAGGGATTAATAAAGTATTTTTGATTTGATTTGATTTGATTTTTATGAAAATATTCCAACAGACCAACTCAAAGAATTTTTTTTGCAATAATTGTATTTTATCTGATTGTCAATCTGGTTTAAGAAAAAAAAAAAACAATACAATGACACTGGTTTTAAAAAGTTGTCACCTTTGACACCTTGGATAATAAAGCTGACTGTGCAGCCTTTTTCATTGACTTGTCAAAGGCCTTTGATACTGTCGATCATGTAATTTTGAAGGATTGGCTGTGATGTATTGGTTTGTCTGTACAGTCCAACAGTTGGTTCAACAACTGTTTAACAAACAAATCATGTGTTCAGGTTGATGGTTTTGATCTCTGGGTGTCTTGAAGTGTAAAATGGCGTGCCTCAGGGCTCAGTCCCGGGGCTGCAGCTTTTCACATTGTATATTTGTTGTTCTTTTATAATATTGCTAATGTCCACTTTTATCAATATGCGGATGATACAGTTATTTATTGCTTTAATCCATTACTCCACCAGGCTTTTAGTTATTTACAAAAGGCTTTTCACAGGACCCTGCTGGACCCCCTACAGTCTGCATACAGGACTAACAGGTCAGTCGATGATCCAGTCAGTCAACATTAGGCAGATTTTACTGAAATGATTATATTCAAACCAGTCTGCTGATTCTTTAAAAGGATATTTTTTATTATTATTATTTTGCATTTCATCATTTACTGAAGCTGATTATTTGTTACAGCTGCTTGAAACGTTTTCATAAAACTAGTTTTGAATCTGGACTGGTGATGAGAATTGGACTTGGTTTTGTAAAGTGGCTTGAAATTAGTTTTGTTATACTAAAAAAAAATTACTTATCAGATGAACTCAAATTATTTGATGTTATTTTTTCCACCCAAAAAATGTACTTTGCTGCACACAAATTCTGTATATTACATTTCATGGCAGACAAAATTTATGTCCAGCAAAGTACATTATTTTTGTGGCGACGTAGTCTAGTGGAAGGGAGCTCGCCTTTCGTTTGAAGGACCGTGGGTTCGATCCCCGGAGCCGGCACGCTACATCAAAGTATCCTTGGGCGAGATACTGTGACTGCCACTGGCTCGGGCGGCCGCATCGGGAAGGAGGTTGTCCTCCAATCAGGAGACCAGAGCTTGATCTCGAGTCCCAGCAGAGGCTTCATGTCCTATCCTTGGGCAAGATACTGAACCCCACAACTGCCCCCCCCCACCCCCACCCGGGTGCTTCTCTGCTCCTCATCTCGCGGTGAGGATGGATCAAATGCAGAACTGAATTTCCCCAAGAGGGATTAATAAAGGAAAATATTATTATTTATTAAATTGCCATCAAACAATTTGAGTCCATCTGATGAGCCATTTTTTGAGTGTATGAAATGGAGCTATATAAATTCTAAAGGTTCTCTGATCTTTATAAGTTTTATTCTTTCAGTTCAAAAATCCTCTGAATTCTCCTCCAGCCGTTTTTCCTCCGAGCCTCCCTGTAATGCCTTTTACTTTATTGTTTGTAAATTGATATCACAGTGTGGAGGTATGTGGGACTCAGTGATCTCCTCCGTCTGCATTTGTTTTGCACATTACAGCAGCTTTTCTGTAACAGTCAGTGTAACATCACTAAATATCCTCCATGGAAGGAATCCTGTTTCTGAGGCCTTCAGTCCCAAAACCAGGATCCTCTGAAGAGCATCAGAAACAGTCTCACACAACTGAGACAAACAGCTCGTCTGCTGGGGAAGTTAAAAAAAATCTGTGTTTGTTTGTTTGTTTGTTTGTTTGTTTGTTTGTTTGTTTGTTTGTTTGTTTGTTATCTGACTTGTAGTTTCTGTTTCTTGAATCCGTTCTGTAAGTTTGATTCTGTCAGAGACAACGTTCTTTTAAAGACTAATATTTGTTTTTTTAATTTTTTTAATCCCATAAAGTGACCAAAGCATAAAGGAGTGAGAACATGTGGCAACAGCTGTATAAACTAATTGACCCATGTAGTGTAACTTTATCAGCATTTTGAAGTCAGACATTTCCTCTGACACCTGAACGCACCTTCAGCTGCTCCATTGGTTTGGATTCATTAGGGAAATCCGGGAATTCCACATGACACGAACCCCACGGTTCTATTGGCCCGTGGCACGTGTCTGGGGAAACCCATAGTACAACGTCACCACGCAGTCTTGCAACCAATCAGAAACAAGAACCAAAAATCCGTAGTGAAAGTGTAGGCCCACTGAGCAGCGTCTTTATCAGGAGCGTTTGTTTCTGCAGGACGGATCAATAATAATCTTCATGAACTGAGACGCATCAGACACACTCCTGCATGTGTGTGTTCAGTTGTTGTTACATTGTGTAGGTGTTTGGAGCAGGTTGAGGTGCACAGCAGTGAGTCCAGTCAGGACAGAGATGCTCTGAACACAAACTCAACGATGATTGTTCTTTGTCAGAATCAGTACAGGCGCGTTTTTCCAGCAGAAAACCATCAAATCCAAAAACACGCTCCGCTTTTTCTTCTCTGAGTTCTGAACGCAGCAGAGAACTCTTGGTAAACTTTCCTAAAAAAAGACCCGTCTAAGAACTTTTGTGGAGGAAGCAGGAGCTGGCTCTTCTCAGGTTTTACCACCATGGAGGAAAATGATCCCCGAGACCCGCAGCGCCCACAGAACTCTGGAGAAGAGTCGAACCGGGTCATCCGGCCTCTCCTACAGCCGCTCGGGAACCAGCAGTCCCACAGGATCACCAACTTCTACATCGAAAATATTCTGAGGCCCGATTTCGGCCTAAAGAAGGTGGATGGAACTTCGGTTCCGGAGGGATTCGGGTTTGAGCTGAGACTAAATCAGCTGACAGGGAGAAAGCCTTCCAAACCAGGCAGCTCACAGGATAGTGGTTCTGGAGAGGAGGAGGAGGATACGGGCGAGTCGAAGACCCACGACCCGGGCCCGGAGGCCCGGAGGCCCAGACTGAAAGCGGGTGATGATACCTCGGAGAGAGTCCGTGGAGGCGGCGGGGAGCGCAGCCCGGAGGCCGACGCGGCCCCGGCGGCTAAACCGATGCTGTGGCCCGCCTGGGTGTACTGCACCCGGTACTCCGACCGTCCGTCATCAGGTGGGTCGAACATTTTATTACATGTTAAAAAAACTAACTCTCAACCTAATCTGAAACAGAAATCAAATTTAATAAAAACTAAATTCCCAGTTCCATAAAAGGCACATAAGACCCCAAAACCAGGACCTAAACCAGGACGAGAACCCGATATCTCTTTATTTATCAGTTTTAAAGACCCGCGAGGCTCCAGGATGTGAACCGAATTAAAAGTGGATGATCCCAAAAGAGAAAATAGTTAGAAACAAAGACAAACATCAAACACTCATTGTTTTTATTTCCGTGTGTTTTTTCTTATTTTCGTTGCGTCTTTTTTTTTTTGTGGAGATTAATTTTTTTCTGTTGATAAAAATTTGGATCAGATTTGTTTTAATGAAACAAAAAAAAAATACACACACATATATATATATATGATAATAGGCTAAATAAGAAAAAAACACCCGCTTGATTTATTAGCCTAATTAACTTAATGCTGTTGATTAAAGACGTTTTACTCGTTTTACACACTCAGTATATACTAACATCACACACTCAGTATATTAATCACCAAGAAAAGAGAAGTTATTTGAACAAGCCGGGGTCTGAAACACGAATCAGAACCAGGTCCGATTGGTTTGAACAGAACTCTGTGTGATTGTAATAAATTACCACCGTGAGGTTTTTATGGAAACGAAAGAAAATCAAAAAGGACTCGAAGTGAAGTCAAACCAAACCCAACGCTTTTGTTCGTCCATCTTCTTTGTTAATATTTCATTAGCATTTTTTGTATAAAGATGGTGGGGGGTGAAAAGTGACGGTCTGGGGCCTAACCCCCCAAAAAATCCGGACTCAGACTCACAGCGCCTCAGTCCCTCAGTTCTTCTCTGTATCACAGAGTTCAATTCAAAACTAATTCAATCTCATTTTAACATCAAATTTAATTAATATTTTTATCAGATAAAATAAAACAGAAATAAATGAAATGAAATAAAATACAATTAAAGTTAAATTAATCGAATTTTATTAAAATAATTTACATACATTCATAGCTCTAAGAACGGTAAATACAAAGAAATGAATCTGAATGTAGCCAGAATACGAAATGAGCTGTACGGTTCTGGTTCTGAGCTGCAGGGTTTTGGACCGACAGCTGCACGTCGGATTCTTCTTTGTCACGATTCCACTACGCGCGCTGTCCCGACCTTCATTCAGAAAATCTGGAACAGATTCCGGTATCAGATTCAAACCTGCTTGTTTTAAAAAGAAACCCACGCGCGCGCACAGACTCATAAAGTTTTCTGAGTTGATGGAAATAAAAACGGGATTTTAAACAGGCCCTGCAGCTGGTCCCGCACCAGACCCCGGGTTCCATGGATCCGTTTTAACCTAGACTACTTTTAATTTTATTGAACTAATTTAATTTAATTTATCATAATTTGATTTTCTAAAAATCATCAGATTTAAGAGAGGAAGAGGCCCATACACGCGCACGCCTCTACAGTGTGTTGTGAAGGTTAATTAAAGTTCTGTGAAGTTCTGTTCAGTCTCCAAACGGTTCCTGCCGGATGTATTTTAGATTGATCACTGCGCGCTCATTATGAGGTTGTTCTGGATGAGACGGTCAGATCCGTCTGGGTCATGTGACCTTCCGAATCCATTGTTCTGTTCAGGTGCATAAATCCTACCCCCCCCCCCACATACACACACACACACACACACCCTCACACTATTGGTACCGCTGGCTTGTCGGTTCTAAATGTTATTGTTTTTTTTGTTTTTTTTTTCATGTCCCGCATAAGGGCCCAGATCCCGCAAACCAAAGAAGGCGCAGACCCCGAACCAGGATGACAAGCGGCCCCGGACGGCCTTCACCGCCGAGCAGCTTCAGCGACTAAAGAGCGAGTTCCAGAACAACCGATACCTCACCGAGCAGCGCCGGCAGAACCTGGCCCGGGAGCTCGACCTCAATGAGTCTCAGATAAAAATCTGGTTCCAGAACAAACGGGCCAAAATTAAAAAGGCCTCCGGAAATCAAAACTCTCTGGCGGTGCACCTGATGGCGCAGGGACTGTACAACCACTCCACGTCCAAGGACGGCAGGTCTGACAGCGACTAGAGGAACCACCGGACCCGCGGGCTGGGCCCGGGGTCCAGAACCACGCAATTAAATACCAGCATTTATCGTTTATTTAAACTATATGTTTATTCGTGTGTGTGTGTGTGTGTGTGTGTGTGTGCGCGCGCGCGCCGAATTTGAACTCGGTTCTGGAGAGAAAAATTCGAACAAAAGAAATTGAATGAGTCTCAATCCCGTTCCGTTTTAAGCTGCTGATTTCTGCGGTTTCTGATGTTCGTACAGGATGAGAGATAAAGGGTGTGTTCCGCGGTCCACTCAACTACAAAACCGTTCACAGGGAGCGGTGCCGAAACCATGTGTCGGAACCAACACGCTCAAAGCCAAAGATTACATCCTGCTGCATCACATGAGCTCAAAGAACCAGATTGAGTTCTGCCTCAGTCTGCTGGCTAATTCTGATTATTATTAATAATAATATGTTCTGATTATTATTATTATTATTATTATTATGCAGTGATAATAACAATAATATTAATCATCATCACCATCATTTTGGTAGGGTTTGTGTGTGTGTGTGTGTGTGTGTGTGTGTGTGTGTGTGTGTGTGTGTGTGTGTGTGTGTGTGTGTGACTGGTCTCTCCTGGTTAGTTTTAAGGAAGGTGTTAAAGTTCCGAGATCTGTTGGATCCAGTTAGATAGTGTCTGTGATACCTGCAGATTCTGGAGCTGGACTGAGGATTTGGATCAGATGTTTTGATGTGACTGACGTAAAGTGGCCTTTTAAATTTCTACTGATATGGTTTGAGAGAGTCCTGTTTGGGTTTGTTTTCACATAGAACTCTGCTTTGGTTTTCATAAACATTTTTGTTGTATTTTAGTGGGTTCTATATGTGTCTGGTGACTTTGATCGGTCCTGAACCAGTTTTACACAAACAATCACAGATCCCAGCAGGGCAGGTAGAACCTGTTGTGAAGTCCAGACCCTGGATGAGTTGAATCTGTTCCACAGTTAAGACCCTAGGCAGGCTAAGCTTGTCCTGTAGTCTGGATCCTATGCAGGATGAATCTGGTTCCAGACCCTGGACAGACCAACATGTTTGGTGAAGTTTTTTTTGAACCTGTATTGGAGGAGGACCCTCACTCAACTAAAAACTGGTTTACATACTAGATGATTGATTTCAGAATCAACTTACAGGATACTGTCGTTTCTGCTCAACTCTGCCATCAAGCAGAGTTTGCTGCCTTAAAACACTCACATGCACACACACATTCTGGGCCTTAAGAAGAGATTGAGCCTTTAAGTGCTTTGTTCTGTTTTTATTTATTTTATAACACACACTATGTGTGTACAGAGAGGCACCAACAGGGTGTTTCAATAACTTATTTTCCACACAGCAACCTGTTGATGAAATACAGCATCTGTGTTGGTTCTGATGTTTGTGGATCCAGTTGAAGTTCTAATGCAGTGAATTTCTGTGTTCTGTTTCTGCCTTAAACACAGACTCTCCCTTTCTGTCAGTGTTCTTCTTTTTTTTTTAATAAAATGTCAATACTTTTCTATTTTCATGCTGTAAATAAACAACATCAATGCTATTCTGACTTTTGAAATCATTTTACAAGGAAACACTGGAGATCAGAACATCTGAGAACCTCTACCTCTCTGAAACCTGTAATTAATCAATGTAATTACATGGGAAATGTTCCTCCAATTGTTATTTAATTGTACCAGTTACTTTTCATGCCTTTTGTTTGCCTATTTTGAGATGTGTTGATGCAATCTAATTGAAAATATTATTAATTTTAAAAAAGTATTTAACAGGAAAACCTTATTGAGATAGGTCTCCTGGTCAGGAGAGCAGCATACAAAGTTACCAGTCAATAAAACCAACAACAAAATTACATACATGCAAAAAATCCAAGTCACAAAATAATATCAACAGCAAAAAGCTCTACAACACAAGGGATCTTTATTTAATACCTTCAACTTGCTTTTACAAAGATGTGAGGAAACTGGTTCCTCAGACAGAGTTTATCCTGCAGCAAATTCCAAGCTGCAGATCTAAAACTTCTTTTTCTATTTCAAGTCTTTCTGTGACTGAAACACAGAACAAAGATTGTGGCTACTTTTTCTTTTCTGTTGAACAGCATTACATAAATATGAGAACAGCAGATTTAATATTGACTTACAAATAAGGACATGCTGATGATTTCGTTAACAAATAGATAGCGGTGGCCAGACGACTCTTGCATACAAAATACAATGATGAGTTAGAGATTTGAGGTTAGTTATAAACAACATTTCTCACTGATAAACAACTTCCAGTGATTTAAGACATTTTGAGGATGTATGCATATATAAAATTTAACTATAGTTAATGAGAGGAATAAAAGTAACATCTACGAGTGTCTTCTCAGCAGCAAAAGAGAAATTAGGCTTATTCCTAAAGTTAAACCCAAGATGACGCTTCAACTTTTACAGGTTGCTCAACATGAATGTGACTCTGTCACTTCACCCAAAGATGTTGCAACAGAAGGCAGGTGAAATTATTTTTGCTTTGAGTTTGAAAATGTCATAAGTTTGGTTTTATTTGAATTTAAAGCTGGAGTGCGTAACTTCTGTAACTTCTGTCGCCCCCTAGCGGAATTTTTGCGTCATTACAACAATAAAGCTGGCGCTTCCATATGACGTAAGCCCAGCTGCCACCGCTTTATCTCTGCCGTTGTTATTCCAACCGGTATCTGTATTAATCAAGCTTCAAATTCAGTCTGTTTACTTTACCTGGCTCTATATTTGTTTCAATAAATATCATTTCATTGTTGAAAAAATCAAGAGAAACCAGTAAAATATAAAAATACTGGTTAAAAAAACCTTCAGAGTTCAGGTTGGATTGTTTACAGGTTTGATTGTTCACTTTAATCTACATTTAACAGTTTGGTGTTGAAATTTATTAGTCAGCTGTTGGGGCCACAATGATCTATTTGTCTTATTCAGTGAATTTTTTCAGTTTTGACACGATGCAGAATCCTGCAGTGAGCTGCTCTGATCTGACTGACTGAAAAACCGTTACACTGGCAAACTGACAGACACAAACTGACACAGATAGAGACAGAATCAGCTGATCAGCTGGAATTTCGGCGCTCTGGGTTTCATCTGGTGCGCATTTTATATTTTGACAGTGTGTGCGGACCTGCGGATCACTGTGTGCACCCGTGAACATCAGCCAGATCTCTTCTCTCCACCGAGGAAAAGCGACGCCGATACAAATTCGCGTTTGCCTTCTCCTTCGGTCACTTTCCTTCTTAGCCAATAGTCCCTCTGCCGAACGTCCAGGAATTTATTTTTTTTTTCGTGGTAGGATCCACTTCCCGATAAGTGTCTCTCGGCTGTTTATTTGGATTCTCCGCCATGTCGACCTTCACGTTCGGCCGGCTGCTACGAGACGCTGCGTTCTATTTCTTATTATTTTTCTTGTTGTGACATAAAAGACGTAATTTCATGTGCGACAGCGCGGGAATGTCGCACCCGACACGCAAAGTAAAAATGATATATATTGAAAAATACCGTGAGATGTTTGAGGAGCCGATCGGCTTAATCTGCATTGTGTCATCTCCTCTGATAGTGGCTTGGCTGAAACGGACATTCACGGACATGTAAAAGTTACGCACTCCAGCTTTAAGGTAAACTTTAACTCACAGAGAGAAACCTAACAATAAAACAAAAGCCTTTTGTAAATAACTAAAAGCCTGGTGGAGTAATGGATTAAAGCAATAAATAACTGTATCATCCGCATATTGATAAAAGTGGACATTAGCAATATTATAAAAGAACAACAAATATACAATGTGAAAAGCTGCAGCCCCGGGACTGAGCCCTGAGGCACGCCATTTTACACTTCAAGACACCCAGAGATCAAAACCATCAACCTGAACACATGATTTGTTTGTTAAACAGTTGTTGAACCAACTGTTGGACTGTACAGACAAACCAATACATCACAGCCAATCCTTCAAAATTACATGATCGACAGTATCGAAGGCCTTTGACAAGTCAATGAAAAAGGCTGCACAGTCAGCTTTATTATCCAAGGTGTCAAAGGTGACAACTTTTTAAAACCAGTGTCATTGTATTGTTTTTTGTTTTTTTTTCTTAAACCAGATTGACAATCAGATAAAATACAATTATTGCAAAAAAAATTCTTTGAGTTGGTCTGTTGGAATATTTTCATAAAAATCAAATCAAATCAAATCAAAAATACTTTATTAATCCCTGAAGGGAAATTAAGTGTTGTTGTAGCTCAGTTTTTTTTCAGGAAGCCATTATAGAAGTATATAGGTGTGGACAGGAAGGATCTCCTGTAGCGGTCTGTGCTGCAGCAGATTATGAAGAATCCTCTGACTGAGACACTCTGTTGTTGAGTTACTGTGTTCTGAAGAGGATGATGAGGGTTTTCCATCATGTTCTTCATCCTCCTTTGGACAATCAACTCAAGAAACTCCAGTTCAGTCTCCAGGACAGAATCAGTCCTCCTTATCCATCTGTTCAGTCTCTTCATGTCAATTGCTCTGATGCTCCGCCCCCAACAGGTGACTGCAGGTGTGAGCAGCTGACAAACTCCTCTTCAAATCTCTGTCTGCTCGTATTGTTGGAAAGCCAGGCAGAGACACACAGGAGTCCGGGACATGTTCCTTTAACCATGTCTCAGTAAAACACATGATGCTGCAATCTCGATACTCTGGCTGGCTCTTCAACAGAGTTTCAAGTTCATCCATTTTATTAGCAAAGAGATCTCACATTTGTCAATATGACTGATGGAAGTGAAGGTTTAAACTTCCTCTTTCTCTCTCTTCACTTTGCTCCTGCTCTGCATCCACGTCTTCTTCTTTTGAGCTCATCAGGGATCCAGAGTTTCAATATGAGGATTATTTCAGCCTTAGAAATGTCAGTTAGCTGCTCTTTCTTGTAAACAAGTCTCTTGTTGCCATGGTTACGCATCATAACAAGTGGCAAAAAAGTCAGCACAGCATCCAAATCAGAAGAAAAGTATTTAGAAAATATTTCCAGAAGAAAAAATTAGCAAGAAATACTCAAAAAGAACAACAAAAAAAAAATGCTTGCAAGTGCTAGCAAAGTCACAGAGCTACTCCAACAAGCTGCCACCAGTTGTAGCGCTATTCCGGAATGAAAAAAAAAAAAGCAATATTTTTTACAAAATAATGCCTCCTCGAGGTGTTCAGAGGGTTGTAGAATGAAAATACACTATTTCGAATTATATTCGAAGTAAAATATTATAAAGTATTTATTCTGATGGGCACAACGTCGGCATTTTGTTTACATCTACCAGCCAATAGCTGTCAGAGCAGCGGGCACCATTTTGGGTTGCCTAATACTGTAAATACTGCAGCACAGCGAGGCTGGTAATGTGGAGTCTGCAGGTCAAGCAGCTGGAAGCACCAGGGATATGTGGTGATTATATACCTTATTTGCTTGCCATAGGGGGGTTTCCCAATATGTGATGAGCAAGTTCGTGTGGGAAAGTTTTTATTAGTAGCTCATGTTAACACGTAGCAGCAGATGACTAAAGTGGGTGACCTCTGGGCTGCGGGTTCAGCTGGAGGACACATCACGGGGATTTTTTTTGCTGGTGGAGAAGTAGGGTGTGCAGGATGGTGTGTGAGGAGGACAGAAGATCTTAGGAGGAACTGCAGGAAGTTTTGGTTTGCTCAGGAAGAGCTGGTGCAGCTACATGAGCTCTTTGCCACAGACTGAATCGATGACTGAGCTACAAACAGGTAGGAGCTGCTTTATCAGAGTCAGTGTGTGATCAGCGGGGCTGGAGAGCATGATTAGTGAACTGAACTCATGATGTTTTATTGTCCTGCTCGGATCAGGAATCAGAGTGGGTTTGGTGAGGAATATTGGTCGACCTAAGCATCAGAGCACAGGGGGGGATGGGGTGGGGTGGGGTATTGATTGGATTTTTTTTCTCCCCAAATAATAAAAGACATCATTTCAAAACTGCATTTTGTGTTTACTTGTGTTTCTTTGACTAATGGTTAAATTAGTTTGATAATCAGAAACATTTTGTGTGAAAAACATGGAAAAGAATAAGAAATCAGGAAGGGGGAAAATCGTTTTTAACACCACTGTATATCTATCAGTGAAGCCTGATGAGACCAACCAGCTGCAGAGATTACAAGCTTGTTTTCCATCAATCCATTTTCTTAACCTGCTTCTTCCTTTTCAGGGTTGCAGGGGGCTGGTGCCGATCTCCAGCAGTCTTTGGGCGAGAGGCGGGGGACACCCTGGACAGGTCCATCACAGGGCCACCGGAGACAAACAACCATTCACACGCACACTCACACAATTTAGAGTCACCAGTTAACCTCTTGCATGTTTTTGGACTGGCCCTGTCCCCCGGTGAAAACCCACACATGCATGGGACAACATGCAAACTCCATGCAGAAAGGCCCCAGCCTGGATTCAAACCCAGGACCTTCTTGTTCGAGGCAACAGTTCTATTCCACCGTGCAGCCCCCAAGCTTGTCTTAATGATGTAAAATCTTGGATGACGGTTCATTTTTTGCTTTTAAATTCAGACAAGACAGAGGTTGTGACTTTTGGGCCTGAGAATCTTAGGAACAAGTTGTGTAGTCAGTCATCAACGTTGGATGGTATTAATTTGGCCTCCAACAAGAAGGTAAAGAACCTGGGTGTTATCTTTGACCAGGACATGTCCTTTAGTTCTCATATATGGTAAATGGTAAATGGCGTGTACTTGTATAGCGCTTTACTCAGGTCCTACAACCCTCTGGCCACCACCAAACAAAATATAAAACATGTTACCAGGACGACCTACTTCCACCTGCGTAATGTTGCTAAAATTAGGAGCATTTTGAATCAAAGAGATGCAGAAACTTTAGTTCACGCATTTATTACTTCTAGACTTGATTACTGTAATTCATTATTATCAAGATGTTCTAATAGTTCTGTTAAAGGCCTCCAGCTGATCCAAAATACTGCTGCCAGAGTTCTGATGAGAGTTAGAAGGAGAGACCATATTTCTCCTGTTTTAGCATCACTTCATTGGCTCCCTGTAAAATCCAGAATAAAGTTTAAAATTTTACTTTTGACGTATAAGGCCTTGAACGACCAAGCTCCATCTAATATTAAATAGGGTGACCAACCATCCTCTTTTCCCTAGACATGTCCACTTTTCACGTTCTGTCCGGTAACCTGGCTCTGCCAGATCTATGTGGAGCCCCGCCTCTTCTTGATTCGGGGATACACATAAATCTGGAACCGCTCCATTTGAAACCATCTATAAAAGGGAGGGACATCTGATATAATATTTTAATATGATTGGAGGAGCCAGCAAGTGTCTGACTTTGATAATTTGTTTTTAGCCAATCACAGTAAATCAAGCTGTTGCGACTCCATTTGGGAGAAAAACACACACATTGTTACCACTAAGAAAAGCAAAACACATATTTACTATCAAGAAATGCACAAAGTTTTTACCTTTGCTCATTTTTCAATGAAGAAATCGTCTCTAGTCCTAAAACAGATTAAATACCTGCTTTTATGTACATCCACCAGCGCAGCAATGGTTGTTTTGCTTTGTCTGCCTGGATGCTTGCTGCCAATCATACCTGAACACCCGCCCCAAAGCACAATGCTAACATATGATTGGTGCAAACGTTTTTTTGACCAAAATAGACGGTTGTCAATGGAGCAGTTCAAGACGGATTTTTGTTGGTTTGGAAAACTCCAAATCTCACGAGAATCCATCTTGCAGCACAAGGTTATCCGTCCGGGGGGATTTTTGAGATTGATGAAAATGTCCGGGTTTTATGGGCCTACAGGCTACTCATATATGTTACGTCATCCCTGAGCAGGTGCTTTGTGAGTGTTTATTTTATACTCACAGACCGGACAGACGGTGCACAGCTGCAAACCTGATGCTGTTTGAAAGATGCCGAAGCGCAAACGCACCTTTTCAGATGAACTGCGGGTGATCTTGCTGCCCACATGGACACAGAAAAACATAACAAGGCTGTGCGAGGCGAAAGTTCATCTAGTAAGTTGACTGAGTTCTTTGTCACACCTGGGAAAAACAAGGATGCTGTCGTATCTGCAGTAGAAAAAAATAAAGTTTACTAAGGATGGAAATATATCTCAGTTTTCTATTTCAATGAAACTTAAAAGGAGGAAAATATTTTGTTACCAGTAATGTATCCTATACAGATGAAGCGTTATTTCTGTACCATTATTTAATTCCACGCTGAATTAACAGTTCAACCCAATTGGCTGGTTGCTTAGATAGGAAATGTTTTATTACTAATTGGTTGATATTTCTGTAAAGTGCCTTGAAATTACTTTATGAACTGGCGCTTTATAAATAAATAAACTTGAAACTTGGATGCAGTTGGTTAACTGGAAAACTGTAGAGTGAAACAATCATGGAGATTTATCATCATACAATCCTGAACTCAACAGAATTGATTATATTGAGGAGAACATGAAGAGACAGAAGATTTGTAGAAATGTCTCCAAGTAGTGACTGAGCTCCTTCACAAAAATCACCAAATTCTAAAAAGCTGGTAGACCAACACCTGATACAACCCCGTGGTATCAAATGGTCTATAATATCCCAAAGTAGTAACATCCTGATTCAGCGGTTGAAGAACTATCAGTGAGGCCGAGGGGTAGAACCAGATAAACAGACAAAAATTAGGAGTTTAGCAGGCAGGTCCAGCTTCAGCAGATAAGCATCCAGTCCAAGAGCAAGAAAGTAGCAAAAAGGACCAGGATGGAGAATAAGGGTCTGGTAAATCCAGATAAATCCTTTGAGTGATGAATGGATTGCAAGGCCGAGGGGTTAAAAGCAGGATAGCAAGCCAGCTAACAGGGCCTAGAGGACAGATGTTACTTGACTAGGCCAGCAGCTCGAGCTAGCAGCCAGGTCAAGAGTGATAATATCCCAACTGCAAATAATATCTTTAACTTGTAAATTCTACTCAATCAGCTTAAAACTAGATACCTCTCACATAAATCCAGATTTTTTATAGCGCACTTTAACATACAGCTTGACAGCTGACCAAAGTGCTGTACAGCAAATCAAGAAATAAAACAAAACAACAAATACAACAATGCAAACGCATTGCGATTTGTATTGGAATCCATTCATTATGGCAATCTCCAATAAATAAATACCTCATTATTTCATTTACATTTCTTCTTAATTTACTGTGTTCTTTTAAAAAGTTGATCGAGTTATTGAATTTCTCCACTGTGAGATCAAGTCTTATCTTATTACAGACAAAACTCTTTATTGAATTAAAATCAGGTCATTTAAAGATGCCATGTCATGACATAAACACAAAACTACAAACACACAAACAGACCAACTCAGCTGCCATCTTGGAAATTACCTAATATTTTCTAACATCTTTTCTAAAATCTGATATATTGTTCATGTTCTGTTAAATCAGTCATTGTGTTTTTATTTTCATTTTACACAGTGTCTTAACTTTTTTGGAATATGAGTTCTATTAATAATGTACAGGTTTTAAGCATATTTACCAATAACCGAGCTCTGATCCCATAAGGCTGCAGCCTCAGAAGAACCAGAACATTTACCGGATCTGTAAAAGGACTGATGAACATTTGAAACAAACTTGAAGTTTATTTCATGAAAAGTCTTTGAGAAGGACGACGAGTTCGAATGATGCTCAGTTGTTTCTGGTGTCGGGGGGTTAGAGAGTCAAACAGGACCAGACTGGACAATCTGAAAGACACTCAGTCTTTTTTCTCTCTCCATAAAGCTGGAACCACTTTTAACTCCAAGTGTTTCCTTCAGAAAACCTCCTTCAGCTTTCAAAATACGAATAATGACCAAATTATTTGTTACAATGAGCTTGTTTTCATCATTTCACCCAGTTTCTTCAATAATATTTAACCTTCTTATGTTTCATGATATTCTGAAACGACCTCAGAACGAGTCGCTGCTGACAGGTGTGTTCTGTCATCATGTGAGAAGGACTCAACTCTAGATCCGGTTTGTCAGACAAGTTTTGCTCATGACTATTGGCAGAAATTAGTGCAAAAGTAAGCAGGTTCCTAACAAAAAATATGAACTGAAACAAAAACGATATGCACACATCTTTTCCAAACACGTATTTCTGTAAGCTGCACTTCAGAAAAGATCCGGGAGGGAGCCGGAAACATTGGCTTTGGGAAAATGATCCAAAAGAAAACCGTCCCAGGGAGCCATTTTCATCTGAATGAAAAGATACAAACTGTCAGTCAGTACTTCCAAATATCAGGACCAGGATTAGGACCTTCCCTTTACTGCAACACTCAGTACACAACCAAAACTACACAGAAAACAGTAGTTTCTGGAAACAGGCTCCTAATACAAGTTCTTACCAGAACTGATCCAGAACCAGATGAAACCTGTCGGGTTCACACTCGTCTGCTCACATCAGCATGTTATTGGCCGACACATGAAGATTCAGGATGATGTTCAGGTCTACGAGGTGTTAGTGGCAGTGAGCCGGACCGTGAAGGGCTGCTGAGAATCTCATCTGCATTTCCTTTCTTATCGGTCTTGTATGTGGAAGTGATGTCCAACCGTTGCTGCCTTGATGGGAGAGACTGAGCCGGGTTTCTCCACACACTCGGGCCGACAAAAATGAAATGAAAAATGTATTCATTCCATACATTTTGAAATTAAAGCGTTTTATTTGTTTAAAGTGTTGAAAGTTCTCGAAAAGTTTTTATTGAGCTCTGAACTGTAATCACTTCATTCATTCTCTCTGCACGCACACACCTACACACACACACACACCTGTGTCCATGTAAATAAATAATGACAGATGTGATGTGACCAGGCAGTTTCTCTCATGCTGGATTGTGATTCTACATTTTCTCTGTAAATATAGAAACTGTAAAGTTTAGGAAAAACACTCTTTTCTGCCTCTTTTTGTCCATTATGCTCCAGCATTTAACTTCAGACATCAGTTTCTCCAACAAACTTTATTTATACTACATTTATATTTATACTTTATTTTTTCTAGTAAACAACTGATTCCTCAGTCTCTTTTTGTCTTTGTTCCTTTTTTAAAGTTTATGTCACAACGTTTACACCAAGTATTTATTTTTCTAAACATAAATGATCCATTTATTACATTTAAAAAGAGTATTTTTTTAAAATAAACCTGTGCAAGTGCACCCCCACCTCATAGAAAATGGAAATCTAAATTCATCCAAGACATTTTAATATGAATGAATGTATCTGATTTCTCTGTGTTGCTAAATCTGATGAGAAGAATAATTCAGCATGTTGGAAGAACCTCAGGTTAAATACAGATGGAAAACATCATAAGATCTTATTTACTCAGAAGTTTCTACATCCTCTTGTAAGAAACTTAACCTCTTCTGCATGCAGGGAGAAAGGGCAGACAGGCAGAGAAAAGAAAAGTACATATCACAGAGTATATGTCTCCCGTGTCTCCATCAAACAAAAGGCTGCCCATCTAGGCCCCCTTCCCCCCACTGAGCCATTTGCCCATAGTTCTCTAAATGCTTCCCAGTCAAACTTGGAATATGGAATGAAGGGGATGGGGGCTTTGTGGCGGAAATATAATTACAGCCACTAAAAGCTGGTGAAGGTGAAGAATGGAGGATGACATCAGACCAATTTCACACACAGGCGTTGGATAGCCAGGCCAAGCCCAGGCCTCGCTGCACCAGACTGATCAAAGCCTGCAGCAGCCGCCCCAGAAGCCCCCACCCCCACGTCCCCATCTAACCCCCCACCACCCAACAAAAAAACACAAAAACAAGGGAAACTTAGCTATGCTAATCTCCAGGACAAACATATTTTAATCTTATTAGAAAACAAGTTAAGTCACCACATTAGAAACAGTAAGAACTGAAGAGTAAAAAGTGACATTTAGTCTGATAGTGCTGAGAGGTGAATCAGAGAAACAGCTGCATTCATCGATCTGCTGCAGCTTTATTCACACACTGGACTGTCAGAACACTTTAATTAGGCTTCAGGTGTGCAAGAATCAACACAGCTGTAGAAAAACACTCTTACAAATACACTCACCTAAAGGATTATTAGGAACACCTGTTCAATTTCTCCTTAATGCAATTATCTAATCAACCAATCACATGACAGTTGCTTGAATGCATTTAGGGGAGTGGTCCTGGTCAAGACAATCCCCTGAACTCCAAACTGAATGTCAGAATGGGAAAGAAAGGTGATTTAAGCAATTTTGAGCGTGGCATGGTTGTTGGTGCCAGACGGGTCTCAGTATTTCACAATCTGCTCAGTTACTGGGATTTTCACCCACAACCATTTCTAGAGTTTACAAAGAAAAACATCCAGTATACTGCAGTCCTGTGGGTGAAAATACATTGTTGATGCTAGAGGTCAGAGGAGAATGGGCCGACTGATTCAAGCTTATAGAAGAGCAACTTTGACTGAAATAACCACTCATTACAACCGAGGAATGTAGCAAAGCATTTGTGAAGCCACAACACGCACAACCTTGAGGCGGATGGGCTACAACATCAGAAGACCCCACCGGGCACCACTCATCTCCACTACTAATAGGAAAAAGAGGCTACAATTTGCACCAGATCACCAAAATTGGACAGTTGAAATGTTGCCTTGTCTGATGAGTCTGGATTTCTGTTGAGACATTCAAATGGTAGAGTCAGAATTTGGCGTAAACAGAATAAGAACATGGATCCATCATGCCTTGTTACCACTGTGCAGGCTGGTGGTGGTGGTGTCATGGTATGGGGGATGTTTTCTTTGCACACTTTAGGCCCCTTAGTGCCAATTGGGCATCGTTTAAATGCTACGGGCTACCTGAGCATTATTTCTGTCCATGTCCATCTCTTCATGACCACCATGTACCCATCCTCTGATGGCTACTTCCAGCAGGATAATGCACCATGTCATAAAGCTCAAATCATTTCAAACTGGTTTCTTGAACATGACAATAGCTACGTTTACATGGGCACATTTAATCGGAATAAACGCCCAATCGGAACAAAAAGACGTCATGTAAACATGTCAGTCAGAATGTTTTGATCCGATGCAGCCTGATCAGAATTAAATTTACTTCGGATCGAGAGGGGTGGTTTTGTCCGATCTTCATTCGGATAGACTTGCATGTACACACCCATTCGGTATGAAAGGGTGAAAAAAGCCCACTGCGCATGTGTACAACTTCAGCGTGACGTCTTTCTGCTTTCGCAGACCCAAGTAGAAAACATAGCGGGAGGTAAACAGAAGTGGTCTGCTGGTGCAGTCATCCTGTCATCCTGCTCTCCTCTCCTGTGGTGGAGGAGCCGTAGCAATATGTATTCAGCCTCTAGCTTGGTTAATGCGACCAGTAAAAACCCAAACATAAAGGTAATCACCCGCAGAGGGTCCATATTGGGGATAACGTGAGTCAGCTCGAGCACACGATGGGGCGGGAAAGACGTGCAGAAAGGACGGAGTTTGTTTACTTTTTTTTCTTCCCCCGGAAAGACAACTCGCTGTGCGCATGCTCAACTCATTTAACCTGATTGAGTGCTTGGTGCATGTGTACTCATGGCATGATCAGATCATTTCAGTTAGTGTCCATGTAAACAGGGATTTGGGAATTCAGATCGACCAAGATTTTAATCAGATTGGGGAAATTTGGCGCATGTAAACGTAGCTACTGAGTTCAATGTACTACAATGACCTCCACAGTTACCAGATCTCAACCTGATAGAGCATCTTTGGGATGTGGTGGAACGGGAGCTTCGTGGCCTGGATGTGCATCCCATAAATCTCCATCAACTGCAAGATGCTATCCTATCAATATGGGCCAATATTTCTATAGAATGCTTTCAGCACTTTGTTGAATCAACGCCACGTAGAATTAAGGCAGTTCTGAAGGTGAAAAGGGGTCAAACACCGTATTAGTATGGTGTCCCTAATAACCCTTTAGGTGAGTGTATTTTCTTTCAAGAAATTATTTTTAAATAAACTAATTATTGTGAAATGCACAGACTGTGCTGCATGAATGGTTAAGTTTTATCTCTATGAATGTTTCTTATTTTTATGTTATTCTTTTACTTTATTCTCTGTGCAGCTGACAAACTGTTTCAGATTTTATCACTACAAAAGCAGCTTTTCAGGAAATTTTACATAAAGTCCCTCTTCTTATAGGCAGATGGATTAAAATGAGTATTTTTTTATGTAATTATCATTCGTTAAACATACGTGTAATATTTTGGAATTCTATGTTACAGTTTATGTTTTACCTTTGCACATGTTGAGATAACTGGACAGGTAATTGTATGGTTACATTGAATAATCTACAAGCTTAACTAGAGTTTTATTTTAAAAGCTGAAACCTGCAGCACCTGGACGAACAGGTGAGGAGACACCAGGCGGCGTGACAGGTAGCAGAAGTGTAGCAAGCGTGGAGATATGTGAGTTAATCTTACCCCTAAACCTTCATGGAAAAAGTTCACACCCTCGATAACAAGCTGGACAACATATTAAAGTGAAACACTTACAGTGACTGTAATGTAGCTTTAAAAGAACATCATGATCCAGCTAGAAAGGCTCATGCTTCACAGAGCAAACAGAAGCTTTGCTAACCAGGAAGCCAAGTGGAGGAGGGCTAGCTGTGCACATCAATATGTGACGCAAATAATCTCAACATTATCAGATTATAAATAAACCTGATTCTGATTCTATAGTTTTTATCATACGTTATGAAAACAGCTCGTAGCCTGATGATATTGAGCTCAGGACTCTTTGCAGGTCAGACCATGACATCCCGAAGTCCTTCAAGTTGAAGATGGTTTTATCTATTTTTTTGGTCTTATAATCCTGCTGCAGACTAAATTCTAGTCGTATTAGATGCACCCATGATGGTGCTGCACAAAGATGTTTCCGTTGGTATTACTCAGTAATGAGATGAACATTTTTGTGATCAGCTCCAGCTGCAGAGCTGCAACTACAAATTAACACTACTTTACTTTTCTGTGGCCTTCAAAGACTCGTGCCACTCTCCAATCCAGCAGCAAACAAGCTGCTACAAATATTAATAATCTGTTCATCTCAGTTCCTCCTTTTTTGGTCCAGCTAGGAGAGACATTCAGGTTCCAAAATGAACATCTGCTGCAGAGCTTTGGAGATCGAATTCTTCTACTTCAACACAAACTATTGAGGTCAATGTTTGACAAACACACAAAACAAATGCACACAACATGGTTTCTTAAGATTTAATCTTTTATTTCTTTACAAATCAGACTTCTTAACGATCTCAGCAAGCTGAGGTGAAAACCAGTCTCTACAAATCCTCCTTCATGTAACTGCTGTCCGTACAATAATCTGAAATCACAACATAAAACAAAATCATCAAGCTAGTTGCATGTCAGAGTGATGTCATCATACTGACTGAAATCAACCTCACAAGTTCAAATGAGTTCAGAAATCAGGTCAAAGAACACGAAATTCACACAGTCTGAGTTTGTTCCATTTAAAGTGAGAACAAGCAAAAAAAAAAAAAGCCCAATTCACTAAGAAACAAATGAAAACATGAACTATTTAAAAAAACTAATGAATGAATGAACAATCAAGCAAACAAACATACATTAAGGGAACCTACCAGAAGCTCTGCTGCACAACTCCTCCTCTACATTCTCTCCTTCCTGACTGAACAGAGAGATGATTTCTTCCTCCAGCTCCTCCACCAGAGTTTCACACTGACACACAAACAGAGACAGAGTAAAGAAACATACACACACATTGCTTGCGCACTTTTTTTTAGCTACTTCACTTGTTTATTGTCACACAAATTATTCTGTTTTTCAACTGAACATATTTCAAATGTTGGAGTGCAAAGATACAAACAGACTCTGATTTCAGCAGCAGATAATCATAAATCTGGATTTTCCTGATCTTCACAGTGAAGAAGAACAATTAGTTCATGATCTCAACAGGTTCATGAAACAACGTCAAACACAAGTCAAGGATTTTATTTGAAGAAAATCCTGGAGGTAACAGATTCAGAGCTGACTGAAAAGACTAAGTTTCACAATGGAACAGCGTTTCACTGATTTCACGACCTAAAAATTTTAAATATCTTCTTCTTAAATAGTTTAAATTTTATTCTTCCACCCTGATGAGAAACTTTTTACGTGAAACATGGAATTCATAAAAATAACAGAAGAAAAAATACAAAACTAGCGGGGAAAAATGAAAAAAGACTCTTTGGTGAGAAAGTAATCACAACTTCATTCCCACGACATTAACACTGTGACACAAGGTGAATGTTTCAGGGTAAAAAGGTCCAGCTGCTCTGAATGACGGAGAAGCTCCACCAACACATCAGACCTGAAACTTGAAACTATGGGATTGATCACCAGTGCTAATCTGAGTTAATCAGAACTTTCCACACAAGTCAAAGATGGAACAGTTTTTAACAAGTGCCTGAAAAGTCCAGTGTTCTAATTCAAGACGTAACAAACACCTTGTACTTACAGCAAATTTCAGACTGTTGGACGCCTCGGGTCCATCAAACTGGAAGTTTTTCAGGTCTGGGAAGTTGCTTGTCGGTGCGCTGCTTCTGGGAGCAAACCTCAGGTACTGTTTGTGTTGGGTGTCTGGGTCTTTATAGAGGGCGTAGTCGCTCATGTTTTCACACACCCCATCCAGGAGCTCACTCAGGTGCGTCTCTGAGCGAGCAAAAGGAACCTGATCACAAAAACAGACAAATAAAAAGCTAAACGGTGAGACACAACAAGCTGCTTGTCACCCAGACCGGGCCGATGTCCTGCAACTCTGTTGTTGTGGTTTATTTGTCAGACTTCCTGTATGTTGCAGGAACATTAACAGAAAAAGAGGAAATAAATAAGTATCTGGACAAACACAAACAATCAACAGTGTAAAGTTCTGATGAAGGAACAAAGCAGTGATGTTGTCAGTCATCCTTAGAGTCTGGTCTGACCCAAAGTCAGCTGTGCAACAGCACAGGGCTGTGGACAGGTCAGCAGGGTGACCTCTTGTTTCCGCTGTGTTTTCACAGTCTGAGCTAACAAACGTCACCCTGATACTCTGACTTTTAACCTGCATGAATAACCTCGCCACCTCTTCACTACAGTCCTCTTCCTGTCCCCACCACCTCCCTCTTCCCTTGAGACAAAACAACATGGCAGTGGTGTCTCGCTGCAGCGCCCTGGTCTCAGCGTCACTGGAAGGATGATGGGGGGGGTGCCCAGGGGGTGAGGGGGCAGGGACAGAGTAGAAAACAGGGCAAAGTGGAGAGGGCAGGTCAGTGCTCTTCACATCTTTACACTTCCAACTGGGCTTAAAAAAAGGCAGGATGAGTTTCCTGAAAAGGACGGGAGATAGAGGTAGCAGTGCCTTGGCTCAGCGGTAGCCAAGTGCAAAGCACTGAGCTCATCTCCTCAGCCCTCGTGTTGCCTCTGCCATGTCTTTTAGCCCATTCATCCCCCTCCATCCTCTGCTGATCAAAGGAGGAAATCCTGCTAGTCTTCTTTGGTTAAAATGTGACAGGGTGGAGGTTGGGTGGAGGGTAGTAGAAGGAGGTGCGCAGTTGGAAACCATCCAGGAGCTGACTGAGGTGCGTCTCTGGGTTTTTTAAAATTGTGTTGATAAATCCTTCCTTTGACCTTTCTCTGTTTTTCTTTTGCGATTTGGCTGCTGGTTTCCCCTCCAGACCAAGCACACTGAATGCATTACACACACGTGCAGGTCATGCAGAGACTAAGACCCTCTCTCCATCTGTTTTTAGACAAATCATTCCTTTTCATAAATAAGACGAGTTCTCTGATACTCACAAATGGTCTTTTTTGCCTGCAGTATCCAAACATACCTCCTTATTACAGCAAAGACACATTCAGATCCTGAATGATGCAAATCATTGTCATATTTCTGGATGAGCCAACGTGTGACGGGATGTGAGACATTCAGGATAACGGGGTGTGTTGTTGACTTTCAAAAAGACTGTAGACGACGTTCATGTTTAAGTTCTGTTGATCTGTCTAACGTACAATAGTGGAGTATATATAGGGAATATTTTCCATCGAGCATTGCTCCTCATGCAATAGCTTGAATAACTAAATCACTACTGTCAAGTATAAACAGCAAACTTCCAGCTGTTTACATCTACTTACAGGACGTTTACCTTCTACCATATGCTTTTAATAATTCACAACTAATTCTACCTCTCAAACAGACAACGTGAGCAAACTCCTCTGTCCCATTTAGAAACTTCGCCAGAGGAAGAGAAATTTTGCAAATGCTCAAACACTTAAGATTAAAAGATGAACTGGTATCTTAAAAAACCCAAACCAGCCTGACAGCATCTAAAACCCAAAAGTGCTCAAGAGTGATTTGGATTTTGTTAGAAAAATGTTTATTTTACCATTTATTAATTTACTAGGATTCAATATTTTTTTAAGTTGAGACGGACTAAGTGCTACACAGCTCAGAGACTTACCAGCAACAATAAAGAATAACAACAAACTACTAGGGCTGTAATGATACATTACTCCACGATATGATACACGATACGATACATTAAAACCGTTTTTGTTTTACATTTTTAACAAAACAAAACTCTCTGTATAATATTTATTTTGCTTCGATACTATGACAACGGGTGAAACAAACTCACTCATTCACTTTTACATCAGTTTGTAGTATTTTATTAGCAAAACTAATATGTCACAAAATAAAATTCTTACTTATAAATATATAATAAGAGTTATTTAATAAATCTTCATGTCTTTTTAATAGTTGCTCATCACAGTAATATATTTAGTTTAGTTTATTTGTTTATTTAACAGGGACAGTGCATGACACTCGGCGATACCAGAATTAGCTACATATATTGCAGATAAAAAGCTACTGATTCACATTCACATCAGTTCAGAGTCTTTTTTTCAGCGAAAAACTTTTTTTATATAATGTTAGAGAGCATGTTGTTCCGCCATGCAGTGGTCAGTATGACATGTTTATTGTATTGATATTATTGATATCGGACCTCATGATACAATATTGCTCCTTGTATCGCGATACGTCGGTGTATCGTTACAGCCATACAAACTACCACTGTGCAGCTGACAAAATTGCTGTAATGGCCATCTTTTTAAAAATAATTTACAATTATTGAATTAAATGGTTGCAAAATGTTATTTTCTTAAAGGTGGGATATGGAACATTTTCATTAAAAACAATATTTTAAATAAAATAGTTCCTCCACAGGATGTTTGACAAGAATTTGTACCCTTCTTGTCGCTGAGGGTGTTTCCCTGTAGTCCAGGTCCATTTTTGTACCTTATGAAGTTGTTCCACTAATACTGTAAAATTATGCCACATTTTGAAGTTTTAAACCAACATTCTGAAACATAATATTGAAAATGATGGAAGAAACTTAATAAAATGGAGATTAACCAGCCTTGACCAGGGTTGCAGGTGCAGCTGAAATGGTACAAATTTGTACTTTATATCAATTTGAACACTCTAAGGGGCGTTTCTGGAATTTTAAGGACCAATATTGTACTTTTAAGGGAACATTTTAAAACAATTTACCTATAGGTACAAAAATGTCCTTGTCTCGTACCTCTATTTCTGAGAGTGCAGGTCACATTTCAATATACTTGTATTTTACATGTGTATTGACCAGTCAGCTTGGCTCTGCAGATATTACTGTGGCTCAATGAGGATTTCCAAGTACTTTACATAAAGCTCTTTTATCTATATAGTATGAACTTTCAGCAAATCAGCATGATATTTTTACTGAACTTTACAGCTGTGAATCGGTGAGCAGCTAATTTGGTTAATCATGAACACCCATATTTTGGAGAAAAGGGAAAAGAAACGGCAGCAACATGAAATACTTCTGGTTGTGAGCTTAAAAATATGACAGGCTTCTCATGTCTCAATATCCAGGTGTGTTCAGTTGTATCAGAATAATCCTAATGACCTGTAGGCAAAATGTTCACAATTTAAATTATATCCCAATATCTCAATAAAAGAAAAAACAATATTTCAGACATTAAACTTAACATTTTATTGGTTATTGTTGCTGGATTTATAAGAAGGAACACAACGAGGATATTTTAAATCTTCTCTTTCCAGTGAGCTGTTGTTCATGGTGACAGTGTGAATCTATTGATACAAGAATCCTACAACAGCAGCCTTTTACTGCAATGGCAGAGACATCAGTGAAAGCAGCATTAAACCTTTAACCCTGGCAGCGTCTTCCCTTGAACCAACAGAAAAACTGAGTTGTTAAAAAAATGCTGTCACAATATATTTAAGATAACAATAAAACACACAAATGAATAGTGACTTGGTTTGATGTTTTAATTATGTTATATGTTTTAAAGACTGATGAGGACATTAACATTCACATGAAGCTATCATGTTTTTATGTTCATATGATGGATCCTTACCAAAGTCAGTCGGTGAATTATTAGATTAAATAATAAAGTGGGGAAATCTTTGAGAGTTTTTTTTATACAGATTCTGTTTTCTTTGGTATTTAGTGGTGTGTGTTAAAGCACCTCTCACTCTACATTATATGAATCTAATGTTTATAGGCATAAAAAAAGGACTCGTCATCCTGGCAGATAATAAAACCTATCAGCATGTGGGTTTAGGTCTGAGTCATTATCAGGCCACCTTACAAAATGGTTTGGAATTAAAACCCTTCCTTGCCAGTCGGAGCCTTGTGAAAGGGAGCTGTCGCTCATAGTGTTGTTTCAAGAAAGGGGTGGGGTGTGACCTGTTTGGCTGGAGAATAGCTTTCTCAGGGATGCTATCCTCCATTCAATTCCCATTGGACAGGGAGCCATTATTGCACCGCTGTGGACAGGACCCTTTTAATTCTATTGTCCTGCAGATAAGGGCCAAAGATGATCCATAAATAAATATTAATAATATTATCATCAAGCCTTGTAACTAAAAGAAAAGCTAAAATGCAAGGTTGATCATAAGTTAATGCCAATCTCAGTAACTAAGGGTTTCCCTGATAATACTGTAGGTTGATGGCAACAAAATCTTACAGTGATATAAGAGAAATCCTAATTATATTCTAATTAGCAGTGAATTAAATTTCCTTTTAGTACAGCATTGACATTTAGCCTGGAGCTTGTTAATATAAGCATTTTACTAGATGACAGAGAGGCCTGATACAGTCCTAAAATACATTAAATACATTAACTTTAAATGAGATGGACCGTTTTGACCAATTTATTGGAAAGAAAAAGAAAATAGCATCGTGTGGGAACTATTCGGGCCACGGTGGACTGAAATATGAATGTAAGCATATCTCAAAGTGGAACAATGTTCTACAGGAAATGAGGCAGGTATTGTGGAGGATCACTTCCACCAGCCTGTTCAGCTTTGAATGAATCCATGAGACAGACCGACCAACCTGGAGATCAAAGAGTCAACAGAGTCTCAGGAGAAATTCAGGGTGATGAGGCCCGTTTAAATACAGATTCTCCAAAAAAAAACACCACATTCCTAATTTTACTGTTTTGATCAACTTTTCCAGAAGCCTAAATCTTAACTTGCAAATGTGCAAACATGAACAAAAACTCCACTCTGTGAAGAATGAGATTATTACAGTAACAAGACAAAAAAACAAAATAAAGCCTGTACTTAAAGCTGACACTTGGGACCTGAGCTAGAGCCGCCATGAGGTAGAGTACATCCGGACAGGTGCACACACATTTCATGTGTTGTTGTTTTCTAGACTCAGCAAAGTGCAAACAAAAACCTTCTGGAAATAAAAAGAAACCACTGCATGTCACCTTACTCACATTTCAGGGCCTTAGTGTTCAGTCACTGTGTCAGGCAGCCATTATGCATCCTCATTCTCAATGCATGACTTCCCCCTGGTCACTATGAGCTCAACTCACTGCGCCAACTAAGTTCAATGTCTTTGGATGCTTTAAATGTGTTATTGTTACAACAGGCAGGTTTAACTTTTGTGCCAGAGAACAGCTCCATGCCCCCAGGAAGTCCTACTGTGAAAAGGCCAAAGAGCAGAGACTTAAAATCTGAAAATCCTCCACACTGATGGCATCTAAGCAGTGACACAGCTCCTTCTCTGATTCACACCAGGTCAAAGGCTGCTGAAAGAAGGCAGCTGGGAGGGCAAGGGATCAAGGTTTAGCTTCTTCTGTGGCTCAGTAACATTTGATTGAACAAACAATACAACAGGTGGAGGTTAGAGTCAACTGATGGCAGAGGAGTTGTTCACTTCTTGAGAGGCAATCTGTCATAGCCTAATGGTGAAAATGATAAGGTCAGTGGGTTTTAGCTAACAAAATGAAATAATAATAATAAGGACAGTGATTAAGATCTTTATTCCACTAAGATTCTGTGAGTTAAAAAAATAGTAATTGCCAGAAAAACAGAGATTCTGATACCTTCTGGGGAAAAACAGGAAGTTTTCTCCACATAATGTGAAGAATATTCCCAAAACCATGTTAGCATGAACAACAAAGGAAAGAAGTGGAATGGAGATGCAACATCCAGAAGATGTTATTCCAGTTTTGGTCTTTCAAACAAACAGCAGAGCAATTCTTGATGGCGTCACTAAAGTTTCTAACAATCCAATAATAGTTTATATGAGTAACTTTAATTGAGACATGCTAACAGTAGGCCTGGGCAATAAATCGATTAAATTAATTAATTTGAATATTTTCTTGGGGGTGATTTAAAAATAAATCAATAAAGTTTTTGCATAGTGGCGCTTTTTGGCTCCCCGGAATTTCCGTAGAGTTGTTTCACATGGTTTGTTGCAACAGACGTGCAGCAAGAGACCTCATGTTGCAACATTTACCTAAAGCCCGTCGCAGTCAAAGGCAGCAGAACCACAAACTCATTCCAACACCTGAAACAGAGACATCCAGCTGAACATGAAAAACACCCGTCTCTCTGAGACGAACAAACCTTAGCTAAAAACAGCTAACTGTAGCCGTTTCGTTTGTAAGAGGCACCGCAAATAACAGGAAAGAGGTACGGTGGAGAACAATCACTGAAGCGATCACTTAAAGTTGTCCGTTGTTTGTACTTGTTGCTTTCATTAATAAGTAGGGGGGAAAATCAGAAATCGAACAAAAAAAAAAAAATTGAGATTTTATTTTTAAGCCATATCGCCCAGCCCTCGCTAACAGTGAACCTTTTTATGTTGACAGTCTTGAAATTCGGCCTTCTTGGTCTTTCCTGAGCATCATTATTAAATTCACCTCCTGCAGAAACAATAATGTTGTAAATGACTTGTGCTTTACAACCATAACAGTTATTGGTGTTTTAGATAAAACAGTTACTGTGGTTATTTGGATGTGATAAGGAAACTTATAAGAGGTGCTGGACTGTCTGCAATGCTGCTTAACAGATGTTGCTAGCAACAGTGCAGCAAATAAGTTTAACCCTCTGAACTCTATGGTCTTTTGTGCACACTTTGTTTAAAAAGAAAATATATATATATATATTTTAACAGTGTTAATACAAACGTAACAAAATTTCCCAGGGGTCTGGGTTTTTCTTCTCCAATCCCCAACAGTTTTGTATTGTAAATATATTAACTATATACTGTCTACATCAAACTGTGTCTGGTGGTCATTTCTGGCCCATAGAAACCAGCAAAAACTTCATTTTAAAATTCTTATTATTTACAGCAGGACAGATTCTGTAACTGAACGCGTTTGCATTGAGCGTGCGCTCGTCACTGCTGTGTGACCATCGGTCCGCATGTGCATGCATGGTAGACGCTTGTGTGCGCACTGATAAAGGCTGCGCGCTCTCTCTATATGTTTTCCTTCATAAGTTAAACTTCCTCGCACAAATCGTTTACATGCACTCAATATTCAGTGTTCGTGCACAGAATATGCATTTGGAACGTCTGACACTAATTTCACACCACAGATCATCTTGTAAATGCTGAGATTTAATGGAGACTAAGATTTGCATGTAAACTACACACAGGCAGACCTAAACAAACTAAACTGCAGCTTCAAATCATAATTAAGGGCTTCTAAGCATCAAGATCAATACACATTACACACACATTTGCAAAAATCTTTTCTTTTTTTAATCTGTTTTACATATTTCATGATGACTTTGTAAGAAAGCTAAAATTCTTATAAAAGATCATTTTTTATTCATGTTTGTAGAACATTTCCTGAAAAAGTTAATTCTACAACTATGTGGTTACTGTGGTTTCAAGCCATTGTGGCGTTTGAGAGATAGAGCAAGTACACACACACCAAATAAATCTTACCTTTTTGTCTTTCATAGTTCCATCAGGGTCAAGTCTAAAACTACCAACATTGATGGTCTTCTTTGGGTCCACCTGACTAATAGAGTAGTTCAGTTCATCCACTATTGCCTTGCATGCTGGAAAACAAAAAGATTAATGTCAATGTCGGCAATGAGAGACAGCTGTAACTACTAAAAGTCAACACTAAAAACATATTTTGGGTCTTTTGTCCACAAAAATAAGTCACATTTTTTATCTTTTATACATTTATAAGGTGTCTGTCATAATTAATGGAGGCACTTGTTATTCTACACCTCTAAACTGGACACTTTATAGATTGTTTTATTTATCATTCTTCTTCCACAGATACATATGAGACCCGACCAGAAAGTTGTACTCACTCATATTATACACTACCTTTTTTTTTTTGGCCAGGCAATCACCTGGATTTAACTAAACAAATACGTACAAGCCTCCTATTGGATAATTACTGCCTGGGCAATTATCTTTCATCTTGCAACAAGTTATTTAACCCCAACTAGTGCAATGAGTTGTTTCTCATTTCTTAAACAACCATGTGGAAAGACATGCAGAAAATATGTTAGTCTGTTTGAGAAGGTCAAATCACTGGTATCAAGCAGAGAAAACATCTAAGGAGATTGCAGAAACGACTCAAACCTTTAAAAAAACAGCCTTTAATTTGCTAGGGAGCATAAAGATCAGACTCTGAAGCAATGGAAGAAGGTCATGTGGTCTGATGAGTCCAGACTGACCCTGTTCCAGAGTGATGGAAGGTCATGTGGTCTGATGAGTCCAGACTGACCCTGTTCCAGAGTGATGGGTGCATCGGAGTAAGAAGAGAGGCAGAAGTGATGCTCCCATCATGCCTAGTGCCTACTGTACAGGCCTGTGTGGGGCAGTGCTATGATCTGGGGTTGATGCAGTATGTGCTCAAAGAATGAGGTCAGCTGACTACCTGAATATATTGAATGACCAGGTTTCTTCCCTGATGGCACGGGCATATTCCAAAATGACAATACAGGATTCATTGGGCTCAGATTGTGACAGAGTGGTTCAGGAAGCATAAGACATCCTGTTCACACATGGATTAACCACCACAGAGTCCAGACCTGAACTCCATTGAGAATCTTTGGGATGTGCTGGAGAAGTTTTGCACAGCAGTCAGACTCGACCATCATCAATGCAAAAGACAAAAAATGAATGAAACACTGGATGGAACGAAATCTTGTGACATTGCAGAAGCTTATCAAAACAATGACACAGTGAATGCATGTCGTAATCAAAGCTAAAGGTGGTCCAATGAAATATTTGTGTGTGACCTTTTTTTGGCCAGACAGTGTACATCAGAATGTTTGACTTGTACATGGCATGATTGATCCACATGATGCAGCTTTCCAAAAACTAAACCCAAACCACCAAGATGCTATTTTTATACATCAAACTGACTACATCCGTCACCAAATGTGCACAATCATAGTTATATAGTGTTTCAAGGTAACATGAGAACAGTACTCCCTAAAAAAGCCACCCATAAAAATTAATGTTGATCAATAAAAGGTCAAAACTTGGTGCTATTTGTGTCGAGTTACTTTGACCGACAGACACCACTCCAATTTATATTTGGTCACTAGATATTAGTCTACAATACGTTGAAACATCTTTTATATAACTTCTACTGTGTGACCATGGCAATGCTTCTCACCATCAAATGCACCTGTTGAGCTCATAAGAAACACTATGGAAACTGTGACGACATGCAATACATCAAATCAATCTGTTTGGTCACTAGAAGTGAACTATCAAATGTTTATGAAGTCTGGGATTGTCATGGCAATGCAGCAGACCAAAAACCACACAGATGCCCCACAGCACTAACAAATAGCACATGATGTCAAAATATATTCATAGAGTTGAATTAATAGAAGGACAGTGACGAAATGACAGTGAGGAGATGACAGTGATGACACTGGTGAGAAGACAACGATGAGATGACATGACAGCAATAACAGAGATTAGATGAGTTGACACCGATGAGATAACAGTCATGAGATGAGAGCGATGAGATGAGAGTAATGAAATGATAGTGAGGAGATGAGTCATGAGATGACAATGATGACAGCAAGGAGATCATGAGATGACAATGATGACTGCAAGTTGATGAAATGACATTGATGGGATGATAAGATGACAATAACAAGATCAGGAGAAGATGGGATGACAGTGAGATGGTCAGATAAAAGTGACTAGATGATGATGACAGTAAGTAGATGGATTGACAGTGATAGTTTGTTCTTACCAGAACAGTAAAGCACATTGTCTCTCTTGCCCTGGGTGTTGTCTATCAAGACATATAGCATCATCATAGTCATCTGAATGATCCATGACACCATGCTGATACTCCAACAAGACAGTTAAAGACAAAATATAATTAGTTGAATAAATACTCCCACATACAACAGTTACATTTCTTCTGCTTAAAGAGGCAATTTCACACAAATTTCATGACTTTGTGGTTATTTCCTAAGTATTAACCTGTAATATGAAACATTTTATATCTAAAAACATTAAGAAACACAAATTTACAGACTTTTCAATCTGTCTGCATGAGGATTTGTCTGACTTTGGCTCCAACTCACTATTAGTCATTATTCGGATTTGCTGGACTCTGATTGGCTAACAAACTAGCCTATAAGAGCAAAGTATACTATTTCCTGCCCGCTGCACATGGCAACAGCGCACTGAGTCTCTTCCTGTCTGGTACGTGTTTATGCTAACAGCTTTTAGCCAGCAGCATGCTAGGCGTGGTTTCAACTGCTGGAGCTGATGAATATTAACAAACAAAGGAGTTGTGACCAAACAGATACAGGTCGTTAGAACTCGGGAGAACTCGGGTTTTATCACCACCTGCTAGTTTGAGAGATAAAAACTGAAAGAGAAGTTGTTGACCTGTTTTCACACCCGCTATGAAGGTAAGAACACCTGTGGAGCTAAAATATTCAACAGAAACCTCAGAAAAAAACGTTTTTAATGGAAGGGCCTCTTTAAGTACTACATTCTCAACAGTAGCTACGTTTACATGTGACAAATTTCCCAAATCTCATTAAAATCTTGGTAGATCAGAATTCCCAAATCCCTGTTTACATGGACACTAACTGAAATGATCTGATCATGCCATGAGTACACATGCACCAAGCACTCGATCAGGTTAAATGAGTTGAGCATGCGCACAGCGAGTTGTCTTTCCGGTGGAAGAAAAAAGTAAAAAAAGTAAACAAACTCCGTCCTTTCTGCGCGTCGTTCCCGCCCCATCGTGTGCTCGAGCTGACTCACGTTTTCCCCAATATGGACCTTCTGCAGGTGATTACCTTTATGTTTGGGTTTTTACTGGTCGCATTAACCAAGCTAGAGGCTGAATACATATTGCTACGGCTCCTCCACCACAGGAGAGGAGAGCAGGATGACAGGATGACTGCACCAGCAGACCACTTCTGTTTACTTCCCGCCATGTTTTCTACTTGAGTCTGTGAAAGCAGAAAGACGTCACGCTGAAGTTGTACGCATGCGCAGTGGGCTTTTTTCACCCTTTCATTCCGAATGGGTGTGTACATGCACGTCTATCCGAATGAAGATCGGACAAAACCACCCCTCTCGATCGGAAGTAAATTTCTTTCGGATCAGGCTGCATCAGATCAAAACATTCTGATTGACATGTTTACATGACGTCTTTTTGTTCCGATTGGGCGTTTATTCCGATTAAATGTGCCCATGTAAACGTAGCTAGTGTTGTACTACTGTCACTCCTGGATAAAAGAGGAATTTCAGAATTTTAAACAATAGTGTTTGAACAACACATTCATATTCTGTTGGAATAACGAGAAATTAAATAGATGTTATAACAAAACTTTCGTTTTACTTAAGACATACATGTATGCAGAAACTACTTCCTAGAAAATGTCACAAGTTTTGTGACTTTGGATAAAAATGCCATAATATAATGTAAAGACCAGTGAGATGCTTTAAAATAGCTCAAAAGATGATCGGAGTGGGTCTTTAAAGTGGAATCGCCCATGTGGAAGTTTTTTGTTTTTATACCGTCTGTTTACAGCCAGCAAGTTGGGTTAGATAGGAATTTATTTCCGTTAGTTTAGAAACAGAAATGATTACTGTACTAACGCTGACATTGTTTTTATTTACAGTGCTGCCTGAAGACGTTCAGTCATTCTATCACTCAGCAGTTTTATTTATCATTAACAAATCTTCACAAACTGACTCCCAGGAACTAAACTGCAGCAGGACTGAATTAATTCATGCAACAGAACACTTTCTCAATTTAAGCAGAAACTGTGGGGGGGGACTCTGAAATTTCTTAAATAAAGTTATTTTAGAGACGTTAAAATTAGCCAAAACTGGTGTGGCCCACAAAATCTAAAATGACTTTTTACAAGTATTTACATTTTTTAAAATAAAATTACACACTGGCGTGCGTTTCCTTTTTAAACTATTTATACTGTATAAAAGTTGTATGCACCTAATCTATATGTACTATAGTATTTTTTAGGAATGTAGAACAATAATAAATATTTTAGATGCTCTTATCACATGTTATACACAGAAAACTGACCTTCACAATAAAAACCTGAATTTGAATGATGGATCAGTTACACTCCTGGTTTTAAAGCAGAACTAAGTAAGTTTTGCTCTCGCTCTCCCCCTACTGGTCCCCTGTGAAAGCTCACTGTCGTAACGTTCCCCCGCCGCAGACCCTCCCCCTCACCCCCCACCACCTCCACCCCGCCGCCGCCCCCCCAACAACAGAACGCTTTTGCAAGAAGAAAGAAAAACAAAACCAAGAAAATGTCTCGACAGGTGAGTATTATTGTCATCTTTGCGCTCCTAAGGGTGGCGTTGCTAACAACGGCAAGGGCTTCATGCTTGTATTTATGTACGTGAGTGTGAGTGCCGTAAAGCAGGTTTGTTCTCGCGAGATTAGTCGGGTCCGATCCACTGAAAGTTGCAAGTGCTGCTTTCAGGACACAGACCCCGGAGGGAGGGGAGGGACCCACGAATCACCCCGCCAAGTCCTTGTTTACCCCCACAGGGACTCTAGAAAACATTTATTGAGGTGAAAAAACTTACTTAGTTCTGCTTTAAGTAACAATAAATAAAAACATCTTATTCATATCTCAATCCTGGTCCTTCAGGGAGGTGTTTCACAAACAAATTCAATAAACTCTGATTTTATTGGTCAACTCTGACTTACCTCCAACTGAGCAACCTGGAGTTACAGGTCAGCTGAACACAACATGCTGTTTAATAAACTTACTGGCACAGTCATTCAAATAAAAACCCGTTATCAGTGTGGCCCTAATTCCTGGATTCCCCATGACAGCGACAGTGAAATGAAGAAAATATAAAAGAAAGAATAACTTGCTCTGATGGAGCAGGAGGCCCTTAAATCTCATGGAGATTAAAAATCAACAGTCAGACATCTGCTGCTGGAGTCCATGTGAACACTGATTGAACTGAGTTTCAGTAAAACCAAAGCCTCGGTCACAATGACCCATACAAACAATGAGATCGTATGAATCTCATGTTCCCTATGACATTATGAACGTTCATGGAGGTGGTGCTGGTTCCTACAGGAAATTGTTACTGCAGCATGAATAACTTGATGAATCCTTGAGGATGATTTTCAGAGTTCTTGATCTCTTCATACAGGTGTGTGTGAAACCTCCTCCAGTCTACCGATGACAATGTTATGAATATTTTTGTTGTAAGATGCACAAACGTCCCCCATCTACCACTAAAGGCAATTTCAAGGGGATGTTATGAAGATCCACCTGCTGTCAGCATACTGTTACTGTGGTGGAGGTCCAGTATCTCTAAAATTCAGTTGATCTTTACATCTGATTGGAAATGTGTGAAAAATGTTCTAATTTTCAAGATGGTAATAATGAAGAGACTCCAGCTGCAGGATGGAGAAGATCTAGCAGCTGTAGCTGCTGCTTTTGAGGACCTGGAGAGAAGACGCCATGCTGGTGGGAAAAGGAATGGATCCAGAAGCAGCACCTCTACAGCCAGAACCAGATTCAGCTCCATGAGATGGATTGTGAGTTGGAACAGACTGTAACACCTTTGCTGAGCTGTTTCACCATGAAGTAAATGTAATTTTCAGGAAAAAACAGCTTTTTGTCAGTTTATTTTATATTCTTACAAAAACATATAGTTCTCTACAATTTTATAAGTAAATAAAAAGTAAATAACCCTTGATCATAAATTGTAGCACGTTTGTGAAAACCTTTGAAGCACATCATCATCACTCGATTCTCACAGGGCTGCCGTAAAGCTGCATTAAGGAGGTTGTAGGAAACGGTCCAGAAACCGTTAGTAGAGCGTTTTCAATGTGACCGAGGCTTTAAGTCAGGATTTACTCAAAGAGTTTTACTAAACAGTTTCACACTAAACTCACTGGTTAATCTCTTAAATCTTTAACTAAACTCAGGATTAAAGCACTGAAAAGTTTCACTAAAATCAGGGTTAACTTACTCAGAGTTGTGACAGAACCTGCTTTGTGAAAAAGCCCCTCAGGTCCACCATCCTGCAGGTTTTAGAGTTTTCTTGCTCCAACAAATCTGATACAGTGACTAAATTACTTGTTTATCTCCTCTTCACGGTTCGCAGAAGTTTGTTAATTACATATTGATTCAATTTAGGCGTGCTGAACATCTACATGTCTATGTAGGACCAGGACTGGGGAACTCTCATCTAAAGAACCTCCTGCTGTGGGTTGTTCTTGCACACAAGATTCCAACAGTTCCCTCAATGGGCCTTTTTGACTCTGGCTTCTGACTCCTCAGGTGTCATCTCACCTGTGACTTGTGTGAGCTTGCAGTTCCAATCCACTTGTTAGAAACAAATACAGCACAATAATCATCAGTCTGTATTATTTTCAAAGAATGTATGTTAAGTTATAATTTTGCTCCGAATCAAACAATCCGCTCATTCTTCTTTTGGCAGAATGTAACTGTAGATTCGGTCACGTGTAAGTGTGAAATGTATGTAAACTTAATGTTCTGCTCGCTTCCGGTTTATATCCGGGTTCAATGGCTCCTCTTACCTGACAGGTGGATAAAACACGCTGTTCCACGTTGTTTCAGCTAAAACCAGAAGCTGTCATAAATGTTTCCTCATGTACTGTCCAGCCGGTCTGTTTCTGCTCATGTTACCTTGGTGGGAATCACGCAGCTCGAACAATACCGGTTCCGGTAGTGACTTTCAAAATAAACCTTCAACGTGCTGCTGTCTTCTGGTTTCAGTCAGGCACGAGGAAGCAGGCGGTATTGTAAAGGAACTCAGAAATTAAAATATATATATATTACAAAATTTCCCGTGTACTACTTAAACATATCTGCATTTAAAAGGAACATTTGTTTTGAGGTGGAAATAATCGAGCGATCACTTCCGCTCTTTTCCAGCTTCTTTACGTACAACTTGACCCGTCTTGTCTGTACGTGTGTGATTGTAGTGCAGCCACGTTCAGGCGATCAGCCAATCACGTTGCAGAGTTTGGCTCAAACAGCAGTGCTGTTTTTTCTCTGGTTCAAGTTTCTGTAACTTTTACGACTGAAAGTTGTTTTCAAATCACTCGAAATAAATGTAATTTGTAAAGACCCACAAAGTCACTTTGACCCTTAGTATCAAGACAAAAGTATCTTCAAAGTAGCATCTTTTATCAGGTCTTTTTGTTTTTGTCTGTTATGTGAAGAATCACTGTTTATTACAACAACTTCGTATTTTGAAGCCCTATAGTTTGAAAAAATTCCTAGTAGATTTACAAAACAATTTTCGTTTTTTTTAATGTAATCAGTCTCCAGTCTGATGTAATATGTTGGTTTGTGGTGGATCAGGAGAGTCAGACTGCAGGTCAGAAAGATACAGATCAAAGTTCAACTGATTGCTGCATTTTACAGACATTTCAGTCAAACTCAAGTCTGTTTGTTCAGTTCTGATTCTGGAACGAGTTCACAGAAACAGAACAGCTTGTTTGTATTATTTATGTCATTCCGATGCAGAAATTCCAACAAACATGATCCATTTACTCAGGTTCATTTTCTTTTTGGTCAGAGTTATAAGGAGCCACTTGCTCTGAAGAGCCTCAAACTATTATTGATATACGTATATTGATAAGCTTACCTCGATAACAATAAATGTACAACCCCCTCCCCAGAAGCTTCACCAATCTGCCTGTCTGTCTCATACTCCAGTTTTCCCTCATTCGTGAACAAGACCCCATGATACTTAAAGTCCTCCACTTGAGGAAGGACCTCATCCCCGACCTGGGGAGGGCACTCTCCCCTTTTCTGGCTCGAGACCATGTTCTCGGACTTGGAGGCACACCCTCATCCCGGCAGCTTCACACTTGACTGTGAATTGCCCCAGTGAAAGCTGGAGATCACTGTGCGATGCAGCCAACAGAACCACATCAACTCTAAAGAGCAGAGTTGCAATCCTGAGGCCCCCAAACCAGATCCCCTTAACACCTCAGCTGCACCTTGAAATTCTGTCCATAAAGGTTATGAACAGAATTGCTGACAAAGGCACAGTCCAACATTCACTGAAAGTTTGGCTTACTGTCGGCAATGTGGACCAGACTATGACACTATTCGCAGAACAAGGTCAAACGTCTTCTCCAAATCCACAAAACACATGTAGACCAGTTGGGCGAACTCTCATGATCCCTCCAAGACCCTGCTGAGGGTGTAGAGCTAATCCAGTGTTCCACGAGCAGGACAAAAACCACATTGTTCCTCCTGGATTCCAGCCTTAAAGAGTCCATTTCACACAAATGTCATGACTTTGTGGTTATTTCTGAAGTATTAAGCTGTAATATGAAACATTTTTTATCTAAAAAACATTAAGAAACACTGATATACAGACCTTTCAATCTGTCTGGGTGAAAATTTGTCCAGCTTCAGCTGCAACTCATTAATATTCATTATGCTAATTATCTGGACTCAGATTGGCTAACAAACTAACCTATGAGAGCAAGGTCTCCTGTTTCCTTCCTCACTGTGCATGGCAACAGCGCACCAAGTATCTTCTGGTTGATATGTGTTTACGCTAACAGCTTTTAGCCAGCAGACTGCTAGGCAAGGTCTCAACTGCGGGAGCTGATGAATACTAATGAGGAAAGGAGTTGTGTCATAACAAGTACAGGCTTTTCAAACTCGGGTTTTTTTGCCACTTGCGCAGTTTGAGAAATAAAAACTGAAAGAGAATTTGTTGACCTGTTTTCACCCACTATGAAGGTTAGGAACCCATGTGGAGCTAAAATATTAAACAGAAACCTCAGAAAAAACGTTTTTAATGGAAGGGACTCTATAACTATCCAACAAACCCTCCTCTCCAGAACCCCTGAATAGATCTTCCCAGAGAGGAGAGGCTTAGAGGTGTGAACCCCCTATAGTTGAAGCACACACTACGGTCCCCCTTTTTGAAGAGGGGGACCACCACCCCAGTCTGCCAATCCAGAGAAACTGCTCCCATTGTCCGCGCAATGTTGCAGAGGTGTGTCAGCTATGACAACTGTTGGAGAGGTTCAGGTCACCTCACACACATTTGTATGACAATGTCACAGTAACCAACAATTACAGCTAGCACATCTTGTATTAGATTAGATTGACAACTACAGCTCATCAATATCTCCAATATCTCGTCACGGCCGGCCCTGAGCTGCATGGTGCCCTAGGCGAAAAATGATTTTGCCGCCCCCTACTGCCCAGAACAGAAATAACGTAACTCAATAACTGGATTACATTGCAAAAAATATTTATTTATACTAAAATGAACAGTAGAGATGATAGAGACATATAGATAGATATTTAATTATTACTTATTTTGCTCTTTACATGAAATGAATGGTGTGTCCAACAGTTTGTCCAAAAAAAAAAAAAAGGAGGTTTTGGTGCCCCCTCCACCGGAGGGCGCCCTAGGCAATTGCCTAGTCTGCCTATGCCCAGAACTGGCCCTGCCTCTCGTCATCCGAGTGTCCAAGAGATGCGGTCATAGATCTGATGAAACAACAACAAAGTTGATCATAGAACTACAACCTAAGATGCTGTGTGCACATGCGAACACCTATATGCCTGAATATGGTGTTTGTTATGGACAATCAATGACAAGCACAGAAGTCCAACAGCAAACCACCGCTCAAGTTAAGATCGGGGGGGCCGATCCTCCTAATCATGCCTCTCCAGGTCTCACTGTCATTGCCAATGTGAGCGTTGAACCCCTCCAGTAGAATGACGGAGTCCTGGGAGGGAGCGCTCTCCAGTACTCCCTCCAAGGACCCTAGAAAGGGTGGATAGTCTGAGCTACTGTTTGGTGCACAAGCACAAACAATAGTCAGCACCTGTCCCCCCACCCAAAGGTGCAGGGAAGCTACCCTCTCATCCACTGGGGTGACCCCCAATGTACAGGCACCAAGATGGAGGGTTATTAAAATGCCCACTCCAGCCCGACATCTCTTACCAGGGACAACTCCAGAGTGGAAGAGTGTCCACCCCCTCTCGAGGAGACTGGTTCCAGAACCAGCACCGTTTGTAGAGGTGAGTCAGACTATATCTAAACAGAATCTCCCAGTCTTACCCTCCAGCCCCTTTCCCACCAGAGAGGTGACGTTCCCCATCGCAAGAGCTAGCTTCCGCAGTTGAGGATTCGACCGCCAAGGTCTCCCCCTCTGGCTGCTGCTTAGCTCACATTGTACCCGACCCCTATGCCCCTCCCACAGGTGGTGAGCCCATGGGAAGGGGGACCCACGTTGCCTCTTTGGGCTGAGCCTGGTCGGGGCCCATGGGTACAGGCCCAGCCACCAAATAAATACAATTCAATTCCGTTTCTTTTTTTAGTGCCAACTCACAACAAAAGTAGTCCCAAACATTAAACAGAAGCAGCAAGTCCAGTTCACATCAACATGTATAGAATTAGTTTAATCCCACTGCAACAAGATCAGAGTCAGTGAATTATGAAAACCAATTAGTTAAAAGGTTCCTCTTTAAAGAAACCAGCAGATTGGGTTGAATCTTTTTTTCAGCACTATCAAACATTTTGAGTGGTAGTGTAGGTCTAGTGTATCTCTTGTATTGTGTCTCATTGTGCCTCCAGTTCATGGGACTTGTCTTCTGGGCGTCACATGCATCCTGTTGTCTGGACCTTCTTGTCCCACACCACAATCTGCAATGAATTCTGTGATCAGAACTGTCTTAATCTAATCTGCATTTGGGTTCCTAGTTAAAAGACTTTGACAGCTGTACACAATAAATGGAAATCATGATGGTGTTCTAATAAGTATAGCTGTACAAGATTATGTGTGTGTGTGTATTTGTCAGCTGTATCATTGCTAAACAGCCAAACATCTTCATTCAGTGCCTGTCACAGAAATTTAACACACTTTTTCATCTTACTGCTGGATCTGTGGGTGTGTGTGTGAGTGAGCGAGGGAGAAAGAGAGAGGGTGCAATGCGTTGCAGATGGCTTTGACACAGTGCTCCGTTATGGTCATCAATCTGTTTTTTGGTGCTGCAGGTGCTCAGCTCTGCTGTCAGACTAAACATCTGGAGATTAATGAGTGTCTGGACTCTTATGTCCATCACTAAGCAAACATTTGGAAGTGAGAATATTTTAAATCGATCTTCATTTAGTGAGAGACCTTGACCTTTGAGTATTTTTGATTTGCAGCATTTGAATTTCTTCAGTAAGGTTTCTTTGAGATGAATTTCAATAGATCTACAAGTTCCATTTCTGATGCCGTCTTTGTTTAGACATGGCTGTGCCAACACGCTGCAGAAAATAGGATAAATGGAAGCAGCTTAATTTAAGTTTTATTGACATAATTATATTAAAAAGCATCAATAAGTTTATTTAGTTTCTGCAGAGAGAACTCAAACAGTGTTTTATTATACAGTATGACTAGTGTTAACTTAGGCTTAGAAATGGGGAAATTAGTAATAATTAGATTTGCTCAAGTTTATACCCATTAATTTTAGACCTCAGATCAATTAAAATCATGATTTCACACAGAAGAAATTGGAGTGACAACAGTAATTTGAATATTTATGGATTTATGAAAGAATGATTCAAATCAAATTATGACAAGATGATTAAATTAATGGATCAAGACAAAGATCAAAAGAAAAATAGAGATTAAGTAATTATGGTCTGAAGGAGATAAAGGGTTACTTGATAAACTGATGGTGCTACATCAGGAAATATTAAAGAAATACCGTCACAGTTATGGATTTTGTTGTCGCTCGGAATTATTACCAAACCACATTAAAATGGACAGAAAATTATAGCCATGGCAAGAGAACCTGATCGTATCCAGGGGAAGGTAGTCCCAGCTCCTGGAGCTAGTAAGACTGAGATGAACTTTAAAATGGGTTTTGGTGCCACGTGGTTCTCCTGCAGATGAAACGTTAACTATACAGTATCTGCTCAGGTGTCTCTGCCTTAGTTTTGGTCTAGATCAGTGCTGCTGATGTGGGTCAGTTGCTTTGGAAGGTTTCAAGTGTCCAAAACATTTCTTAAATCACCAGGTTTGTTGTACTAGTGTATACAACTGATACGTTAGTAGACTGAGCTGCACAAAGTTCAGAAGAAAAAGGTACTTTCTAATTCTAAATTAAAATGGGACAAGTCACTGGTTGCTGCTGGCTCAAATGTGTAAAATAAAGTTCTGCAAAAGAAGTAGCTGTACAGTCTTGTCAGGTTGTTTTCCAATTTTGATATGAAATAAAATGTGATTCAAAGTAAAAATTATTGGATAAAAATACCTACAAAAGATTGTAAGACGCCATATCATGCACACACACAAAACTTAGGGCCAATCATAGAGTCACCATAACACTGTTATAGGGTTGGTGCAAATTATGCCCCCTTTCCACTAGGGTTGTAACCTTGCACTGCAAGATGGATTCTCGCAAGATTGGAAGTTTTCCAAACCCACAAAAATCCGTCTATTTCGGTCAAAAAAATGTTCGGCAGCAAGTGTCCAGAGAGACAAAGCAAAACAAACATGGCTGCGACGATGGATGTACGCATAAAAGCGGATATTTAATCTGTTTTAGGATTAGAGACGATTTCTTCATTGGAAAATGACCAAATGTAAGAACTTTGTGCATTTCCTGATGGTAAAGATGTGTTTTGCTTTTCTTAGTGGTAACAATGTGTGTGTTTTACTACCTAATGGAGTTACAAGATCTTGATTTACTGTGATTGGCTAGAGAGAAATCATCAAAGTCAGACACTTGCTGGCTCGTCCTCCAATCAGATTAAAATATTCTACCAGATGTCCCTCCCTTTTATGGACAGTTTCAAATGGAGCGGTTCCAGATGTATGTGTATCCCCGAATCGACAAGAGGCGGGGCCACACATAGATCTGGCAGATCCAAGTTAAGTAAACAGATCTTTCTTAGCATGAAAATTATATAATTAGAGTTGTTTAATGACATGTAGAAAATATTTACAATACAAAATTTCAATAACACTGCTGCTGGAGATCTGGAGGACGGCCGTGAGCACAGCCGAGGCGAGGCCCAGGAAGACGACCGGAGGGATGAACGAAATGAAGTTCTGGAGGGCAATATGGAATGCGGTTGCGACAAGTTTCTGGAGGATGGCCTGGAAGGCGGCCATGATGAAGCGCTAAAGAGCAGCCGGAGAACCACAGGTAGAGGAGTTCTGGACTGCGGTCGCTGCTGAGTTCTGTATACACACAATACGCTGATGAAAACGAGAATTCTACCAGTGAACTACTAATGCTCATGATAAAAAAATAGCCATTTTAGCTGTGGCTACAACATGTGTGTAATTCATCATCACCAAACGTGTGAGTGTGTGTGTGAATGGGTGAATGACAGACTGTAGTGTGAAACGCTTTGGGGGTCGCAGGACCTGAGTAAAGCACTATACAAGTACACGCTGTTTACCATATATTACTATTAAACTTTGTTACAACTGGAAATAATTGACCACAAACATTTTCTTACTTTTTTTTGGTAAGATAATAAAGTTGGTTAGATTAGAAATAAAATATTACCAAAGTGTACTTCTGTACTTCTTCATGTAAATGTTTATTTACCTCATTTTAAGATCTCTTGTGGTTTTATGAGGGAAGATAGTGGTTAATGACCATAGTGCACACTATGAAGCTTATCTACTTCATCCTTAATGCACTTTATAAATGAAAAAAGTGTTAAATAAATGTGATTTTTGTTTGTTTCTTAGTTTGGTTTGTGTCTTTGTTTTCAGATTTGCTCTGATTTCCTGGACCACTGTGCTTGTGTTCACCTTTACACAGACTACATGTGCTGTCCATGAAGAGGATGGTATAAAAAACAGGGCACAGAGCCAGAATGTCAAGGTGAGGGGACAAGATGAAGGAGAAAGAGAAGAAGAGCAGCAGAGTGAATCAGGGAGGATGCAGCATGCTGAGAAGGGATCAGGATTTTCAAGGTTTGTTTTTGTCAGCTGAAGAACATTTTCCATCCTGTTCCAACATCCTGCAGAGTTAAAGCTGCTGATGGCAGAAAAACCCACTCAAGCTGGGTCACAGTCCTTCATAATGAAAAACTGGGAGGAGCTTTGATGACAAATGCACCAAAAATCAGTTTAGTGTAAAAACTGAGGCATGAATTCAGTAGCAGTGTGTGTGCCTGATGTTTCTGTATCTTTTTGCACATCATTTTGCACAGTTTTATTCATAGAGCTAATGACATACCAACACAGACACAAACATCCAGTTCAGAAAGTGAAAGCAGTCGCCATGCTTGTTCTCCTCACTCTGAGCTGTAGATCTAAAGGGACGAAGAACAGAGAAACTCCATCTGACTGTATCATATTCAGGACAGTGTTTCTCAGACCAGCATTCCATCCCCACAGGCAGGGTTAGACCCTCCTCACTGTCACCTGCAGCTGAAGACCAGGTAGCTCCTGTCACGGTCCTGTGTAAAAATTATTTGATTACTTTTGTTTAAGAGGCCATTTCATACAAATTTCAGGACTTTGTGGTTATTTCTTAAGTATTAACCAAAAATAAGAAACATTTTATATCTAAAAAACATCAGGAAACACTGATTAACAGACCTTTCAATCTGTCTGCATTAAAATTCAGGTGGTTCCGGCTCCTTCCGTCAGGCCTCGAGCAGCAGCTCGTTCATATTTATTATTCGAAATTACTGGACTCAGATTCGCTAAAAAACTAGGAATACTGTTTCCTGCCTCGCTGTGCATGGCAACGTCAGACGTTGTGTCTTCCTGTTTGCTACGTTATGCTACAGCTTTTAGCCAGCAGCATGCTAGGTGTGGTTTCAACTGCGGGAGCTGATGAATACTAACAAACAAAGGAGTTGTGACGAAACAGATACAGGCCGTTCAGACTCGGGAGAAATCAGGTTTTATCACCATCTGCGTAGTTTGAGACATACAAACTGAAAGAGAAGTTGTTGAACTGTTTTCACACCCACTATGAAGGTAAGAACACCTGTGGAGCTAAAATATTCAACAGAAACCTCAGAAAAACCATTTTTAATGGAAGGGGCTGTTTAAACTCACGATTCGAAGCACCAACAGATGAAATGCATACAGTTAGTTTCCATTCTGAATGTAAAACAGCAACATAATAATGTTACCACATTTCTGATAATTGGTTTGAAACTGGTCAATTGAAAGAGAAATCCAACTTTCCTGGTATGTTTTATTTGTTTTTGTAAGAGCAGCAGTGCAGCATGTTGCTCCTGCTCCTAAGTTTCTTCTCCTGAGACACGTTTACCTCCAGCTCATAGGAGAAGGTAAATATTTCACACAGAAAGAAAACTGCAGTTTTCATCAAATCACCTGGATTAAACTCATTTGGATCTTAACATCTCACAAATCAATACACAATGATATATTCACACACAACAACTACAGCTGTGTGATATGGCCTAAAAATTAGGGATGTCCCGATCAAGATTTTTTGCCCTCGAGTCCGAGTCTGAGTCATTTGATTCTGAGTGTCTTCCTATACCGAGTCCCGATCCGATCTATAATACATTAAAAAATGAATAAAAAGGAGCAAATAAACAGATCCAGGATGTTTCTTATTTTGTATTTAATTCACTCTATTTTAATATTTAGCTGCAGGACCTCTCCAGCGCGTCCTCAGGTTTCCCCTGGGCTTCTTCACGGTGGGGAGTCATGAAGTTGTTACTTGTGTGTAAAACCGAACATGACGAGAACGCATTTCTGTACTGTGAGCACGCAAACAGTCTAAACGCACACAAACCGGTGGACGGACATTACGTTAATTAAATAACACGTTATGTAATTAAATAAGCTGATCAGAACGGCAGACACTGCAGAAAGAGTGACATGATCATGGGTTGTCTTCTGCATGCAGTAAGTGATCAACTCCACTCCATGAACCAGTTTAAGATAATATTATATGACTATAAACTAACACTGGGACTCATGCTAATGAGGCTAGTGAAGCTAGTGGAGCTAACGTGGCAACATTCTCAACACAACATCCACCGAGCCAATTAAAAAAGTTTATCTCGAAGACACTTGCTGGGTTTCACATGACGTAGCGTTGACGTCACCAAATGCAGATGGGGGTCAGGAAGTAACCGCCGCTGCTGATTCGGCTTAAAAATGCCCAAAATCTGTGCAGTCTACAGTTGTTGCAACCGCTCTAATGGGGAGAAAGACAAACCCTTTTTTCGTGTCTCGAAAGTCGTGTGCCACAAAGGTCTTAATTTTAAAAAACTTACCGAAAGAAGACGGAAGAAATGGATCACTTATCTCGAGCTAAAAACAAGAGGAGCAGAAACGGACAATGCTAGAGTTTGCAGCGATCACTTTCTAAAATGTTGAATAAAAGGGTTTAATAAATGTTCTAGTGTTTTAGTGAACATTTACTGAGAAACACATCTACAAAAATGGCAGATAAACAAGTTTTTCTCTGGCCACAAACCACGTTTTTATGGGGGGTTCTGTGGATCTCTGTGAATGGTTGACCTACATTATAGAAATATATATAGAGACATAACTTAAAATCAAACAAATCTAATAGAAATTTGGATTTAAAAAGGCATAATAAAGTATTTACATGTAGATCCCAGCACATAAACACACTCGTTATTAGCATTAGCAATATTATTATTATCACGAATTAAAAGTAGCACAACTCACGACTTACCCAGCCATTTAAAGCTTCTCTGGATCCTAAATCGTTGACCCAAACTGATACAAAATAGTTGTAGGCTTCCAGGCCTTTGAAGGCTTTCATTTGATTTGCTGTGTAAAAAGAGGTATGCAGGACGAGAGTTTATGTCGATAGCTTCAATACAGTATTTAAAGTCCGATCTTTTTCAACTATACGGGTCATAACCTAAATGAAGATATATTTTTTTGCGATATCGCGTCTGTGGTAGTCCATTTAAAGCCTTACTATAGTTGCTTTCAGACATCGCGCTGTGTTGTTGTGGCCAAGTGAAACACTTCCTGACCCCCATTTGAGTTTCGCGCGGCTTCCGAGTCACGTGAGTGAAACCCAGCAACATACACATCGAGGCTTTTATAAGTCCTCATCTTCTCCACTGTTGTGTAGATTACAGGACTGTTGATAAGATATTCACATTTTCATATGCATTGCGGTCATCATGGAAACGCGTCCCCTCTTAAAATGACAGCTGCGGGTTGCGAGGGAAACTGTCCCGGATAGTGACGTCACACGAAAAGGTGTACAGAGGCTTTAAAAACTAATAAGAATATATATATACATATATGTCCGATTCTGATCGAGTCTGAAACTGCGTGATCGAGCCTGATTTCCGATCACGTGATCGGATCTGGACAACCCTTCTAAAAATCTCCAATTTTTTTTTTTTATTTGCGATTTTTTTGGAACCCCCTACTTATTGAGGAAAGCAACAAGTACAAACGGCAGACAACTTAAAGCGATTGCTTCTGTGATTGTTCTCCACGTGTCTCCTGTCATATGCATGTGTGTCTCAGCTTTATTCCTGTTATTCTGGAGCGCAGAATAACCTGTAATTTCTTCAGGTTGAAATCAATCAGCCAGTTCTGAAAAGCAGCATCCTTTCCACCTACTTACTACCCTGGAGAATTCAAATGCTAAAACAAATTACCCTCTAGAAGCGCACCAGAGAGGCAGGATGAGAAACTATAGAGACATGACCATCAGTCGGTCATCGCCTTTTTAACTGAGAGGTCATTGTGACCTGCTCTTATAAAGCATCCCTCACTGACAATCAGTGACCCCCACCCCTCCTCATGGGAGGCTTTGGACTGTGACAGGAAGAAGGGGGGGGGGTTCTATGCTCGCATCAGGAGCTCAGTCTGCTTCTTCACTGTTTACCAGCAGCAAAGGAATGAAGTGAGACATAAAATACCCCAAAATGAGCCCAGAAATCTAAGGCTGTGTTCAGACTGCAGGCTGAAGTGACCCAAATCTGATTTTTTTGCCCTTGTGACCTGTGTATATGATTTCTTTATGACAGTCTGAACGACACAAATCCGATTTTTTCAAATGCGACCCAGGCCACTTCAGCATGTGGTCCTAAATCTGATCTTTTGATAACCTGGCTCTGCCAGATCTATGTGTGGCCCCGCCTCTTCTCAATTCGGGGATACACATATAGATCTGGAACCGCTCCATTTGAAACCGTCTATAAAAGGGAGGGACATCTGATATAATATTTTAATATGATTGGAGGACGAGCCAGCAAGTGTCTGACTTTGATGATTTGTCTTTAGACAATCACAATAAATCAAGCTCTTGCGACTCCATTTGAGAGAAACACACACATTGTTACCACTAAGAAAAGCAAAACACATCTTTACCACCAAGAAATGCACAAAGTTTTTACCTTTGATCATTTTTCAATGAAGAAATCGTCTCTAGTCCTAAAACAGATTAAATATCCGCTTTTATACGTACATCCACCAGCGCAGCCATGTTTGTTTTGCTTTGTCTGCCTGGACACTTGCTGCCAATCATACCTGAACCCCCGCCCCAAAGCACAATGCTAACACATGATTGGTTCAAACATTTTTTTGACCGAAATAGACGATTTTCAATGGAGCAGTATAATGGTGTGTTCACACCGGCCGCTTTGTAAACATCAAGCAACGTTCATAACGTTTCAAATTTGACCAGTGCTTAGTTGGTAAATCAAAAGTTACTGGAACGCAAATAGCTCTATGAGACCAGAATTCACTGAGGCCAAACTGATACCGGAACGCACACACATACACAACCGTCGGACCAGACCAAGCGCTGTGCGCCGGCGCATAGCGGGTGTAAATTGTAAAGCAGGGCTAGAGAAAGCGATGATAAGCCCAGAAAAAGTAAGTTATACTGCCTTTTTGGCATTTTGATGCCGCTGTTATTTAACCCAACTGACGCCATTAACGGATCCTAGCAAACAGTTAACGGAACACACCCTTTCAAAATAAGACAGTTCCCGGATCTTGTTCCGTCAGGATCTGGCTCAAATTAAGCCCTGAGTTTGACGCTCGAAAGTTGAAGCTTGTAACACCTGACCGTTAAAAAGAGCGCGTAGGCGGGGCTTCCTTTGGATGTTCTGAGCTATGGCGGATCATATAGAGAGTGGCTTGGCCTTCTTTACTCCGTTTGTGGATACACCCCATTCTTCAGATGTGTTCTGAGTTTGAGGAGTTTAACCATTTGCTCCATGAGCTGGATGAGGTTAGCTTCCTGCGCTACTTCCGTCTGTCCCGCGCCCTGTTTGAAGACTTCCAGCTTCATTCAGGTTACGTGCAGTGACGTCACTATTTCACTACGATAAGACGCTCTGATTGGTTGACATGCCTCTTCAAGAGCTTCAAAAGTTTTAAAAGTTCAGTTAGCTGAACTTCTGCGTTGCTCGCATTTCAAGCTTCAACGCCTGAAACGCTTTGAAAGTTGATGCTGCTAACGCTCACAAAGCGACCCAGAGACTCTGACGCTCCTCTGACGGACTCCACCATAGACTTTACATGTAAACTTGATGCTTCTGACGTTGACGGTTGGGCCGGTGTGAACGCACCATAAGACGGATTTTCGTGGGTTTGGAAAACTCCAAATCTCACAAGAATCCATCTTGCAGCGCAACTTCAGTCTGAACCGCCAGGTCGCTTCCATCCGATCTGTACGTCATCAATACGTGACATACATGAATATTGTTATTACTGCTTCGTGGAGGCAGAAGCGAAAAGAAAACAACAGGAAAATAATTCCCAAGGTTTAATAAAAAAGGGTGCAAATAATGTACCAATCACATCATTTCATAAAGCTTCCTTTAATAAAAGCTGCAAGTAGCAGCTGCTCCCACTGAAGAGTCTGAACATGAGGACAGAAGAATGTGAATTTGAAGACGACGTATTCCTCCAGGGCTGGATTGGGACCAAAACATGGCTCTGGCCAGTCATTATTTATACAAAGGCACATGTTACACATTGTTTTGTTTCAAAAATTAAAATAAAGCACACAAAGAAGAAAGTAACTATGTTAAAACATATTAGCTGTTTCCAGGGTTGTAAATGAACTTTTCTGATCACCAGCTGTTGTGGCTAGTAGATTTTTAAAGTTACCAGCCAATCAGAATTTCCACTGGCCAATTTTTATTCAGGGAAAATAAACCAGATTATTAATACAACTGAATGAATTTAATCACATGATTTCGTTGTGCATATTTGAACATGAGGAAAATTAACACTAAGATCTCTAGTTTAGCTTGAAGGTTCCTGCTGACTAATTTTGTTTTTATGCTTTCAATATGTAAATAAACCAATCAGACTGTCTCGTTTAAAAAAAACAAACAAACAAACAGTTTAATTGCTCCTTTCTTACTGTTTGTTTGTTTTATTTTGTTTCACTCGTGCCGTAAACTGTTTTCATTGTGTCATTGTGTTAAGCACCTAGTGACAAATCACAGTCTGAGGATAAAGTACAAAAAAAGAGATTTAATCCAGTTAACCTCTAAACGTGTCATTAAAACACCCAACTGTCCCAAATGTCTCTGAGCAGCAGCATCTTCAGCCTGGCGTCATGCTGCTGAGCAGAGCTTCAGGATGGAGATCCATGGAGTACTTCAGAGGAACATCTAGACCAACCACAGGACCCACCAGACTGAGCCAGGACAGAACATAGTTCACCGGCCTGCACACACACACACACACACACACACACACACACACACACACACACACACACACACACACAAGTGTGTTTTGGTATCCTTACGGGGACCGTCCATTGACTTCCATTGATTTTAGTAACTAGATTTATACCTAACCCAAACCCTTTACTAACCTTGACCATTACTGATCTATAACTAACCCTAAGACTAACTAAAACTCTATTCACACCATACCTATAAACCTAACCCCTAACCCTAAAAAGGGGAGTCCCCCTCATGGGGACCAGGCTTCGGTCCCCACAAGAACCCTCGGACCCCAGAAAGATAGTAAAAGTCAGGAAACGGGTCCCCAGGAGGTCAGAAATACAAACCCACACACACACACACACACACACACACACACACACACACACACAAGTGTGTTTTGGTATCCTTACGGGGACCGTCCATTGACTTCCATTGATTTTAGTAACTAGATTTATACCTAACCCAAACCCTTTACTAACCTTGACCATTACTGATCTATAACTAACCCTAAGACTAACTAAAACTCTATTCACACCATACCTATAAACCTAACCCCTAACCCTAAAAAGGGGAGTCCCCCTCATGGGGACCAGGCTTCGGTCCCCACAAGAACCCTCGGACCCCAGAAAGATAGTAAAAGTCAGGAAACGGGTCCCCAGGAGGTCAGAAATACAAACCCACACACACACACACACACACACACACACACACACACACACACACACACACACACACACACACACACACACACACACACACACACACACACACACACACACACACACACAAGAGAGTTTTGGTACCCTTATGGGGACCGTCCATTGACTTCCATTGATTTTAGTAACTAGATTTATACCTGACCCAAACCCTTTTACTAACCTTAACCATTACTGATCTATAACTAACCCTAAGACTAACTAAAACTCTATTCACACCATACCTATAAACCTAACCCCTAACCCTAAAGATAGTAAAAGTCAGGAAACTGGTCCTCAGGAGGTCAGAAATACAACCACACACACAAGAAGCACACACACACACACACACACACACACACACACACACACACACACACACACACACACACACACACACACACACACACACACACACACACACACACACACACACACACACACACACACACACACACCCCCCCACTCCTCACACAGACTTCCATTGATTTTAGTAACTAGATTTATACCTAACCCAAACCCTTTACTAACCTTGACCATTACTGATCTATAACTAACCCTAAGACTAACTAAAACTCTATTCACACCATACCTATAAACCTAACCCCTAACCCTAAAAAGGGGAGTCCCCCTCATGGGGACCAGGCTTCGGTCCCCACAAGAACCCTCGGACCCCAGAAAGATAGTAAAAGTCAGGAAACGGGTCCCCAGGAGGTCAGAAATACAAACCCACACACACACACACACACACACACACACACACACACACACAGAACATCAGAGAGGCATGATTTCATGGTTTTCATTAAAGGTTGTTGTGATTTTGTAGGTCATTAAAACTTTAAAACTGAAAATTTAAATCAAACATATAGAAGTTGTAACTGCCCGCCTGTTACTAGTAGACCCACCAGGGGGCGGTAATGAACCAAACATTCTCATGAATAAACACTTTAAACACAGAGAAATCCCTCAGAGGAACATCTCAGTTCAGTTGAACGCAGATCATTAATGACTCAGCTTATTATAAATAAATATACTTTATTTACTTTTCTGTTAAAAGTTTAAATAATTAAATGTATGAGCCATAGTCATTGAATAACTACTAGTTTCTCAGATGTATAGATATAGTTAATGGTGTAACATTACTCATTAAACTACAAAGACTGAATGATTTTCATAATGTGTTGTTCCTTTGTTTACATGTTTAAAAAGTTGGAAACTAACTGGCTCACTATAAACAACAAAATCATGATACTTTTATAAAAGTATCATGAAGCAGACTGTAACAGTAAAACACACAATCTAAATATAACCAAATACTACAAGTAAACTTGCTGGGAATAAAGAACACATGATAAACAAGTCAACTTTCCAACACTGTGGTTCTACTGGAGCATGAGGTGGCCAACTCAAGGCCTCGAGAGCCACTATCAAACATGCAGGATAGTGGCTCTCGAGGCCTGGAGTTGGTCAACCCTGTACTGGAGTTTCTACAGATCAGCTGACTAAATGAAGGATTTACCTTCTACAGTACAGACACAGTCAAGGTGAGACGTCTCCAACAGCTTGATGATGCTTCACTGTAACCTACCTGTGTTGATCCTGAGCTGCTTGTAGCACAGGCCTCATGAACTCCTGCGTTCTGCATGGGTGGAGGAAGAAGAAAGGCTGGCGCAGGTAGGGGTGCTCCTGATGGAGCGCACACACACACACACACACACACACACACACACACACACACACACACACACACACACACACACACTGGTGAGATGGCAGCAGAGTCAGACAAACACAATGATAAAGAAGATTTTACCTGTTGACTTAAAGCATTCAAATGAAAGTTCTGAACATGAAGCCTGAAGTTTGGGTGAACGGAGCTCCACACCTCTTCTAATGACAGGCTCCTCCCCTCTAACACACGAGGCAAAACAACATCAAGAGCATGTCATGTGACTTAAAAATCCTCAAAATATAAAACAGGCTTTTATTTATTACTATCAGAGTTCTGAACTTTCAACAAATCAGAAAAAAATTCCCTTCTTTATTTGTACACAAGTTTTTTTGGGGGTTAAACAATGAAAGATTCAAGGTTTGATATTGTTCTTGTAAATAACAGCAGCCTTTCAGGTTTAGTTCCCTGACAGACAGCAGACGATATGCAGTCACTAAATCATCTTTAACACATTCTGGTTGCTGATCCCGAGTCAGTCAGCTCATCACAGCACTGGTGAAAGTTTCTAATGATATTCTCATGTCCTCAGACAGTGGACTTGTGTCTGTACTTGTCCTGTTAGATCTCAGCGCTGCGTTTGATACTATAGATCATAAGATCCTATTAAAGAGGCTTGAATATGAATATCAGGATTCAGGGAACTGCATTAAAGGTGATAAAGAGGATTTTGCCCTGAATGAGAAGCTCAACGGCTGTTTGTCATTTTTCGAGTAGTGCGCATGCGTTGTAGCCCCCCCCCTTCCTCCAACGCCAGAAACGCCTCCGTGAATCTTGCGTAGGAGTCTCCCGTTTATTTACTATCTGCATTGCTGGAGTTTTCTCTGGAACTACTACAACTTTGTTTCTTCAAACATCTCTAAGTCATCACTGGTAAAAGGCTGTTAATTGTCAGTACAAGTTATGCTAGTACTGAAATGCTATTAGCAGCATGGATCACTGCACTGATGCAGCCTGATGCAGCACACTGCTCAGCTTTTCACCTGTTCACGTCAGATCCATCTTTCTCTGCGCCGGTCCACAAGAGTTTCTGCTCCTCTTTTCATTCAGAGCTATTTTTTCACCATGGGTAAGTAAGTAACATCATAAAATAATTTAAGAGCGCTTGTTTCATCTTGACTTGTCTTCAACTCCTCTTTCTCTCCATCTATCCCTGTTTGAGTTTAGGCACCCAAACCCCACCCCCCCCTCAACGTAGTCAGCACACTCCGTTTCTCTGTGTGTGTTTAGTTTCATTTCTATAATCTGTTTAGACTGCGCCGCTTCGGAGTGCTCCATGTCTGACGTGAACTACACCATATAGATTAACAAGGGCGCCGAATGGAAGCGGCCTCAGTTCTGCGCCACTTCTCGGCGCTTCCGCGTGCAGTGTTAACCAGCACTGAGACCTATGCAACCTATGTAGTACATACAGAAGTGTGACTGACAATCCAGTAGCCAATAGATAACGAAACGGGTTCGTTATCTATTGGCTACTTTATTTCAAGCCCCACAAGGTCTATTATTTATTAATATTATAACTTTTTCTTTTGGAAACCAGAAGTACAAGACTACTACAAGTTGATAAAATGATTTTAAAATAAATTTGACATCTTAATTTCCAACAAAATCCTCTTTACCACCTTTTAAGCTGGTTTGAATAATATTTAACTGACAGATTCCAGTTTGTTCTTCTTCATGCACCAGAGTCGGTCTGTCAGATTCCTGGAATCTTTATATTTTTGTTTTATTTGTTTCAGAGTGTTTTTTCAGGTTAGTTAATATTTTCTTCTCAGGTTGTTTTAGAATTCATTGTTTGCCAGAGCTTTCAGTTACTGATTCATTAGTTATGTACAGCCATTTTATCTTCATTAGATATTTAAGCCTCGTTTGGTGAGAAAATATATTTTAACATTTTAACAGGTAACTGAAGAAACATTAATACCAAAGACAAACAGTATTAACAGTCTCTTATGTCACTAACCCAGAGTGAAGACTCTGAAGTACATCACAGGAGCACTGTAGCTGCATGAGTACAGGACATGATACTCATACTGAAGCACCAGACTGCTAACTTCATTTATCATGCAGCCACCATCATCTTCATCAACCAGGTCATCTTTCACATTCTTAGGATCAAGTGGGACAGGCGAGACCGGCTGTGTGAGAACAGAGACAGGCTATAAGACAATAGAGACAAACTGTAAGGAAAGAGAGACAGGCTGAGAGGGAACAGCAACAGGATGCAAGGGAACAGGGACAGGCTGTGAGGGAACAGTCACAGGATGTAAAGGGACAGAGAGACAGGCTGTGAGGGAACAGTCACAGGATGCAAGGGAACAGCGACAGGATGTAAAGGGACAGAGAGACAGGCTGTGAGGGAACAGTCACAGGATGCAAGGGAACAGCGACAGGATGTAAAGGAACAGAGAGACAGGCTGCGAGGGAAGAGTCGCAGGATGTAAGGGAACAGAGACAGGCTTTGAGGAAACTGCAACAGGATATAAGGGAACAGAGAGACAGGCTGCAAGGGAACAGCAACAGGAAGTAAGGGAACAGAGACACAGGCTGCGAGGGAACATCGACAGGATGTTAAGGGAACAGAGACACAGGCTGAAAGGGAACATCGACAGGCTGGGAGAAGAAAGACAAACTGTCAAGGAAAATAGACAGACTGCAAAGGAACAGCGACAGGAAGTGAGGGAACAGAGACACAGGCTGCGAGGGAACAGCAACAGGATGTTAAGGGAACAGAGACACAGGCTGAAAGGGAACAGTGACAGGCTGCGCGAAGAAAGACAAACTGTCAGGGAAAATAAGTGGCAGTAAGTGCATCAGTCTTCCATCTTTGGCTGCTTCACAGTCTGATCTGATTTCATACACATACCTTTTCCTCATCTGGTGGTTCTTGATTGGAAGTACAGGCAGAATCTGAAAGTGACCCCTCATGTTTCAGTAGTGGACTGTGGTCAGTTGGAACTGATCTGAAAACAGTCTTTCTCAGATATCCTTCCTCTGATCCCTGAAATCACATCAGGATTTACCATGAAGGTCTTTCATAGACTACAGTAGCCTTCAGCCTGATGACACACAGATCCTAACCTGGACTGCTTCCCAGCTCCAACCGTCTCTCAGCCGCTCCGAGTGCTGCAGGAGGAGCTGACAGCACTCACGAAAAGTCTTCTCATCTAGAACCCCCCAGTTCATCTCTGCACAGGAACATGGAACATAGGAACAGGTCCAGTCTAATGTCTGGTTAGTAGATACATGCAGGGGTTTTATCACACCTGCTGGAACACTGAAGCTTTTCACTAAATGAGAAGCAACAGGGATATATTAACATTACATAACATCAAAACATGTTTCTAAGTTCACATCTGGCCACATGAAGGATTTTCAAGACTTTAAATTCATTTTGAAAAAAAAAAGAAACAATCTGGTATTACAGCTGATATGAATGATCACATTTCCACAGTAACATAACGTCTATTTTATCCATGAAAACACAAGCTCAAATACTTCTCAATGTCCATGTAAGATGTAAACAAAGAGCTGCGTTCTTCTGTTTCATCATTTCTGATTTCAAACTGGGACTGAAGCTCATAAAAACATTCATACTAACAAATTTGCCCCATGACCGATTAAACAAAGTTATAATGTTTCTAAATGTTTTACTGAGACCTGAGCATCAGAAACACTTTCAGGTCCTTTACAGCTGGTTGTGTTTCTGTGTTTCATATAAAAGCCTTATTTTTATGCTTTTTTTTTTTTTTTTGCTAAAACATAAACAGTTACTAACATTTTAATCAGACCTTTAGCACTGGTGAAAGTTTCTAATGATCTTCTAATGCCTCCGACACCAGACATGTGTCTATGCTTGTCCTGTTACATCTCAGTGTTGTGTTTGATATCTTTATTACTAATGCTGACATTAACTGTTTATCTTTCCATAGACATGACGACTGGTCCAAACCATCTGTGTCTCTTTCAGCTCAGACCCCAGTTGGTGAAGGCAGAAGGTTCATCCTGGTTTTGGTTCTACTGGAGGTTTCTTCCTGTTAAAATGAAATGTTCTTTTCCACCATCTCCACATCAGGCTGCTCAGGATGTGGGAACTGTTGATTCAACTCAATCAGCTGGTTCTTTAGAACAATTTTCACTCACTGACATTTAATAACCTTCTGATTCTGATTAATATCTACAATTACTTGAGATTATTTTATTTAACTAACTTTACATCTGGACTTTTGGTGCTAAATAACCAGAACCGTTTTCTAACTGTTAAGGCTTGTTAAACATTAGTTTTATACGCTATGTCTTTTGCTAAAAATCAGAAACAAACTCCAGACGAATCAGAATGGATCACGTGACTTATGGGAGCCTGTAGCTACGCCCTCGACCCGCTTTATTACGTACCATAACGTCCCCTCGCTACCTGCAATCTGAGTGAACATGAGACTCCATCATATATTTTTGTTTATCAGATAGTGACTAATGTTCATCCCTTTACATGTTCCTGCAGTATTACGATGAACAGCGCGCCCATCTGTCAGCACGTGACCGGTCACGTGAAAGGTACTCACAAACATATGGATATAAATAATTTATAGTAATAAACATATTACCTTTCTCTGGTCCATAATTAAAGAGCTGAGTATGTAACGTTTAATAAAGCTAACGGCTTCCACTGAAACGCGTCACTTCGGGCTGTAGCAGGTTTGTTCCGGGATCACCACGTGACCGGTCATGTGACCATTTCAACTACATTTATCAGGGATAGAAGCATTTTGCTGCTGTACTGGACCATGAGCGGTCAGATCGGACACAACACAGAGAAATAAAACTAAGAAAAAACGACCAATTAAAATAAAACAAAGTAAACAAACAATGAAAAATTGCACATGGGAGCATGACAGATTAAACCTGCAGCTTCTGGTCTTTTTTGTTGCTGTGAGACATAATCTTCAGTAATTAAAATAGCAGCCAAATTTATTCTTAATAATAAAAAAGAAGGAGTATCTCATTTCTACTTACTCGCATGAACGTGGCCTTTACACAGAATAATGAGAGTAACAGTATCCAAAATGTTAAAATTTCCCCATGTAATTATCTGTGAAAATAGAAATATCAATTTGGCAATTAAGAATCAATTTGGATTCACATCTAAACATGGAACAGATGCACTAAAGGAGCTGATGAATAATTATAAAAACAAAAACTCATCTGTTTTTATATTATTTATTGTTCCCTTAAAGGATTTTGATCAAGTGAACAATATGAAATTATTTCAAAAACTCAATCAGCCCGGTGTTCCTAAATTTGTTATACAATTTATGCTTTTGGTTCCAGCAGAATATGCAACATGGCAAAATTGTATATCTGCACCTGCTGAATGATCGTATATCTATAACCATATGAAAAGGTTTGTAAGTATATTACTAAGAGGATGGAATACAGTATAATTCATGTTATCTGTGCTTATGTTTTCATTTATTTATTTTAGTTATGGTTACTCCTGAGCTGTGAATCTGTGTGCAGTCAGGAAAAAAGTGAAGTTGACAAAGGAGTAAAGATTTTGTCATTCTGTCCCTCCATCTGGTGGACAAATATTAGTATTGCACCAAATGTTTCCTTTCCACAAAATACTGTTCCCAGGTGGAATAAGAACTCATTATACTGATACATTTTCTTAGCCCTCTGCTACTGGCTTCATTATAATATGTGTGCGCGCACAAACACACACACTTTATTAGGTACACTATACTAGAACTGGGTTTGACCCCTTTTTTTCCTTTAGAACTGTCTTAATCCATCGTGGCATAGAATAGGGTACTGGAAACATTCCTCTGAGATTTTGGTCCAAATTGACATGATAGCACCACACAGTTGCTGCACATCCATGATGTGAATCTCCCGTTCCACCACATCCCAAAGGTTCTCTATTGGATTGAGATCTGGTGACTGTGGAGGCCATTTGAGTACAGTGAACTCATTGTCATGTTCAAGAAACCAGTCTGAGATGATTCCAGCTTTATGACATGGCGCATTATCCTGCTGAAAGTAGCCATCAGAAGTTGGGTACATTGTGGTCATAAAGGGATGGACATGGTCAACAACAATACTCAGGTAGGCTGTGGCGTTGCAACAATGCTCTTGGGAGTTTCAGTCAGAATTTCAAGCTCATCATAACACTGAACCAGCACTGGTGAAAGGTTCTAATGATATTCTCATGGCATCAGACAGTGGACTTGTGTCTGTACTTGTCCTGATCTCAGTGCTGCGTCAGTATATACATCCTAAATAGATCAAAACATCCTAAAACAGAGGCTTGAACATGATATCTGGATTATGGGAACTGAAATAAACTGGGTTAAATCTTAATTATCCCCGATTCCAGTTGTTCATGTAAATAATGAATCTTTTTCATGCATCAGAGTCAGTCATGGAGTTCCTCAGGGCTTCTTGTTTGGACGATTCTCTTTATTATATGCTTTTGATATAGTAGACAATATAAATATCCATTATTTTACTGATGATACTCAGTTATATTTATCAATTATGCCAGATGAATCCAATCAGTTATATTGCAAATAATAATTTAAAGCCATAAAATGTTGGATGTCATTGAATTTTCTGTTCTTATATTCAGAGGTTGTGGTTTTTAGACCTGAGCACATTAGGAACAAACTGTACAGACAGACATTTACTTTAGATGGCATTATTGTGCCTCGGAAATACTTTTGTTATAACCTGACCTGTATAAATAAAACTTACTTGAAATTTGAATGGAATAGAGTGACCTAAATATTGATTTGTTTGTATGCCCAGATATTTCACAAATTTAGGAATATTCTGAGTTTTTAATAAAAGGGAGTCATCAGTTGGCCTCAGCTCACATTTTTGGAAGATTCTGTTTAAACTACAGGCCTTAGAGAAGGAATTTACAGATAGGGGACTTGAAGATTTTTAGAAATTTTTATTCTGAAAATGGTGGTGCCAGTTGGCTAACAACCCACTGTGAATCAGGTATATTCAGCTTTTAAATATCACCATGTCAAAAATAAATAGAAAACTCAAATAGGTGATCAATAGAATCAAACGCTTTCAATAGGCAAGACAAATTTCTATTAAATAACTCTGGGAGGTAATTTACATGTCTGATATAATAACAGGACATTCTTGGAATTTCAAGAAAACAAATCTTTTTGTACTTCGAGAGCTGACACCGTTTGTACAGTTTCTGAACACAGGAATTTCACACTGGCCCATGGAAACCAGTCTGATAAAAATCATTATAAAAACTAATCTATATGTTCACAAAGGTAATTTGGAAAAGGAAAAAGGGAGGACATGAGGACATGCAGTTGCTAAGACTTCTGTTAAATTAGGAAAACAACTGAACACAAATGCAACCTGCTGTTTTCCCCAAAGAGACAAAGTACAAGCTTTATCCAAACTGTATTTGGCTGAGTTCTGACCTGCATTTTATTTACTTTTGTTTCCTTCTTTAAATCCCACATAAAAGATTTTGTTTCGTGAGTCTTAATTTTCTACTTTGATTAATAAAACATAGATATATTGAGTGAGAGTATACGTCCAAGTACACTTTTGGCATATTTTTTGAGAATGCAGTACCTTTTAGATTTTTCTGTAACTATTTTGGGTATCATTTTTCATGTTTGCACTACAACATGGCAGCAGCATTAAACTGTGTACTATATAGCGAATGTTTTGAACACATCCACTTATGTTATACAAAATGTTTAAAGAGGCCATTTCATACAAATTTCAGGACTTTGAGGTTATTTCTTAATTATTAACCAGTAATATGAAACATTTTATATCTAAAAACATTAGGAAACTATTATTAACAGACCTTTCAATCTGTCTGCATTAAAATTCAGGTGGTTCCGGCTCCTTCCGTCAGGCCTTGAGCAGCAGCTTGTTCATATTCATTATTATAATTTGCTGGACTCTGATTGGCTAAAAAACTAGCCTATGAGGGCAAAGAATACTGTTTCCTGCCCCGCTGTGCATGGAAACATGAGACATCCTCTCTTCCTGTTTGCTACATCTTATGCTAACAGCTTTTAGCCAGCAGCATGCTAGGCGTGGTTTCAACTGCGGGAGCTGCCAAATACTAACGAACAAAGGAGTTGTGACGAAACAGATACAGGCCATTCGAACTTGGGTTTTATCACCAGCTGCGTAGTTTGAGAGATTAAAACTGAATGAGAAGTTGTTGACCTGTTTTCACACCCACTATGAAGGTAAGAACACCTGTGGAGCTAAAATATTCAACAGAAACCTCAGAAAACCCGTTTATAATGGAATGGCCTCTTTAAAATAAGATGAGCAGCCCCCTAGTGGTTAGTTCTAGAACAAGTATTAAGTCCCGCCCCCACACGTAAGTAAATGGAACATTGATTGTACCGTCTAAAATATAAAAATATACATTACATAATTGTTGCAATGAATGATTAAGGTAGTTTCTTATCTTGCTGCTGAATGTTCAAATGTTCATTTTTTAAAAATACATTTAGCTGTGATTAGTTAAAAATACCAACAACATCTATAGTTGACGTAACACGTCCTCCTTTCTGCTCATTAAAACACACCAGTCTTCATGCTGGGGCATCGTGTTTTTATCCTGCAGACCATAACCTGCTGGTTTATTCATTCATACAGCAGCTGATGACGTTTTCCAGCAGTTAAACCAAAAGGATTACATGTGACTGAGTAAAACATCCAAAACAATTTAAATTGATACAGTGAGGAAAGCCAGTTTCAAATAATACCTTTTAATTAATTTCAAACAGTTTTATAACATGATGATAAATAAAACCCATCATAAATTTCAAAAAATGATCCAAATTTTCAGACTTTTTCATCCTTAAACTTTTGGTTTATTTACACAAAATAAACAGACAGACAGAAATCATTGCTGTAAATATCTGGGTTGGCATGTTGTCTGTGGATGAATTTGCATGTTGGCAGTCAGCTTTTCTCACTTTTGTCCATGTCATCTGTGCTAAAGCTAAAGGGCTTATCATAGCCCATCAGATGGTTGTAGTCGTGTGGAAAGGGGAACAGGTCTGGGTTTACCAGGAGCCCCACCTGGTCAGCATAGAAGGTAGTAAACATCTTGCTGACAGCTGGAATCCTGACCTGATTCTGGTGGAACACATACCTTTTCTCAGTCAGGAAGACACTGTAAGTGATAGCAGTGTAAGTGTCTCTGTCTGGATTGTGGTACAGGCGCATTACGTAACCCTTGGTGATAAGATGGAGGAGAACTGGAGTGAGAAAAGTGAATACACCAACTAATCCACAGAAGGTGGCCTGCAGGGCAAAGCTGTCGACTCCCAGTCCACTTTTCAAGAGGATTTGTGGCATGAGGATCAGGCTGGCAGCACTGGTGCTGTAGGAGAATATCTTCACTCCTACAAAGACACAAGACAGAATCCAAATGAAACAGCTTACCTTCATTTCACTTTTAACTGGTCCTACTGTGATCACTACAGAGTATGTTCAAAAACAAATAATAAAGGTTAAACTTGGAGACAGCTGAAAATAATTTAATACATAACTGTAGTATTGAAAATACCAGAGAAGGGTAAGACAGGGTTAACTAGAAATGTTTCTTTGCCATGTTACATGAATTTATTTTTGGACATAATTTTTAGATAAAAACTAACTCGGGCTCACATCACAACTGGATGACTTAAACCATCTGACATTCCTGTTCTTTTATTTAAATCCAGACCCCAAGAAGGTGTTTTTGATTTTTCTTCTTCCCCTGCTTCAACTGCTGTTATCAAACATCTTCACTCTATTAGAATCTTGTGCTATTTGAGAGGGTTTTAACTCCCAGAAATATAAACCAACATGGCCGAATTTTCCCCTAAATGCCCTTATTTCCCTAATGGTGCGTTCACACCGGCCCAACCGTCAACGTCAGAAGTGGCAAGTTTACATGTAAAGTCTATGGTGGAGTGCGTCAGACAGACGTCAACAACTCTGCGGCGCTTTTTGAGCGTTATGAGCGCCAACTTTTCAAGCGTTTCAGTTCAGCGTTGACGCTTGAAACGCCTGAAAAGCTCGAAACGCAGAAGGTTCAGCTAGGTGAAAAAGTGGCCGGTGTGAACGCACCATAAATGTCCTTGTTGAGAATAAATGTGGACACATGGCTTCACCACAGGTCTACCTCTGCATGTGCTTGAGAATTACAGACTTGCAGACTCTGGTTTGTGTATCGCTCATTCTTTGATCACAATATATAGCCGGGGCAGCTGTGGCTCAGTGGTTAGATCGGTCGTCCTCCAACTTGAAGGTTGGTGGATCGATCCCGGCTTCCACCGCCACATGTCCTTGGGCAAGACACTGAACCCCATGTTGCCCCCCAATCTGCGTATCGGGTTGTGTGAGTGTTAGCCCCCGGTTTATGTATCGGGTTGTTTGAATGGGTAAATGCAAAACTTGTAGTGTGAAAGCGCTTTGAGAGGTCTGAATGACTAGAAAAGCGCTATACAAATACAGGTCATTTACCATTTACATGTACCACAATATACAAGTACTTGCTGAGACACTGATCCATAGGCCTGTAGGCGAGGTGTCAATTATGTCGAAGACTCGATTCTAAAAATTTGTCAACTTAAAATCTGGTAGTCGATACACCAGACGCACTCGCCACACGCATGTGAGTGACTAAAACAAAGCAGCATGGAGAATGAAACTCCGTCAACCACCTTTCAGGCTCAACAGCCTGCACTCACGAGCACTACATGTCCCCAAACACCCCTCCACCCTACCTCAAAGGTGTAGGAATACTTTAAACACAGCCAGAAGTGTCAAAGTATAGTTATTTTCAGCTTTTCACAATGTTAAAGGGACTATAAGGAAGCTTGAAATTTTTGTGCTCACTATTGCCCCGTCAGGCCAAACGTGTAACTGCACCCTTAATGGTAAGCTCATGCATGAGGTGTGCATGCTGTACGTGCACTTGCAAGTGTTCAGAAACAACAGCTGAGTCAGTCCTGTACTGGACAATTTACAAGTTTGCAGGTTTACTTCCACTGAGGTAATAAATGTGATGTAAGATATTTAGACCAAATCAGATGCGGGCACGCCAGACAAGCAGCCTAAAAAACTGTTCCTACTACAGGAAATATGTGGAAACCCCTACTTTGAAAGCATCAACTTGTCTTGGACTCAGATAAATGTTTGACCCACATGCAAAACTTAGGCTCCAACTCAGATTTCAAAGTTGTTACAACTGATTTATTTTCAGTGATCAAACTCAGGGCAATATGAGCAGGTAGACGCAGGCTCAAGGAGACACAGAAGCATCGAGTGTAATCCCGGGGGAAAGAACAGGAATCAGGACATGAAACACACTGGAGAAAACAATCTTAATGTAAGTACGAGAGAGAACAAGATCTGGCTAAATTGTTACCAGTCAGGAGAAGAACGAGGCGTCAAACGTCCAACAGCTCATGAAGAAACTCTTCTTCGGACGTGCAGCAGCAAATCTTTTCCACAACTAGAACCCTCTACAGGAGATCCTTCTTGTCCAAAGCTAGAACCCTCTACAGGAGATCCTTCCTGTCCACAGCTACAACCCTCTACAGGAGATCCTTCCTGTCTACAGCTACAACCCTCTACAGGAGATCCTTCCTGTCTACAGCTAGAACCCTCTACAGGAGATCCTTCCTGTCTACAGCTAGAACCCTCTACAGGAGATCATTCTTGTCCACAGCTAGAACCCTCTACAGGAGATCCTTCCTGTCCACAGCTAGAACCCTCTACAGGAGATCCTTCCCGTCCACAGCTAGAACCCTTCCTGTCCACAGTCTACAGGAGATCCTTCTTGTCTACAGCTAGAACCCTCTACAGGAGATCCTTCCCATCTACAGCTAGAACCCTCTACAGGAGATCCTTCCCGTCCACAGCGATCATTCTGTCCACAGCTAGAACCCTCTACAGGAGATCCTTCTTGTCTACAGCTAGAACCCTCTACAGGAGATCCTTCCCGTCTACAGCTAGAACCCTCTACAGGAGATCCTTCCTGTCCACAGCTACAACCCTCTACAGGAGATCCTTCCTGTCTACAGCTAGAACCCTCTACAGGAGATCCTTCCTGTCCACAGCTAGAACCCTCTACAGGAGATTCTTCCCACAGCTAGAACCCTCTACAGGCGCTTCTACAGGAGATCCTTTTCTTGTCCACAGCTAGAACCCTCTACAGGAGATCCTTCCCGTCCACAGCTAGAACCCTCTACAGGAGATCCTTCCTGTCCACAGCTAGAACCCTCTACAGGAGATCCTTCCCGTCCACAGCTAGAACCCTCTACAGGAGATCCTTCTTGTCCAAAGCTAGAACCCTCTACAGGAGATCCTTCCTGTCCACAGCTAGAACCCTCTACAGGAGATCCTTCCTGTCTACAGCTAGAACCCTCTACAGGAGATCCTTCCCGTCTACAGCTAGAACCCTCTACAGGAGATCCTTCCTGTCCTCTACAGGAGATCCTTCCCGTCTACAGCTACAACCCTCTACAGGAGATCCTTCCCGTCCACAGCTAGAACCCTCTACAGGAGATCCTTCCCGTCCACAGCTAGAACCATCTACAGGAGATCCTTCCTGTCCACAGCTAGAACCCTCTACAGGAGATCCTTCCTGTCCACAGCTACAACCCTCTACAGGAGATCCTTCCTGTCCACAGCTAGAACCCTCTACAGGAGATCCTTCCCGTCCACAGCTAGAACCCTCTACAGGAGATCCTTCCCGTCTACAGCTAGAACCCTCTACAGGAGATCCTTCCTGTCCATAGCTAGAACCCTCTACAGGAGATCCTTCCTGTCCATAGCTAGAACCCTCTACAGGAGATCCTTCTTGTCCAAAGCTAGAACCCTCTACAGGAGATCCTTCCTGTCTACAGCTAGAACCCTCTACAGGAGATCCTTCCTGTCTACAGCTAGAACCCTCTACAGGAGATCCTTCCTGTCTACAGCTAGAACCCTCTACAGGAGATCATTCTTGTCCACAGCTAGAACCCTCTACAGGAGATCCTTCCCGTCTACAGCTAGAACCCTCTACAGGAGATCCTTCCCGTCTACAGCTAGAACCCTCTACAGGAGATCCTTCCCGTCCACAGCTAGAACCCTCTACAGGAGATCCTTCCCGTCTACAGCTACAACCCTCTACAGGAGATCCTTCCTGTCCACAGCTAGAACCCTCTACAGGAGATCCTTCCCCCTACAGGAGATCCTTCCCGTCTACAGCTAGAACCCTCTACAGGAGATCCTTCCCGTCCACAGCTAGAACCCTCTACAGGAGATCCTTCCCGTCTACAGCTACAACCCTCTACAGGTAGAACCCTCTACAGGAGATCCTTCCTGTCTACAGCTAGAACCCTCTACAGGAGATCCTTCCTGTCTACAGCTAGAACCAGGAGATCATTCTTGTCCACAGCTAGACTCTACAGGAGATCCTTCCCGTCTACAGCTAGAACCCTCTACAGGAGATCCTTCCCGTCTACAGCTAGAACCCTCTACAGGAGATCCTTCCTGTCCACAGCTAGAACCCTCTACAGGAGATCATTCTTGTCCACAGCTAGAACCCTCTACAGGAGATCCTTCTTGTCCACAGCTAGAACCCTCTACAGGAGATCCTTCCCATCTACAGCTAGAACCCTCTACAGGAGATCCTTCCCGTCCACAGCTAGAACCCTCTACAGGAGATCCTTCCCGTCTACAGCTAGAACCCTCTACAGGAGATCCTTCCTGTCCACAGCTAGAACCCTCTACAGGAGATCCTTCTTGTCCACAGCTACAACCCTCTACAGGAGATCCTTCCCGTCTACAGCTAGAACCCTCTACAGGAGATTCTTCCCGTCCACAGCTAGAACCCTCTACAGGAGATTCTTCCCGTCCACAGCTAGAACCCTCTACAGGAGATTCTTCCCGTCCACAGCTAGAACCCTCTACATGAGATCCTTCCTGTCCACAGCTAGAACCTACAATGGTTCCCTAAAGAAGAACTGAGCTACAACAACAACAAGCTAAGTACATACAACCTCACTGTGTATGAATTAGGCAGTAATGATGTCTAGTGTTATAGGTGGCATGAGGGGGAAGGAGGCTGTGGATCTTCAGATATTAGCAAGCATTTACATGTACCTTAAAGAACTTAGTCCACATGTAAAACATGATGGACAAAACAGGAAAGCTGCCTCTATGTGCTGTCAGCTCAATGCCCCTCGCCACTATTGACTGACTCCATCATAAATACATGGAGTTTGGCCACAGCCAGATGGAGTGTGATAGTGTGCACCCTGCAGTGGAAAATGCAAGAAGAAAAGTTTCTATCTACTCCCCTGATGGCGACTACACACTTCTGAGAATGGCAAGAAAGAATAACCCATACAGTGTACATAAACTTGGACACAAGGACTTTATGGACTTCAAGTCCCTCTCCAACCACATACTCTAAAAAAAAAAACAAAAGATGTGGACAATCAATTCACTGGCAGAAGATTAAATGGTTCTGCTAGACAAAAGATGAACCAAAAACAATATTTATCAAGTATGATTTCACCGCCCCAACCTTCTGAAAACTGACAGTGGCACAACAGGCAAAAAGAGACACCAGAACCACACACCCCAACTCAATGTTTGAAAGTCCTCCAGGGATCAGTGCCTTTAAGAAAAAAGACCTACTTTTGTTATGCAAAGTTCTAACACTCTGACAGTGGGCAGTGAGGGAACAGATAACGCCGGGCTCACACTGCCTACGGAACGGCTTCGGTCCGGCTTCGGTGCGGTTTTTCCGAAAGCTACCATTCACATCTGCTCCAGATAGGGAGTGCGGCCAGCTCCGGTGCTGGGTGCGTAAAACGTCACCCGCGAGAACAGAAGTTCACGTGGGTTATCGTTTTGTCGGGACTTCACACGAGAACACGTCCATTATTTAGCAAATGTGTGAAAATGTGTTGTGCTGCAGGCTTTCGGGACCCTGTGTCACCGGGTGTGATGTAATGTTTACATTTCCTTTTAGCGCGTGTGCTGTCTAAAAAGAAGAGTCAAGTTACAATTGTTTGTACACTCGTTTATTTTGAAAAAACACCGGATATTCAAGCCACACTTCCTGTATAGTTCGTCAGATTTCATCAAACTTGACGCGGAGTGACTCCGGCGTCCGGAAAAAATGGATCCTTGCGGATTCTTTCCGTAGTGCCGTACAGCCCCCGTAACCGGACCCGCACCGCACGGAGCTACTGTGAGCCTTCAAAAGGGATTTTAATCTAACGGAATACCTGCGGGGTCCGCACCGGACCGGATCCGGATGCAGTGTGAGCCCGGCGTAAGTGAACTAAAAAGTGAACTGCATGATAAACAAGAGAAATTAAATTAAACTATTTCAAATTAAATGTTAAACAGTTTGAAATGAAATACATTAATGTGAATTCATTCATAAAAATTGAAATTAAAGTGTTTGACATGAATAAATGAGAATTGAAATTAAATGTTAAACTTTTCAAATGATGAAATGACTGTTTACAATATTTTTATTAAAATGAAAAGTGATGAAGTTAGAGTGTTTTAAACTAATGTTTTGACCATAATGTCTGCGTTGATGGGCAGATACACCCTATTTTCTTTAGAAAAATATGAAATGTTTGTTGCCAAAAAGGCTTATTTGATGTTTTTGAAATGTTTTCAAGATTTTAGAATTTGTTCATCGTGTTAATATGCCATAATATGTTCACTTAACTACTTACTCATATAAGTATGCATGTGGTTGAAGGTTAATAGATACAGTTGATTGAAGTGTGGTCAAAATTTTGTTTTGGCTCAAAGTTTGTCAAATGCCACTTACGCCCCTCTGGTTCCAAGCCCTCAAAATCTTGTTTACTTGAATTAATTAACTCCAAGGCTTGACTGTTTTCAGTGTTTTCCTACAATAGAAGGGACTCTTGTGCAAGTAGAGCTTTCCCTGATCAAACTGCAAGTATTTACACAAGCCATACAGTGATAAAATAAAATATTTTGTCTTTGTAAAACAGTTAAATGTAAAAATATTAACATATTGACTGTAGTTTTAGTGGGACTGAGTTAATTGTTTCGTGTAAGTTATTTATTTACAAATGTAGGCACAGATCAAGACAATATCAATTTTGTATGGAAAAAAAGTGTTAAAAATGTCAATAACTGAAGAATCATGGCACCAGTAATCGAATCGACTAATTGAGAAGCACTGATTTAAACAAACAGTACGTCGCAGATAAGAATGACAGTTTTTGACAACAAATTTAAGAACATGTTAAAATCCCAAAAAGGATGTGGACTGTACAGGGTTACCCTAAACAGGAAAGCCAGGGACAGCTATATGGACAAAGTAGTGGTTGAAGAAAAAAAAAAACATGTAAACCATAAATTTCTATCCAACGGGGTTTCTCAAGCAATGTTTGATGCATATTAAATATATGCAGGGTGCGATTTGGTGGGGGAAATGAGGGGGATTTCCCCCCCCCCCCCTCTGCTTTTGATGTCCCCCATTCTGGTCATTCATTTTTTATCCCTGGGGAGGATAAGTTATTTTTGTTCATCTTTCTCATCCGACCATACTTGCCAACCCTCCCGTTTTTCCCGGGAGAATCCAGAATTTCAATGCTCCTCCTGAAAATCTCCCGGGACCATCATTCTCCCGGATTTCACCCAATTTCCACCGGGATAACAAAATTCCTAAACCATCCGTCACCGGCCGCCATTTCCGACCGGACAATAATAACGGTTACACCTCAAAGTCACCGCCATCTATTGCACAGGTACTCCTGCTATTTAATTAGTTAACTTACGTTATTACTGTGGACTGTTATTTTGTAAAAAAAAATAATAAAAAAAATCCCCCTTCAGCTTTTTTCACAAATCGCACAGTATGCCCTACTTATTTTACAAAGTACTAAAAAACAAAACACACACACAAAAAAACTAAAATTTCTCTATTAATTTAGTATTTTTGTGATATCTCATTAATGTTTTTTTTTTTTTTCAGAGCTAGAAATTTTGTTAGTTCCAATGTTTCGGTTTTTGGCCTTGGTTTCCTCATTTTGGGGTTTGACCAAGATTTTTCATTTTCGTGCATCCCTACGTGATATTAAAGCAGTACTTAGGAACTTTCAGTTTAGGTTTATTTTGGCGGCGCCACTGGACAAAAGCAGTATTATTTTACGTGAACGAAGCCTGCATTTCCCATGAGCACCAGCGCGTAGCGTCGTAAAATCCAGATACTCCGTCCGCCAGCAGTTGGATTGAACTACATTACATTTCGGTTTCCAGTGGCTGAGTGAATGAACTGTCAAAATGGTGGCCAGTTATTACTTCCATGCAAATTTCCGAAAGCTGGCATTAGCATTTTGATTTGAGAATAGAAAGATACTTACTAGTCCAGCAGGAACAGAGCCACGGCAGCATCAGTCGGAAATCCCTCCTCGACTTTGAGCTCACGCCAGCGAGTGAAAGCCGGGCCTATGTTGATTCTTGACTGTCCTTTTATCCGGTTACTCTCCCTTTTTCTTTTTTTTGTCTCCTCAGACAAAACTGTACGTTTTTTCGGGGCTTCTGCCATGTTAGCTGCAGTTGCGCGTAACAGGTCGCATCGAGTTCCGTGTTTATGACGAATGGGGAAAGGGGAAGTGACGTATGCCGAAAAGCAGCCTATCCATTCGTAGTTTTTTGTGTGGCAGGGTTCCCATCATCCTCCTCAAAGTTGTTTAGTGCCAGTGAAAGTGATACAGACCCCCTCAAGCCATGACAGAGGTGTCATTCAACTTGTTGTAAGTCGCCATATAATCACAGAAGTTATGAAACTATTTCATGAAGGTTGAAAAGTTACTTAGTGTATGTTTAAAGTATAAAAAACATTTGTTAGAAATTGTCACTCCCAAAAACTGGTTCAGGGACAGAGGAGGGGGAGGTTACAACAGCCAGTTGGATTATTAAGGAGCAATGTATGAAGCCGTTGGCCAGCGGTCAGCCAGGTCAACCTCTACTCTTCAGGGTCAAGCAGTGTAGTGGTTAGCAGCAGCCAGACTGAAGAGGAAGAAGAGGAGGCCACAGCATCAGTGGAGCTCTGAGCTTAGCAGTTCACTGGAAGGTTCAAGGCCAGTAAAAAGGGGGAGGAAGAATAATGCTGAAATAGAGGGCCTTAGGGAATGGTGTGAGAAGATGAAGAACAGGGAAAGACAATAAGATGAACGTGACCAAGCTTGGCTGAGCCAGGGCCAAATGGATAAAAAGCTGGATCTGTTTAAGAGACTTGTTGACCACCGTACCAAGAAAGAAAGATTAAGATGGACCACAAGTATCATTTTATCCACTTTAACGACTATTTTCATTTCGATTAATCTAACGACCAATTTTCAAAATATTCGATTAGTCTAAACGATTATTTTTGTTTAAGTGTTTAAGAACAACAAAATGTGATTTCAGCTCGTTTTATTTTCAGTAAACATTTACAATCATTAAAATATTATTTTTAACTATTATTTGTTTGTACTTTGCTTTATTTTTTCACCTTCTAATAACTTATTTATTTACCATTAACATTTTCTACCAAGTTAACAGGTTTAAAGCTGAGATCACACACTGTGTGGCCGTGCTGCCGAGATCTTTTATTTTTAGGGCCGGCTCACATAGCGTCTGAACCAGAAGGATGAACCGTCTCACCCTGCGTCACTCTGCACCGGCCACAGTGCTGCAAATCACGCATGCACCGTACTTCATCATGATAAAGGTAAATAGCACTTTCTTCTCGGGTTTCTTCTTTTTTTGCTATAACTTTTTTAAAGTGGAGCTGGGAGGAGAGAGTACAGAGCTGTGGAGTTGACTTTAATTTCTCATGTTTCTGAATAACGTTTCTGATATTTTTATTTTAGTCATTTTATTTTAGTATTTTTCTTTTGATGAAATGAGCAGAATCTTAACAAATTTTGATTTACAACCATATAAAAATGACTGACCTCGAACAGCAAGGCCCAGGCTGCCAGTATAAATGAGATTTCCATCCTCAGAGTTGGTCCCCGTGGAGAAGCAGCGGCTGGTTAGATACTTGGACTGAACCTGCTCAGACAAAGAGATAAGAAGAATAAACAGATATCTTTTAGTGAAATGCAAGATTGCTTATAAATATGATCAAATCCGGTGGTGACTACATTCCCCAGCAATCAACGAGTGAAAGGCAGAATCTGCTGATGACACATCACCAGTTCAGTGCCAGTACAAGTCTAACACCTGTCTTATTGTCAGTCCAGGGTGCATTCACATCAGCCCTGTTTAGTCCGCTTGAATCAAACTCAAGTTCACTTGCAATCGAACTTTGATTTTGACCAAACAACCGAACTCGAGTCTGCCTAAAAACGTGGGTCTCGGTGCGACTGAAACAATCTCTGGAGCAGTGCAGTTTCATGTGTGAATGCAACCAGACCAAGACCGCACCATAAGCAGGAAGTGGACTATATTTTGCAGCCGTCTCAGCCGTCTTGTGTAGTCCTCTGCCTTGTTATCTGCTCATCCCGAACCCATTGCTGCAGAATATTAATCTGACACATTCACCAAATACAAACGATCAATCCCAAAACCACCAGAATCTGCTGCTACAACCTGTTTGTTTACATTTCACTGTAAAAGGAGACTCGCAGTACCAAGAAGTGTAATAACAACAAAAAAGTAGTGCAGTAACACCACAACGCTACCACAGGCGGAGATGTAGAACATGCTCCTGAGCTTATTTGGTCCATTTAATAAAGTGCAGTGTGAATCCAAACCACACAACTAAAAAAAGCAACAATGTTGCAATTTTGGTCCCCAGTCGAATCAAGTCTACCGGACTATCAGGTGTGAATACAGCCTAAGGCCATTTAATCTACAATCAAACACAAGTCCAAGGCAAGCCTAACACCAGTCCAGCAGGGATGAAAATCAGAAGCTACTGAGTGCAAATTGATGTTTCCTTTGCTGTTGGACAGATAAAAATTTCACAACTAACCGTCCTGCTGGGGGCTTTATAAATGGTGCCTCATTTGGATGCAGGATCTCAAACTGGATTGGAGCCACTGAAGGAAAACTTCCACTGGAGAATATGAATCGGTGATGATCAACTTCAAACGTCAAATTTGGAGCGTTATCAGCGTTGCTTGACGTTGACAAAGTGGCCGGTGTGAATGCACCATTAGTCCCCTCACAGTCAGAGCTCCAGTCATGTGCTGTCCGTGCCTAAAGAGGCCATTCCATTAAAACATTTTTTTAGGTTTCTGTTGAATATTTTAGCTCCACATGTGTTCTTACCTTTATAGTGGGTGTGAAAACAGGTCAACAACTTCTCTTTCAGTTTTTATCTCTCAAACTACGCAGGTGGTGATAAAACTCAAGTTCGAACGAGCTGTATTTGTTTCGTCACAACTCCTTTGCTCGTTAGTATTCAGCAACTCCCGCAGTTGAAACCATGCCTAGCATGCTGCTGGCTAAAAGCTGTAGCTTAAGACGTAACAAACTGGAAGAGACTACGTGTGCTGTTGCCATGCACAGCAGGGCAGGAAAAGGTATACCTTGCTCTTATAGGCTAGTTTGTTAGCCAATCAGAGTCCAGCAAATTCAAATAATGAATATTAATAAGTTGCTGCCCGAAGCCAGACGAATCTTGACGCAGATAGATTAAAAGGTCTGTTAATAAGTGTTTCCTAAGGTTTTTTAGACATAAAATGTTTCATATTACAGGTTAATACTTCAGAAATAACCACAAAGTCATGAAACGTGTGTGAAATGGCCTCTTTAAAAGTATTTCTGACGCTCAGGTCTCAAAACATTTAAAAGCATTATAACTTTGTTTAACAAATCATGGGGCAAATTTGTGTTGTTTGACACTTACAAGGCAAATATGAATGCTTATATGAGCTTTGGGCGAGTCTCAATCTTGAAACTGGAAATGACGAAACACAGGATTGCAGTTCTTTGATAACACTGTGCATGGACATTGAAAAGCATTTGTAAGCTTGTATTTATGTTGATGAAATGGTAAAACACTGTATAGCAGGTGGTTGTAGCAACAATACTTTAAAGCTGCTCTAAGTGATTTTCCAATTTTTGGGCTCGCAATTGCCGTGTGAAGCCCAATGCGTAAATGAAGCCTCAACGGTAGGCTCGTGCATGAGGCGTGCATGTTGTACGTGAACTTGCACCTGAGTCAGTCCTGTATTCTACAATTTACAGATTTGCAGACATGACTTCAACTGAGATAATAAATGTGATGTAAGATATTTAAACCAAATCAGCTGTGAGCACGTCAGACAGCTTAAAAATGTTTCTACTACAGGAAATATGTGGAAACTCCTGAAAGCATCAACTTTTCATGGACTCAGATAAACGTTTGACTCACATGCAGAACTCAGACTGGACTCAGATTTCAAAGTTGTTCAAACTGACTTTATTTTCAACAATGGTCAAACTCAGGGCAGTGGACAGGCAGACAGACAGGTCTGGATGACTCCGGGTTTCACAGAGCTCGGGAGAGTCAGAGGAGACACAGAAACATCAAGTGTAATCCAGCCAGGCACACAGCAGCTCTGAATAAGCGTCTGCTTTGGACAGTTCTCGTAGTGGCGGCATGATGTAACATCCTTAAAATACATCCTTAAAAGTATGAAGACCCTGAATTTGGACACAGCCGAGATTGCATTCAGATGCAAGATTTAAAAAAAACTAGCGGTAAGAAAAAAGTAAATCCTTACAGCAGTGGTATAATTAGGTCTTTGGTTTTAGCGTTAAGCATGTTTTTATTGTATGTTTACATCTCTTCAAACATTTGTACCTCCTGTGTAAGTATTTACACACACACAGGTAATTTCTTCAATTTTTCAAATATGTTTTAGGGAAGAAAAAGCAGAAAAACACCTTTATCAAGTTCTGGAGCAACCTGTGGGGTGGAGGTACAAGAATAAATCTATTTAAAAATCCTATTTTCAGGCAGTCAGCAGTGAGGTAGAGGATAAACTTCTTCAGAATAAACTGATTGAAAGAAATACTTCTCATAATTCATTGTTTTTACTTTTTATTTCCCTTATTTTTATAGTAAATGGATCGTTTATGAACAAGAAAATGGACTTCGGCTCATTAGAGTTCTTCAATGACGGGTAGAAAATATTTATGAAATAAAACTCATTAATATACAGAAATAAAACTACTTACAGAACATAGGACAACATTTTTAATAAGTAATTGCAGAATAAACGTGAGAAGAAGGACACCTCGTTCACGCTCCATTTTCACTGCTTCTGTTCAGGGTCATCATGGTTGCTAGGTGACAGGAAGGGAAAACGCGTCCAAATTCACAAGACACCAACTTCCGGTTTTTACGTTCTTGAAGGAACCGTCCTCTTTAGATCGGTTAGGAAGGACTCTCAGTAGTAAATAGACCCTGAATTTGGACACAGCCAGGGACTTTATCTGGTTGTTCTAAACAACAACTGCCAGACCTACAGCAACTGTCTTAAACCTGTCTGGATTCCATTATAGATGACTGTCAATCAGGCTTTATGCAAGGAGGACATATAAGCAACAATATTAGGCTGATTCTTGATTTGATTGATTATAAAGACCTCATAACTGAGAATGGTTATATTCTATTTATTGATATATATAAAGCGTTTGATACTGTAAATCACCAGTTTTTATTTGATGTTTTGGATTTTTTTAGAATTTGGTCAGAATTTCAAAAAAGCAATTAAAACTCTTTATAATGACTGTAATAGTTCAGTTAAACTTAAGTTTGGGAGCGACACGGAAATTTCCCATTTCTCAGGGTATTAAACAAGGAGATCCTGCTGCACCTTTCCCATTTTTATTAGTGATGCAAATGTTAGCGCTGCATATACAAAATGACACATTTGAAGGAATTACCATCTCAGGCCAGGAAATTAAATGCTGCCAACTAGCAGACGACACAGCTATCTTCCTAAAAGATGAGCTCCAAGTTAAAAAGGTTCTAAATTACTCTAAACATAAAAAAGTGTGTATTGTTCCCTCTCCAGGAGGGCTGTATCCATACAGAAATCGAAGGGATTCCTGTCAAAGAGGAAGTAACTTACCTGGGAATTAGTATTTGTCGAGATCAGTCTGAGAGGGTTGTATCTAATCTTAATCATCTAATTCCAAAAATTAAAAATAGATTTGATTTGTGGTTGATGAGGGACCTGTCACTAAAGGGTAGAATCCTTTTATCTAAAACAGAGGGGTTGTCTCGCCTAGTTTATCCTGCAAAAGTATTAGATGTTCCTAAATCTCTGATAAAAAATGTTGACTCTGCCCTTTATAATTTTATTTGGAAAAATAAATCCCATTATTTGAATAGATCTGTATTAAGTAATCCATATAATAAAGGGGGATTAAATGTATTAGACCTAAATACATCAAATGTGATATTCAAGGTGAACTGGATAAAATACTTCATTAGAGACCAAAATAAAATTTGGTATTTAATACCAAACCTTATTTTCAAACGTATTGGAGGAATAGAATTCTTTCTTAAATGTGATTTTGATGTAAAAAAAATCCCCATTCATTTGTCGAATTTTCACAGACAGGCATCGTCTTGCTGGCTTCTTATCTACAAACATAATTTTTCCACACATAAATCCTTAATTTGGAATAACAAATATATCAAATACAAAAATAAATCAATATTTTATAAGAACTGGATCCAAAATGACATATTCTATGTTTCCCAACTTGTAAATAAAAGAGGACATCTCCTTACATACTCAAACAAACATTTAATTTCCCAGTCTCTAAAAGAATACAGTATTATTTTTGATGCAATTCCAATAGGGTTTGTGAGATTACTTCAAGACAAAAATGGGCCAAATATACAAGTACTTTTCAAAAAATATATTTTTATTAATGGCATTAATATATTAGAAAAAAAAATTAACAACAAGTTCATTAGGCATATAATTCACAATCCTGTATCTCCTCGCTGTCATTTTTATTGGAATAGCAACTTCAGTGATGTGAACTGGTCATTGGTATGGACTTACAATTATAAATATTTAGTTACTAACAAGGTCAAGGAAGTTTACTTTAAAATAATTCATCAAATATATCCAACAAATCAATTCATTAAAAGATACAAGAATGATGTGGATGAATCTTGTACATTCTGTAAAGATGGTAGTGAAACAATCTCGCATCTGTTCTATGACTGTATTTATGTTACATTTTTTTGGACTGAAATTGAGCATTTATTTCAAATGTATTATGGTAGAAAAATAACACTTCGATATAAGGATATTATTATCTTTAATGATACAGAATGTTTGACCAAAACAGATTCCTTTATTTTCAATTTTCTTATTTTATTTGGGAAGTTTTTTATACATAAATGTAAATGGTCTAATTTAAAACCAAAATTATCCCATTTCAAAGCTGAACTGAAAATCTACCTTGTAACCCTAAAGGGTTTAAGAAATCCCAAAGCCATGAAGACTCTAAGTAATTTTGATGCCTTTAAAGAATTTCTATGATTTTTTTACCCCCTCTATGTTATACTGTATGTATTGTCAATTCTGTCAATTGTACATGTTCTAAATTCTCACTGCAAATATATTTTTTGAACCATACATTGTATGTATACTTCAAATTTTGAGAATTAAAAAAAAAAAAAAAGACCTACAGCAACTGTCAATGCTACTAGATGAAGGTCGCTGTTTAACACCACAGACATGAAGAAAATCTAAACTTGCCAAGGAAAAGCTGAAGTTGGAACCTGCACTTTTCACTAAAACTGATGAAGCTCCTCTGATGAGAAACAAAACATCTTCAAGAATCAAGACTGAGCTGGTGGACTACATTAAAACAATGACTTCAGTCTGAAGCACGTGCTTGTATTGGATGGGAAACGTCACCAATATTTGATCAGTTTATGTGTAAGTTTGCCATCATGAGCCCATGATCTATATTAATAACTGGTAGGTTGAGGTTTGGTGATGTTTTTACAACTCAATCTTTTATCTTGAAATTATGAGCTAGCTGCTTTCCTCTGAGATTTAAAAGAGAAGATCTAAAGTTAAATGAAAGGAGCATAATCAAGTTCACAGGAGGGTCAAATGTATGTCCTCCAAAACCAACAGTATGTTTACTGACACGACCAGTCTATGTCCCACATAAAACAAGTCCTCTGACCCTTTATAAATATCTCAAACACGACTTATGAAATAACACAGAGTGTGAGCTTTAAATTACATACCTGACAGCTGCGTGAAGGAAACGACCGTCTGCCAGCATTTAGCCAGTGCTCTCCAGTATTTAGCCAGTGCCCGCCAGCAGAAAACTGCACCACGGGACGGGAGAATGTCAAGCGAGCACAATGAAACGCTCTACACAACATCTTACAGATAAAACGTGTTTGACTCACGGCACCGATTCCTGAACCCGGAAGTGTTGTGAAGGAGTCTTTCTTCTTCTTTTGGGTTTATTAGAGGTTGAAAGCAGCTTAGAGGTGCATCACTTCCACCTACTGGACTGGAGTAAATGTTTTGTATTTGTAAAGGGGTTTTCTAGTCTTACTGACCACTCAGACCACTTTTACACAACAGGTTTTACATTCAGCCAGTCATGTGGCAGTGGAAACAGGGATCAATCAATTCACCACCCCTTAATTTTCTTTATCAGACTGTTTTTTCATAAGAACTTAATTATGTAAAAATTGTTGCAAACCGAGGACATTTTATAATAATGATGCTTTTTTTGTCTGACACAATGACCTTAAAGGAGAACGCCCGTTTTTTGCAATTGGGGCCTTATTTATTCTGTGAGATGTGTTTTACTCGTCATCAGTGGTACTTTTTTGCGATTCGGATTCGTCTCGGAGATTTTTGATTCACACGGCAAACACCTAAACGCCAATAAACGAGAGTCGGTTGGACCTGCGTTCGCCGACCCTAAATCGGTTTAAAATCCGTTCAAATCCGTTATTTTTTTAATCTGGCCATTTAGATACTCTATTGTTTATTCCGTTCCAGTGCCATCTTGAATCCTGCGCTCATAGAAATGATATTTTTTACAGTTACGGGAGAGTGACGTCATCTCTCCGCGCGCCCATTCTATTGGTGCAGTGGCTTAGCTTCCTTTGTTTATCATTTCTATCGGGGTTACACCTGAACAGGTCACTGATTCTATTACAGGGCACAGGCAATCCTGCAGAAGTCAAATTCCAAGCTGGTGACATGTTCTAAACACAAGGTGGAGTCATGAGGCAGGACAAAGCTCAGTTATGAATGCAAAGGTGTGATGCATGAGATTAAGTTCTAGATTCTAGAGCTTAACTCACCTCGGCCAGGGTCACTTATTTATCATATACATGTAAAACACATATAAAATCATCTCAAACAATTTGAACGAATAATCAGATTCAGTCAGTTGTTAAATATTAATTAATAAACATTGTCTATCCAAAGAAACAGCAGATTGGATTAAATCATCAGTTCAGCTCAATCCTCCATCCTGAGCAGCAGGAACTAGAGATAGTGGAAAGGGACAACTTCCTTTGTAGGTGACTTCAAATCAAATCAAAAATACTTTATTAATCCCTGAAGGGAAATTAAATGTTGTTTTAGCTCAGTTCTTCTTCAGGGAACCATTGTAGAAGGTTCTAGCTGTGGACAGGAAGGATCTCCTGTAGTGGTTGGTGCTGCAGCAGAACTGAAGAAGTCTTTGACTGAAGACACTCTGTTGTTGAGTTATGAAGAGGATGATGAGGGTTCTCCATGATGATTTTCATTTTCCGAACCATCCTCCTTTGGACAATCAACTCAAGACACTCCAGATCAGTCCCAAGAACAGAACCAGTCCTCTTTATCAATCTGTTCAACCTCTTCATGTCACTTGCTCTGATGCTCCGCCCCCAACAGGTGACTGCAGGTGTGATCACACTCTCTAGAACAGACTTATAAAAGATCTTTAATATCTTGCTGCAAACATTGAATGATCTAAGCTTCCTGAGGAAGTCCAGTCTGCTCTGTCCCTTCCTAAAAATAGCATCACAGTTGTGTCTCCAGTTCAGTTTGTTATCCAGGTGAACACCAGGTATTTATACTCCTCCACTACCTCCACTTCTTCTCCCATGATGGAAATGGGTTTTGGCATGTTGCTGCTCTTCCTAAAAACCACAATCATCTCCTTTGTCTTGTTCACATTCAAGTTGAGATGATTGTTCCCACACCAGGACACAAAGTCGTCCACCAGTTCTCTGTACTCAGTCTCTTGTCCATCTCTGATCCAACAACAACTGCAGAGTCATCAGAGTATTTCTGCAGGACTCTGACCTGTACTGAAAGTCTGAAGTGTGAAAATGAATGGTGAGAGTACAGTCCCCTGTGGTACTCCTGTGCTTGTATGTACATGGAGCATCTACTTTTATTGGTGTTGAAATGTTTGTTCAAGCTCCAACTTGTTCATCTGTTCCATGTAGAGGTATTATGAAATATGACTAAAAGACTGATTGTCTCACCTCATGTATTTACATTTCAAACCACAGCAGTATTTGCACAGCTATAAAAAAACAGTTTTTGCTCAGTTTTTCAACACAACCATAATAATGCATCACACTTTGCATTGAGTCACATGCTGCATTGTTTAACTTTTGAACTTGCTTGTTATTTTATGCTTTTAACAAAAAAAGAAAAATGTTTTTTTGCATTTTAGAAATTGCTCTGTTTGATCTGTGTTATGTTGTATTAATAAAATTAACCCTTGGTCTTTTCTATTGTTTTGATTGAGGTAAGAAGATTTCTGTGTCGTGTCAGAGTTGTATCCAAATTTTGGGACAACAGAATCAGACATTTAAACAGGTTCATAAATTTCACTCTGTGTAATCTGTTTTTGTAACCAGTAATATGAAACATTTTATATATAAAAAAAAACATCAGGAAACACTTTCAATCTGTCTGCGTTAAAATTCGGGTGGTTCGGGCTCCTTCCATCAGGCTGCTTCAACTGCTTCAGCAGCAGCTCGTTCATATTCATTATTCGAATTTGTTGGATTCAGATTGGCTAACAAACTAACCTATGAGAGCAAGGTATACTGTTTCCTGCCCCGCTTTGCATGGCAATGTCAGACGTCGTGTCTTCCTGTTTGCTACATCTTATGCTAACAGCTTTTAGCCAGCAGCATGCTAGGCGTGGTTTGAACTGCGGTAGCTGCCGAATACTAATGAACAAAGGAGTTGTGACGAAACAGATACACACCGTTCGAACTCAGGAGAACTCGGCTGTTATCGCCACCTGCGTAGTTTGAGAGATAAAAACTTTTCACACCCACTATGAAGGTAAGAACACCTGTGGAGCTAAAATATTCTACAGAAACCTCAGAAAAACTGTTTTTAATGGAAGGGCCTCTTTAAAGGACAAGTTAGTCCCATGTCGTCTGCCCAGTCTGCCTCGTAAAAACTGTTTTGAAATGCAATAAGTTTCAGGTGTTCATCAATACTTTAAAACAGCATCTAATAAAATCTGAGGCAGACTTCACACCACAACACAGAGAGACCACAGAGAGTCTGTAGCTAACCTTCTGGTGCCAAACTATCCACAACACCCACAGATCTTTATTTATGCTGCATTTGGTCAGAGCTGTTGTGGTGGCTCATCCAGATTAAATCTTGGTATTACCGTCTGTGGGCCATTTCTGACCTTTTCCTGAAAATTCCATCAAAATCCATCCATGACTTTTTGAATCGTCTTGCTAAAAGACAAAAAATGAACAAACCCTGGTGAAAACATTCCCCTTCACAGAGATAATGGGTTCAATGGGTTCAAAACCGGGCTGAGACCTTTCTGCATGGGGTTCACATGTCAATCAATCAAATCAAATTTTATTTATAAAAGCGCTTTACAACAACCGTAGCGCCCAACCCAAAGCTCTGACCAGCAAAAAGAAGGTTAAAAAGCAAGAGATACATAGAAGCCAAATCCACAAAAATAACTAAAAAACAGTTTCCAAGTGACACGACACTCAACTGAAAAGCTAATTTAAACAAGTGATGCTTTAAGTTTGGCGGTTTAACATGTGGTTTAACATGTGGTCATAGGGTAGTAGGTACTGCAGAGCTACACTGGCCCCTTGTGGTCAGAGTAGGAAATACAAAAAAAACCCATTATTTTAATATGTTTTTTCTTTTGTCATACAGGGCTGCGTCATTGAAAAATAAATTTTTAAATAAAAATACTTTGGATAAATCAACTGATATGAAAAAGAAACATGTTTTTTTAGTAAGATTATTTTCTCTCTATCTTGTACTTAAAAAATTGGCTTGTCTTTCAGGGTGCAAAAAAGAACAAGTTGTGAAAAATAAAAGTTTTTATACCCTCAAAAAGTTTATTTTTCACCTGGTAGTAATTCAAAAAGTGAAGAGGAAAAATCAACCATGTCCAATTTTGAAGATGGGACATCATCAAAAGAAAGTTGTTTTTTTTTTCCGTAATTTTCCGTGATTCCCGTTGACTTGTTCTGTACCAGATACACATGACTTCACAAACATTTATATGATTGGTACAGACTTCTCCACCGTGTAATGGTGCATTCACACCGCCCAGTGTGTCCAGACAGCGGGGCAGCAAGATTACATGTAAAGTCCATGGTACTAAGCAGCAGGTAGGCGTCAAGCTGCGTCTGCGCGTCCACGCAGCTGCTGCTTGGATGGTCCGTCAAGGCGTCGAGGCAGCTGCTGCCTGAAGTTGGGAAAATCGAACTTTGGGGCAGCAGACGTGGGGCAGCAACCAATCAGCGACTCTTTTCACTGATCACGTCATCAACGGCCAGATCTGACAGTCATTCCAATTAATTTCAAAATGGAGGAGAAACTGATTATCACTGTTTGTAACCACTGTAAACTGTATGACTCGTCTTCGTATTTTAATAAGGACAGGAAAAGATCAGACCTTATCTGGATAAAGATATCGGAGGTTATTGGAGTTCCAGGTAAACAGTTTCATACTTTATTTCTATGAAACTCAGATCGTCTCAATGGGGTGTATCCACAACCTCTGCAAATGCATACTATAAAACATGTACTGTAAAAACAACCTCTGTTGTCAGTGGAGACAACATTAATGTAGAAAACTATGGAGGTGAGATTCTGCAGTCAGTGACAAGAACTTATGGGATCAGCTGTACCAGAGTGACCAATAAAACCGCATCAGCTGACTTGTTAGAAATATTGAATCTGAGAAGATCTGAGATGAGCAAAACTGAAAAGCAGAAAGAAGGACAAACTCACTATGATCTGTGAACACTGGATCAGTAAACAACTGCAACAGAGAAGTGACTGGAATGAGGATGTGAGGAGCTTAAATACTGACTCAGATTAGAGTAATGATAAGAATGAAAAGCAGAACAAAATCAGACCACATCAGGGTGATAAACATCCTTCATACTCTATTAACTTTTTCTGCAAACCCTTTGTTAATTATCATCTATCGATTTTCATTTGCTGATCCATTGTCAGGTCACAGGGGCAACAGGTTCATGAAGGAAACTCAGACGTCCCATTTCCTATCAACACCCTTCAGGTCCTGCTGGGGGATCCCAAAGAGGCCTGTGCTGCAATGAATTCTGGGTCTGTATTGAGATCTCGAATAGTGCTTTTCCACTAGTATCAACACGGTACGTTACAGTTTGGGTCAGTTTAGGCCAGAACGGTTGTGTTTCCATTACCGTCTCTGGAACGTGGATGTGGGTGGGTGCATGGGCGTTCTCAGCTTAGCAAGTGGCGTGAAAGGTCAGTGATGTCCTTCGTAACAAGACGTCCTTCGACACAAGAGTAGTAAACAAACGTGGACGTGCACGTTGAAACAACAATGGAAGATGTCAAGATATTTTTGTACTTTGTACTCAGACTGTGGCTCTTTCTGAAGAAAAACTCTCTGCACGACACGCGAGATGACGTCGCTAGTCAAGGAATCTAGTAAAGACTCTAGTAAACAACCATTAGAGTGGCTCAGAATCAGATAACAAAACCTTATTTATTATGTACCTGTCAGGTTCTTAAAGACTTCATGGTTGCGGTCGCTCCTTCGCCCGCCAGCCTCCCCTTGCTTGGGGTTCCCAGGCCTTAGACTTTTGTTTAGCCTGGTTTTGTGTTTCCCATTTTTCTGGTTTGAGTTATAGTTTTGCCCCTCCTTCCTTGCCTCCCACCTCCCACCTGTGCTGGTTTTGCATTTTGGGGATTGTTTTTGTTTTTGAGGACGTCGGGTGCCGTCCCTTGCGGGGGGGGGGGTTGTTCCTGTCAAGTTCTGGGGTTTGTTTACGTTTTTATTTTCATGAAAGTTGTTATATTATAAGTTGTTAGTGGTTATCTGCGATTTTGTGTTTGTATCTTCCTAGTTCTCCCTTGTTCCTGGTGTTCGTGTTATTTTGTCTTATGTTTGGGCTTTTATTTTGTTGTGTTCTGATTTCCGGCGTGGCTTTTATTTTGGTATCAATTCCACTTCCTGTTTCCCCTCCATGTGTCTTAGGTTCCTTGATTGCTTAGATATGTAGACTTCCTGTTTATTTCCTGTGTTCAGCTCCCAGTGTTCTCCTTGATTGTCGTCCCAGGTGTTTTGAGTTTTGTAATCAGTTCAGCTTTGTACTTAAGTTGGTTTGTCTGAGTTCACCTTTGTTCAGAGATTATTTTGTTCATGCCTGTGTTGGATTTCTCTGCCTATTTCATCATTCATGTAAGTCCCGCTGCTCCTTCAATCTAAACCCTTTGTTTTATTAGAAGCCTTATTATTTCGAATCCACCTTTGTTGTCTGCCTCCTGCACTTGGGTCCTAACCTGCTAATACACTCAGACCATGACAGTACTGCTACAAATGCATCATCATTGTATGTTTTGTTTCCACCACTCAGTGAACTCCTTTTCACTATTACCTCTATTAATTAATGGGAAGGCAAAAAGATGTGAACATGCAGACAGCTGCCTCAGTTTTGTTTCTCACACAAGTAAAACCTCCATGGGAGGATTCATGACACATTTTTGTAGCTCTGCACACTTTACTTGAAAGAGAAAACATTTACATATATACATATTCAAAACTTTTGGACCGACAACAATTATTTGTTCCAGTTTGCCACCACCTGAACTGGGTTGAGAATCACCCCATGGTTGAACTTTTGTTCTTGCACCAGCTCTTGTTATCTGAGCTCAGTGTCTGTCTCCTTGGCGAGCCGCAGATCCTCCATCAAATGACCCACGCTGGCGTCAGACACAGTGGCACAACGTTCATCCATCTCCAGCATATGTTCTAAAACCATCCTCATGTCTGCAGTGTTCCATTTTCTTTTATCTGAACAAAAAAAGAGTCATTTGTGATCTCCAACATCTGTGAAAATGAAGTTGTCAGCTAGCCGACAGAGCTAGCCAACAGAACTAGCCTATCTGTACAATAAACAACAGCGTGACTACACACGCTCTAGTGAGCTCGCTACGAGAGTTTTCACGAGTTTTTCATGCGCTGTATCAAAGTATTATAACTCATACTGTCCAACATCACGGATGTTTGGATGTTGATGCTAGAGCTGCTGTGTCCACTCCACACTCTCTCCTGTTGATCGCTAGTCTTTCTGTCACTCCGACCGTTGTGATCCTTAATGTCTCGGTAGTTACATTTGATTTTTTAAGTTTATCGCTAACACTTCAATGTAGTAACAAGTAATAATGTGCCATTGTTGCTGGGACATTTCTTTGAGATCAGGTGCCATTCTGTGACATCACATCATGTTCACACTGCCAGGCCAATCAGTGACTACCACTACGTACAGTAGAGGTGTGACTGACACCACTTTACTGGACCAATCAGTCCATAGGTGGGCGTGTTGGATCACCTTGGAACACAAGGTGGAACAGCTTGGAAGGCAGAAATGGTCCGAAAAAAGTCAGTGGAAACATGCGGGAGCGGGTCTGAACCTACTGGTACTGAGCCGTTACGACCCCAGCAGAAACATGCCGGAGCGGGTCTGAAGCTACCGGTACCGGGCCGTTACGACCCCAGCGGAAACATGCCGGAGCGGGTCTGAAGCTACCGGTACCGGGCCGTTACGACCCCAGCGGAAACATGCCGGAGCGGGTCTGAAGCTACCGGTACCGAGCCGTTACGACCCCAGTGGAAACATGCGGGAGCGGGTCTGAAGCTACCGGTACCGAGACGTTACGACCCCAGTGGAAAAGCACCATGACAAATAGTGCTGGATCTGCTACTGCACACTTTGAGAGAAGCCTCTTAATGTCCAAATCTTTGAAACACCAGTTTAGTGTTCATGTTAGAGGATTTATGTTATTTTAACTCTGAAAGCTGTCAGTCAGTCATTTTCTTTACCTGCTTGTTTCTGTTGAAGGTCGTAGGGAGCTTGTGTCTTTCTCCAGCGGTCGTGGAGCCTAAGACTGGGTTACACCTGGACAGGTTTCTAAAAGTTGTTTGTTTTTCACAACTGATTTTCTCTCAGTAAAACTCATTAAAACACTGTGTGTATGAAACATGCAGCTCTCTTCCAATGCAGGATGTCTTTACAAGCCTGCGTGCACATTATTTATTACAGAGAACACATGTTGGCTGTTGAAGCTCTTAGATTAATTAAATAATTTTGTAAAGCAGAAAAGTGTCATATGATTTCTTGAAAGTGTCAGTAGGGTTCAGATCTCCTGCAGAAAGACAGAAACAAACAGTTAAAGTGATGATTTTACTGCTGAGTTCAACCCACAATCCTTCCACATGTCAAAGTGTCCTTGAGGAAGACAATGAACAACCCATTATCTCCAACATGCTTATGTGTAAGTGAGAGAAGTGTAAACATATAACAGACAGCAGTGTATCAGGCCATGCATGTCTGAGAAAGATACTGAAGTAGTTTGTAGAACCTTGAAATGTTAGAAACAGTCTAACAGTGTGTTTGAGCTGCATTCCATCTACTGGTCTGTTGTTACCTCATACAAATGTAAGCAGAAAGAACAGGTGTGTAGTGAGTACAGTCAGACAGTGCAAAGGTTCTAGGAATTAGTAAATGATAATGTTCACAGTATTTATTGACAAGAATACCTCGTTCAGCCACTTCATCACAGTGTGCTGCAGTACAGAGTCACTTTTTACATACATTTGTAGAATAAACATGAAGATGGAAATGGGAACATTTAGTCTCCTGGTGGTTTGGAGGAAGATGTAAGTATTTATACATGTTACTAAAACATATACATTTATAATTACAAAAACTAAAACATGTCTCCTTTCAGCCCCACTATCAATGTTCTGTCCACCTGTCCACACTGTCCACCCTGTCTGGCTGTTGTTCATGTTGTTATTGATTTATTTGTCTGTCAGGAGACTAACTGAAAAGTCCTGAACAGATTTGAGTGAAATTTTCAGGATGAGTTAAGAGGACCAATCAGATACAGAGAATGTTTATATCAACATGATTTTAGAAGCTCAATGAATCTGATAAATGTCAGACTGTTAGTTTTATGTGTAAATCCCATCACCGGGGTAACGAGCTGTTTTCTACTTTCTGCTGTGTTCAACTTCCCACTGTGTGAAGCATTCTGAACCTTGATTTGTTTCTATAAGACATGTTAAATAAATAAAGTCTGCTTGGTCATTCATTTCTAACATAGTATATTTGAATGAATTAGAGTCTGAATTTGAACTTTGTACCAGTCCAACATGTTGGATCAGCACACCATCACAGCTTAAATCATGGGAACATTTCTGCTGCTTTACAACACATATATGATCATATTCTTTTAGATCAACTTAAAAAACAAAACTTCTATTTACATACAGAGTCATATATCTACTTACATTTACACTATTTACAACATTTAATTCAGTCATTTTGCCCACCGTCAGTGCTGAGCCAGCTGCATCAGAATTTTATTCTTGGATAAAGTTTATTTTGTGTCTAATAGGTCTGTTTCAGCTTGTACCTGAAGTCCACATCATAGGTAGGTTGCAGGATTCCCAGTCCAGCACGAGACTGGTCAAGAGGAGGAACTTTGACAGCAGGGTCTAACAGTTCCATGTCGAAGTACGACAGCATCAGAGTCAGAAACTGTTTGATCTCATAAATAGCAAAAAATCTTCCAGGACATTTAGTGACCCCCGAGCCGAAGGGCATATAGAAGTAACGCAGCCGCCGGCCATTACGATAAAAAGTGTTTTTCTCGTGACCTTTCTCATCCAGAAAACGGTCAAACTTGTACTCCTGCAGAGTGAAAAGAGGAAAGAGAAAGTTGTAATAGAGTTTTCTGATGTGAAGGATTTTTTTTATTAATCAGGTGATGAAAGACTTACATATGGATCCTCATAGATCTCTGGATCAAAGTGGAGCATCGGAGGATACAAGGCAATAACATCATCTTTCCTGATGTGATAAGCTTCTTGGTTGTCCAGGTGAAGCAGGAAGTCCTCCTTAGCAACTCGGACATTCATGGAAGCACTGGAAAGACGCATGGCTTCCTTTATGATGCTGTCTATAGAAGGAAGTTTGATGGACAGAGAAAGAGATTTAGTCTCTACAGCAAGAAAACATGCAGGTTCTTTATATTTTCTAAGTTATATATCAATAATCATACCTAGTACAGGCATGCTGTCTAACTGGTCTCTGGTTAGGCTTAGGGCTGGGTCACTGGGGTCAACTATTACATTTGAATCCCTCAGAACCTTCTGGACCTCCTTTTGAGCTGCTTTCATAGCATCTGGACTCCTGAGCAGGTACAACATCCTATTAGCATTTTTGCTTCTTTGAGTCACATTTTATACGTGTATATAAATATTTCTGTTTATTTTTTGCTACATATTGTACAGCCTCCTCTTATTTCTGTTCTTGTCCTTAAAGTTTAGACAGCAAAGAGAACTCTAACTGTACCTGATCATGTAAAAGAGACTCCAGAAGGTTGCAGGTAGAGTGTTGGCCTGTGAAGCCCAGAGCAAAGCAACGTGGGTTCTGGATTTGCTCACGTCATTGAAGGTGGATAAGGAATCATTCAGTATTATCCTCATGGATATCAGATCAGACATGTTGTGCCTCTTCGATAGGTTTTCAGCGTGCATCGTCTTTGCTAGATTCTAAACAAAATCAACAACAAAAGTTCTGTTCAGTCACATGGTTACTTACATGACTATGTTAGCATGTTAGCATGTTAGCACGTAGTCAGACCCCACTCTCGCTCAGTTTCCATGCTGAGTCTGACCCTGGTGCCCAATTCAACAGGTGGGAGGAGCTTGTGTTTAGTTCATCACAGGACCAACCAAAAACACAACCATTCATACACACTGAGACTGAAGGTCAGTAGAATCACCAGGGAAATGAACTGGCAGGTTCCACAGATACACCTAGCCTTGCGCTGCAAGATGGATTCTCACCAGATTTGGAGTTTTCTAAACCCACAAAAATCCATCTTGTACTGCTCCAACTAAGACCTTCTGACTAGGTAAACATTTTTTCGGACCAATCATGTGTTAGCATTGTGCTTTGGGGCGGGTGTTCAGGTATGATTGGCAGCAAGTGTCCAGGCAGACAAAGTAAAACAAACATGGCTGCTGGATGTACGCATGAAAGCAGATATTGAATCTGTTTTAGGTAAAAACTTTGTGTGTTTCTTGCTGGTACTGATGTGTGTGTTTTACTCCTGAATGGATTTACAAGAGTTTGATTGACTGTGATTGGCTAAATACAAATCATCAACGCTTCGACGCTTGCTGGCTCGTCCTCCAATCATATTAAAGTATTATACCAGATGTCCCTCCCCTTTTTCAGATGCTTTTACACAGAGAAATCCCAGATGTATGTGTAGCAGCGAGTGAACAGCTGGGGCTACACATAGATCTGGTTACACATACACAGGAAGAACATATAAACTCCACACATCAAGACATGAGTCACATGAACAACCTTCTTGTTATGAGGCTACGGTGCTAACTGCCTTCACCGTTCCACCTGGAATAACAAGGAAGAGTCTCACTAACCTCTCTGGCACTATAGGCACTCTTGAAGACATGGATGGGCAGACCAGCCACCAGCGCTGGAAAAATCTTGTCAAACTCCTTGAAGTTCTCTAAAGCATTGAGGACCAAGGCTTTCTGTGCTTCCTGATGAGCCTGAGATTTGTCGTCTCCAAGTTCTTTACCAAACAGTGTCAAGTAGCCAGATTCAAACATAACCTGTAGAACAAGAGGACACATAGACCCTTCTAAGGAACCTTCTCTCTTTATATAAGTTCTGATCTGATGCAGGATCTTTAAACCTATGACATCTGTAATGGGATTCTTTTCAATCTTAACTCTAGGTACTGACCTTGTAGCAGAAAGCAAAGATTCCATCCACCTGCCAGTCTTTACTGGGGCTCAGAGTGTCTGATTTGAGCATGACGTCTTGCAGGTGACCCATCATTGTTTCTATTAATGAAGGTAAAGCTTCGCCCTGCAGAGTCTTCAGAAAGGTTTGGTGGAGGTTTTCTGTGGTGTAGCCATGACGGGGGTCGAAGCTGTCATGACCAAAAGCCTGGAGTTAAAAGAAAAGGTCATTTAGGAAAGTTATAACTCTACAGTGAAACATAACAATAAGATGCATTTTACCTTAACAGATGTAGCAAAGTGGAACTTCTTCCAGTCGAGGTGTCTTCCCTGCCTGATGACCGAATGGTAAGAAAAGGGATCACACAGGAAGTGGATGTACTGGCCGGCGATCTTGGAGGTAAAAATATGGCCGTACTTCTTCTGACGGCTGCGGAGGAACTGAAGAGGGTTGGCCCCGAACTGCAGAGCACATCCCAGGTAGGGGATGTAACCGTTTTCAACTGCAGGTTCACCTGGTTGTCTGTGAATAACAACAAGAAAGACTCGGTCAACATGGTCAACGTGTCGTGATGCTTCAGTTTGGCCAAATCCTCACTGACATTCTGCTCATTACACTGACCTGTATATAATATAATATACATGTGATGGTGAAACACAAATAATCTCTAATGAACTGAAATTATTATGAGAATCTTTTATACACTTATATGTGGTTTACCATCAGTGTACAGACGTCCTGCTACTGTCTACAAGAGAACATACAAGTCCTGTTTATTCCTCTATGTGACATGTAGCAGACATCAAACTGATGCAGCAGCGTCGCCTCCTTTTCCACATTCAGACACTTTAACGTATTCACATTGCTGCAGCAAGAAGAATCTAATCAGCTACAATCCACCCAAAAATACATGATCAATGAATAAACATGCGCAGCAGAGCAGTAACAGCACAGAAGGAGGAAAGTCTGTTAAAGGAGATTTTGCTTTTTTAAAATGCAAAACATTCTGTAAAATTAGAGACACGACACATTGCACGTTTCAGAAGTTTAAATTTCAGCTTTTCTTGCAACATCTCTAATCGTATTCAGTATATATTTGAATTGCTTTGTGATGGACGGGAACGTTGAATGACACGCAGCATCAGTTCTAAACGAGTCAAGTAGAATAAACAAGTTCCCAGTATTTGATCCTATTTGAGTCTTACCTGTGTCTTATCCCCAAAGCAAGCCAGAGAAGGCAGCAAAATCCAACCACCACTCCCCAGATCAGTGCAATGCTTATCATTGTGCTAGTGATGCTCTGGATGATGATGATGAACAAGGTCCCAAACAGAAGGAAACTTGTCAGGTAAGTTCCACACAGTGAACCAACAAGAGCCTTAAACAACAAACAATAACAAGCTGGACTGAAAACAACAGTCCCAAACAGCGAGTCTGTCACCTCCCAACACAAACCCAGTGTGTGTATGTCAGTGAAATGTGTGTTATGTCAGAACGAGCTGTGAGTGACAGCTTTTTTATAGCGTACCTCCCAGTTTATGTCTATGGGTGGACCCAAGACTGGATTTCATCACAGTGCTTATATCACTAAAGTTAGACTCAGTGTTCTGAATCTGCACAAAGTATTAAAAGAATAACTGATGTCTTCTTTATTATGTGTTCTGCAAAATAATAATAATAAAAAAAAAGTTTTTGCTTCAATACAGGTAATTGTTTTAGTTGTTCAAAAAAAAATCAATTTGTTCTTTAACGATTAACAAATTTTAAATTCTTGATTCAAAAAGTTTTTTTTTAGATTTCATGATTTCAGTAATTCACTCAGCTCAGATTTAATAGAAGAGAAATGTGTATAATATAATATTAAAATTATTTATCTGCTTGTTGTCTGGCTGGAATCTCTCTAGGAAATATAATTCTATGCACCATATTTGTGTGTGTGTGAGAGAGAGAGAGAGAGAGAGAGAGAGTGAGAGAGAGAGAGAGAGAGAGAGAGAGCGAGATGGCCTTGACCAGAGTCCATGGCCAGTGTTACTGAGAGACGTTGCTCTGATAGTGCGAGCGGGTTGACAAACAGATTCAAGGTCTTCGTTGTGCTTCTGTTGAGTTCCAGTGAATGTGAAGCAGCACCGACGTCCCGTGTGACCTGCTCAGACAAGTTTGTGTGGGTGGAGTTCAAATCTCGTTAGACTAGAAAGACCACATGAAGTTTGACTTAACACAATTAGGAAAGCCTGACCGAAGTTACGATAACAAAAAAAGATCCACAAACACCAAACATCAATGTGTTCATGATGACGGTGATGGAGGTAAAGAAGAAATACGGAACTTTAATGTGGAACATCTTTCAAATAGGGGAAAAAGAAAGATTTAGGCAGGTAACAAACACCTGAGGTCTTCTACTCTGATCATATAGATCAATCAAAGGCTCATTAACAATCAGCTGATGTTATAATCTGAACTCTTCAAGGTTCAAAATGGGATTAACATCAAACCTGTCGACTCAAAGATGCACCAACAGATCAGCTCAACATCAAACAGATTTAAGAAAACTCAGAGAGGTCAAACAAAGTGTTGCAGAGTCGAACAATCAGCCGAGGCTACATGACATTAGATAAGCCTGATGATGAGGCTGGAAATGAAAATATACTGTGTTGATTGTATCATCAGCATTTAATATTGTAACAAACTGAAAAGTTGGAGACCTTGTAAAACAGGCTCGTTAGCTGGAACTGATAGAATCAGATTAAATGTATCTGTTGTGACTCGTGTTAAACCGCCGAAACACACGCGATCAGGAGAGAAGCACCACGACATGTTCAGCTGTTTTTATTCATCTTATTTATCTCTGACTCAAAGAAGCCCAGAACATCTGAAAGGTTCAAGAATAATATATAATATATAATATAAACGTCTTTAGAAGGAAAGAACATCAGCTGCTCCAAAAATACGATGTTGGTCCGTTTCTTCAAATCACGCAGCAGAAGAAGAGCAGACTGGGGAAGGTCGCTCCTTCAAAAGGAATCTAACTCGACCTGCTTCCACCTTTCTCACATTAGAAGCACGTGAAGTGGTGCACATTTCAAATGAAGGTGTTTGCTTCATCATGAAGTTTTTAATTACATGTTTATTAAATGCAGGATGAACTGATTTTAAGGTTAATTTATCATTAGAATTGACGTGTTTCCACATGAAAATCAAATGTTTTATTTGAATCTAGTTATATTCTATATGCTAGAAGCTATTTTAATTCTGTTTAAATTTAGAACAGAAACAGCCTGTATGAGCTGTTTTTATTAGTTTGGTATTTTGGCTTTCAGACAGGTTTTTTATTTTTACATAAATTATCAAATAAAAAGAACATATTTCATTCCAGTAATTCACAACAACAACAGAATAGATTTCATTTTCTCTCCACTGACGTCCTTTAATGAAATTGTATATAACGTGGAGCGTAAATATATTTTCCTTGTCTTTACGTCATCGATTGGGACGATGAAAGAAAACTGAAAGGAGATCATGATGACGCCGTCTCTTTGTGTTTTGATCAGTCTGTTCTTCTTGCTGTTAGGATGACGCTAGTACAGGTGATGATATTTGTATTTGCAGAACCTGCTGAGCTGCTGGACATTTTATACAACAACACAATTCCTTTGGAGGGATGACAAAACGCTCTGCTGTTGTTTCATCTGACTCACTGCAGCAGATGACCAATCAGTGCTTTTATTTGTTCTCCTGCAGCTGACACGTGGACTGTGTTGGTTTAGTAAACAATAAAACAATGCTGACAGGAGCTGATGTTTATATTGTGTTATGAGGCTGCCTGGAGACCAGCCTCTTCAACTCTGTCAATTATTATCAGCTAAAATATTTAGCAGAGAAAACTTTAGGCTGTAATCTTCTCTTTCCAAACTAACCACACTTTGATCAGCTGATAACATCCCCAGTCCAAACCAGAACCAACAGAGCCAGGCATGTGCAGGAAGGGGGGTCAGGCACTGCCCCGTCAACGCTCAATGTCCAAAATGCATGAAAAAGCATTTTTCTTATTTTCAGTTATTAATAGTTATTTTTTTAAACTTTGTTCAGCGTTTGTTTTCCTAAAGTTTGATAAACAGTTTTAAATGTATTTAAATGACTGCAGTTCAGGTTCGTGTCATCACGTGAAACAGACGTTTGGCTCACCGTCTTGCCTGGATGCAGCAGAGTTACGCAAGTTACTCAGTGACAGTCAGTGATGTTACTATCTTGTTATCTTAAAGGTGGTATAAGGAAGATTTTTATAAAAATCTATATTTTTAATAAAATAATACCTCCACGGGGTGTTTAGAGGGTTGGAGAATGAAAATACAGCATTTCCTTTAAAAATTATAAAATTTAAGTAAAATATTATAAAATATTAATTTTGACAGGCACGACGTTAGCATTTTGTTTACATCTACCAGCCAATAGCTGGCAGAGCAGCGGGCACCATTTTGGGTTGCCTAATACAGTAAATAATCCAGCACAGTGAGGCTGGTACTGTAGAGTCTGCAGGTCAAACAGCTGGATGCACCGGGGACATGTGGTGATTATATACCTTATTTACTTGCCATAGGCAGTTTCCCATGTGACGAGCAAGTTCTGTGTGGAAACGTTTTTCATTAGCAGCTAGCTAACACATTGCTACATGTTGTCGAAGTGGATGAACGCTCTGGGCCACTTTTTGGACTGGAAGACACACCACGGAGGATTTTATTGCTTTTTTTAATTTTATTGGATAAGTGGGCCGTGCAGGATGGTGTGTGAGGAGGAGAGAGGATCTTAAGAGGGACTGCATGAAGTTTTGGAGCCGCGGGACAACTATGAACTCTTTGCCACGGACTGAATCGATGACTGAGCTACAAACAGGTAGGAGCTGCTTTTATCAGAGTCAGTGTGTGATCAGCGGGGCTGGAGAGCATGATTAGTGAACTGAACTCATGATATTTTATTGTCCTGCTCGGATCGGGAATCAGAGTGGGTTTGGTGAGGAATATTGATCTACCTCAGCATCGGAGCACGCTCGCGCATGCAGGGGGGGTTAACAAGCCTGGCACCCAGATGGCTGGGCTTTATGCTGTGTTATTGTGTTCCAAGTTCCATATCCCACCTTTAAGGAATCGCATTACACTGAAATCAGTGTCACAGTGTGCTCATTTCATCCCAGGAAGGTTTTTATATCAGTTGCTGCTTGTCTGAATAACATCATTCATCTGCTCTGCACCTTCACACCTTGTTCCTTATCTGTTCATCTCTGATTCCAGTTTTGCTACACAGACACAGACAGTCACTCAGCAGTTTGTAATTTATACTGTGATTTATAGAGAAAGTGTCAAAGCACAAGATATCGAGTTCAGTTAAGTTGGAGATTTTAGGTGTTTTTCTAAGGTCGGGTGTTTGAGATGAAACTGAAGGAAAAGAATTTCACTTTATGGACAGAGTCCTAAGGCTTGGAAACAGGTCCCTCCTTGTTTATTCTCTTTGTGATTTGCAACAATTTGTCACCATTTCTTTTTTTTTTTTTTACAAAACTTAGAATTTAGTCTCAAATACTGAATGTTTAGCTGGCAGTAGGAAGCCACAACTAAACTCCATGGTATTGACTAATTACTGGATTTTTACCTGCCTTTTATCTGCAGGTATCTGTTGCTCTTGAACCAAATTTGTGTTTTTTTACATTTAATGCCCCTAACAGGTTTTGGCTCCAGACAACCTGAAGAGTACATCAAAGGATACACAACAAGACTCCCTCTCAGCTTGCAGCAAAGTTTATTTGCAATGTTTTGGTGATTGTTGAGCATGTGCGTGAGTATGGTTTGGCCCAGAGCCACTATCCTGCATGTTCTAGTTATTTCCCTGCTTCTACACACCTGATTCAGAAGAACAAGTCATTAACAGGCCTCTGCAGGACTTAGTAGCTGAGGATCTGAATGAGATGTGCTGAATCAGAGAAATGTCTGAAAAAGGATAAAGGTCCTCGAGGTCTAAAGTTGAACACGCCTCCTTGGGAAATGACAAGAAAAACACTGGAGCGACGAACACAGAGTCAAACAGGAACGATGCCAACAAGGTTTAAGTCATAAGAAGTTGCTGCTCTGGTGGACAGACAGCAACAGAAAAGCATTTTAGGTTTGGTTGAAGAGAAAGAGACTTTGCAAACCTAAAGAGCTCAAGAAGACAGACCAATTCACTGCTGACAAAACCAGTTGTGTGTCATAATGTCAGAGTCCAAACTGAGAATTAAGATAAGTAAAGGTTTATTTTTACATTGAATATTACTCAGAAAAATAACTTCTGCAGCTGCTGGAGGATCGGGAAGTGGAGGAGAGGCAGGCTACACTGAGTCATCAGTTGATGTCCCGGCAGATGAGCTGATGACATGCAGGTGTGACACAACAGCAGCGTACAAAAGGGGCGGGGCTCACGTGTAAAAAGAATAGAGGAAAAATGAGTAATAAAAAGAGATGAAAAGGAAGATACGGAAAAATGAAAACAAAACAAAAATACAGGCTTCAACAGACTTAGAGTAGTGAACCACGGGATGGAGGTAAATGGTGATTTGGACACAAACTACACAGAACTACAGGTCAACTACAGGTCAACAACAGGTGAACTACAGGTCAACAACTGGTGAACAACAGGCAAACTACAGGTCAACAACAGGTGAACTACAGGTCAACAACTGGTGAACAGCAGGCAAACTACAGGTCAACAACAGGTTAACAACAGGTGAACTACAGGTCAACAACAGGTTAACTACAGATGAACTACAGGTGAACTACAGGTCAACAACAGGTGAACTACAGGTCAACAACAGGTGAACTACAGATGAACTACAGGTGAACTACAGGTCAACAACAGGTGAACTACAGATGAACTACAGGTGAACTACAAATGAACTATAGGTCAACAACAGGTGAACTACATGTAAACAACATGTTAACTACAGGTGAACTACAGGTGAACTACAGGTGAACTACAGGTGAACTACAGGTCAACAACAGGTGAACTACAGGTCAACAACAGGTGAACTACAGGTGAACTACAGGTCAACAACAGGTGAACTACAGATGAACTATAGGTCAACAACAGGTGAACTACAGGTCAACAACAGGTGAACTACAGATGAACTATAGGTCAACAACAGGTGAACTACAGGTCAACAACAGGTGAACTACAGGTCAACTACAGGTCAACAACAGGTGAACTACAGGTCAACTACAGGTCAACAACAGGTGAACAGCAGGCAAACTACAGGTCAACAACTGGTGAACAACAGGCAAACTACAGGTCAACAACAGGTGAACTACAGGTCAACTACAGGTCAACAACAGGTGAACTACAGGTCAACTACAGGTGAACTACAGGTGAATTCCTTCCTTCACTCTGAAGTCAGTATGCAGAGAAACAACAAAGAAGCAAATGATGTCTTGATACAATGAAAAACAAATACAACAAAATAATGAATTAATAAACCAAAAAGAAGCTCAAACAACCAAAAAATATATTTGGATCAAAAAGTTCTATGAAGTTTCAAAAGAACATTTGACACAATCAGCAGATACAGTTTGAAAAGCTGTAACATTCTCTGTGAGAGGCTGAACCTGTTTCCTAGACAGCACAACAGTTTGTGAAGATCAACAACATCAGGGTCAAAACTCTTCATATATATATATATTTATTTATTATGATAGAGAAAATTGGCATTTTACAGCGTTGATCGAATTATTTTAAAAGATTTAGCACTTCCTTTAATACATGTACAGTTCTGTGAAGCTCATCTTTTAGGAAACAATGTTGACCTTAACAGTGGCGTCAACAAATCCAACAGCAACAACATCTGAATGAGTTAGAACCTTTAAGCTCCCGGGCCTCAGGTAGAGAACCATCCATAGCAGAACTCTGGTTCATGTTACTTATAGACATTCTGAGATGTCTCAGCTGCAGTCGGCTGTGTAGGTGATGTACAGGGGGGGAGATGGGGAGGGGGGGAGGTTTGTAAAGCAATTTCCATGACATTTGGCTCGTCAAAATTCCTTACACGTGTTTTAAAAAATACTTCTGCATGTTTTCCATGACACGAGTTTAAATGTTTTAAATTCTTTTCTTGTATGAAAGTGTTTGTTTCTCCTACAAAGGGATTTAGCAGGATATTAATTAATACAGTGCATCTATTGATTGATGATTTTTTTAAGTAAGTAAACAAGGTACTTTTCTTAGCCAGTAACATAAAAGTAATTAGAAATCTTGTTTGTGTATTTTAGTCGTAAACTGAAAGGTCTTGAAGTTCTGTAACCAGCAAGAAAGTTGGATTCCCAGTTTGAACATTTCGACATGGTGTGCACATCTTCTTCCCGTGCACGTGTAGATTTTCTCAGCGGACCGCCCACAAACCAAAACCAAGTATGATGGGTTGATTTTAAATGAAGCCTTGTTGTGTTTGTGGTTGTTTATCTCTACTTGGTGCAGGCTCCATCGTTCTGCAGCACTGTACAGGATGAAAAGGGAATAAAAAACAGACTCACATGTTTTACAGTATTCATTTCAGAATGTCATGAGACATTTCAGTTTGAGCGCTGAGTCCTTTCATATCAATAGAAATGTATCAACAGTTATTTGGGTTTTTTAGTCAGAAATCCTCCATGGATGTTGAAACTGACGACACTGATAAATATGTAGATAATAAATATGAGGATGACTCAGCATATCACACAAACTCATGTAAACTCTTTAATGAGATACAGTTGGACTACAGCAACCTCTAGTCACTGTTGTTTCTAAGAAACCAGTGTTATTTAGAAAAGCTCCTGTAAATATGAGACAGATTAAACATGTTACCCAACAACCGTGTGTTTGAACAAAAGTCCTTTGAAGGACATGTCTTTCACAATCGTTTGCATTCAGCAGTAGTAATGAGCTAATGTTGATTTTCACTGCACCACAGGTGAAAGTCATCATACACTGAAGCTCTACAACCACATTATTTACTTATAGAATGAATCATACAGTCTGTTTACTCTGAATAATTAAGAATATTTTTGTGTAAAAGCTACATTTTCTAGTTGTTGCTTATGTAGTTTTGTTGCCAGTGAAAGTAAATGATAAGGCCTTTTATCATTGATTAGAAACTGAGCTGCTGAAATACTGATAGACAGTAATATGGATTATCCTTGATAAACTGTGTCAAGGTCAAGGTTATGGATAATGAGGAACTTTTGTATTAGTTGTCAGTTTTTTATCTGATAATTATAAATCTTTAGGACCTTTGCACCATTTACCACAAACAACTGACAAACCTTCATGAATGGCTTTGGAGACATTTTTTAAGGTTAAAGGGTTAGAAAGTTCAAACATACAACATGCAGATAAAAAGAAAAACTTTAGCTAAATACTAACGTTTTCCTGTGAAAATGACGTTGTTGTTTGTTGGTTTCCAAAGACTCGTTGATGCAGCTGTAATAAAATCACATTCCAGTCCAGATGCATCAAACTATGTGACTGAGAAACATTCTGAACACTGACCTTATAATATAACTCTGTATTAATCTGTATATACTTATACTTTGTTATTTTAGCTTCTCAGTTTTATGATGTGTACTAGATATATACTGGATGTGTACTGGATGTGTACTGGATGTGTACTGGATGTGTACTGGATGTGAACTGGGTGTGTACTGGATGTGTACTGGATGTGTACTGGATGTGTACTGGATGTGAACTGAATGTGTACTGGATGTGTACTGGATGTGTACTGGATGTGTACTGGGTGTGTACTGAATGTGTACTGGATGTGTACTGGATGTGTACTGGATGTGTACTGGATATATACTGGATGTGTACTAGATATATACTGGATGTGTACTGGATGTGAACTGAATGTGTACTGGATGTGTACTGGATGTGTACTGGATGTGTACTGGGTGTGTACGGGATGTGTACTGAATGTGTACTGGATGTGTACTGGATGTGTACTGGGTGTGTACTAGATGTGAACTGAATGTGTACTGGATGTGTACTGGATGTGTACTTGATGTGTACTGGATGAGTGCTTGATGTGTACCTGATATGTACTGGATGTGTACTAGATGTGTACTTGATGTGTACTGGATGTGTACTGGATGTGTACTGGATGTGTACTGGATGTGTGGATGTGTACGGGATGTGTACTTGATGTGTACTGGATGTGTACTGGATGTGTACTGGATGTGTGGATGTGTACGGGATGTGTACTAGATGTGTACTAGATGAGTGCTTGATGTGTACCTGATATGTACTGGATGTGTACTAGATGTGTACTGGATGTGTACTGAATGTGTACTGGATGTGTACTGGATGTGTACGGGATGTGTACTGAATGTGTACTGGATGTGTACTGGATGTGTACTGGGTGTGTACTGGGTGTGTACTAGATGTGAACTGAATGTGTACTGGATGTGTACTGGATGTGTACTGGATGTGTACTAGATGTGTACTGGATGTGTACTGGGTGTGTACTTTATGTGTACTGGATGTGTGCTTGATGTGTACCTGATGTGTACTGGATGTGTACTGGATGTGTACTAGATGTGTACTGGATGTGTACTGGATGTGTGCTTGATGTGTACCTGATGTGTACTGGATGTGTACTAGATGTGTACTGGATGTGTACCGGATGTGTGCTTGTGTGTACCTGATGTGTACTGGGTGTGTACTGGATGTGTACTGGATGTGTACTGGATGTGTACTGGATGTGTACTGGATGTGTGCTTGATGTGTACTGGATGTGTACTGGATGTGTACTGGATGTGTACTGGATGTGTACTAGATGTATACTGGATGTGTACTGGATGTGTACTGGATGTGTGCTTGATGTGTACCTGATGTGTACTGGATGTGTACTAGATGTGTACTGGATGTGTACTGGATGTGTACTGGATGTGTACTGGATGTGTACTGGATGTGTGCTTGTGTGTACCTGATGTGTACCTGATGTGTACTGGATGTGTACTGGATGTGTGCTTGATGTGTACCTGATGTGTACTGGATGTGTACTAGATGTGTACTGGATGTGTACCGGATGTGTGCTTGTGTGTACCTGATGTGTACTGGGTGTGTACTGGATGTGTACTGGATGTGTACTAGATGTATACTGGATGTGTACTGGATGTGTACTGGATGTGTGCTTGATGTGTACCTGATGTGTACTGGATGTGTACTAGATGTGTACTGGATGTGTACCGGATGTGTGCTTGTGTGTACCTGATGTGTACTGGGTGTGTACTGGATGTGTACTGGATGTGTACTGGATGTGTACTGGATGTGTACTGGATGTGTACTGGATGTGTACTGGATGTGTACTTGATGTGTACTGGATGTGTACTGGATGTGTACTGGATGTGTACTAGATGTGTACTGGATGTGTACTGGATGTGTGCTTGATGTGTACCTGATGTGTACTGGATGTGTACTGGATGTGTACTGGATGTGTGGATGTGTACGGGATGTGTACTTGATGTGTACTGGATGTGTACTGGATGTGTACTGGATGTGTACTGGATGTGTACTGGATGTGTACTGGATGTGTGCTTGATGTGTACCTGATGTGTACTGGATGTGTACTGGATGTGTACTGGATGTGTACTGGATGTGTACTGGATGTGTACTGGATGTGTACTGGATGTGTACTGGATGTGTGCTTGTGTGTACCTGATGTGTACCTGATGTGTACTTGATGTGTACTGGATGTGTGCTTGATGTGTACCTGATGTGTACTGGATGTGTACTAGATGTGTACTGGATGTGTACTGAATGTGTACTGGATGTGTACTGGATGTGTACTGGATGTGTACTGGGTGTGTACTGGATGTGTACTGGATGTGTACTGGATGTGTGCTTGTGTGTACTGGATGTGTACTGGGTGTGTACTGGATGTGTACTGGATGTGTACTGGATGTGTACTAGATGTATACTGGATGTGTACTGGATGTGTACTGGATGTGTGCTTGATTTGTACCTGATGTGTACTGGATGTGTACTGGATGTGTACTGAATGTGTACTGGATGTGTACTGGATGTGTACTGGGTGTGTACTGGATGTGTACTAGATGTGTACTGGATGTGTACTAGATGTGTACTGGATGTGTACTAGATGTGTACTTCATGTGTACTGGATGTGTACTAGATGTGTACTGGATGTGTACTGGATGTGTACTGGATGTGTACTGGATGTGTGCTTGATGTGTACTGGATGTGTACTGGATGTGTACTAGATGTGTACTGGATGTGTACTGGATGTGTACTTGATGTGTACTAGATGTGTACTAGATGTGTACTAGATGTGTACTTCATGTGTACTGGATGTGTACTAGATGTGTACTGGATGTGTACTGGATGTGTACTTCATGTGTACTGGATCTGTACTGGATGTGTGCTTGATGTGTACTGGATGTGTACTGGATGTGTACTTGATGTGTACTGGATGTGTACTGGGTGTGTCCTGGATGTGTACTGGATGTGTGCTTGTGTGTACCTGATGTGTACCTGATGTGTACTGGATGTGTACTGGATGTGTGCTTGATGTGTACCTGATGTGTACTGGATGTGTACTAGATGTGTACTGGATGTGTACTGGATGTGTACTGGATGTGTACTAGATGTGTACTGGATGTGTACTGGATGTGTACTTCATGTGTACTGGATGTGTGCTTGATGTGTACTGGATGTGTACTGGATGTGTACTGGATGTGTGCTTGATGTGTACCTGATGTGTACTGGATGTGTACTAGATGTGTACTGGATGTGTACTGGATGTGTACTGGATGTGTACTGGATGTGTACTGGATGTGTGGTTGTGTACGGGATGTGTACTTGATGTGTACTGGATGTGTACTGGATGTGTACTGGATGTGTACTAGATGTATACTGGATGTGTACTGGATGTGTACTGGATGTGTGCTTGATGTGTACCTGATGTGTACTGGATGTGTACTAGATGTGTACTGGATGTGTACTGGATGTGTACTGGATGTGTACTGGATGTGTACTGGATGTGTGGATGTGTACGGGATGTGTACTTGATGTGTACTGGATGTGTACT
>SSNP01000254.1:66702-234060 GCA_006937955.1 Pachypanchax playfairii | reverse complement strand
TGTACTAGATGTATACTGGATGTGTACTGGATGTGTACTGGATGTGTTCTTGATGTGTACGTGATGTGTACTGGATGTGTACTAGATGTGTACTGGATGTGTACTTGATGTGTACTGGATGTGTACTAGATGTGTACTGGATGTGTACTAGATGTGTACTTCATGTGTACTGGATGTGTACTAGATGTGTACTGGATGTGTACTAGATGTGTACTTCATGTGTACTGGATGTGTACTAGATGTGTACTGGATGTGTACTGGATGTGTACTTCATGTGTACTGGATGTGTACTAGATGTGTACTGGATGTGTACTAGATGTGTACTTCATGTGTACTGGATCTGTACTGGATGTGTGCTTGATGTGTACTGGATGTGTACTGGATGTGTACTTGATGTGTACTAGATGTGTACTGGATGTGTACTAGATGTGTACTTCATGTGTACTGGATGTGTACTTCATGTGTACTTCATGTGTACTGGATTTGTACTGGATGTGTACTGGATGTGTACTGGATGTGTACTGGATGTGTACTTCATGTGTACTGGATGTGTACTGGATGTGTACTTGATGTGTACTGGATGTGTACTAGATGTGTACTGGATGTGTACTAGATGTATACTGGATGTGTACTGGATGTGTACTGGATGTGTGCTTGATGTGTGCTGGATGTGTACTAGATGTGTGCTTGATGTGTACTGGATGTGTACTGGATGTGTACTAGATGTGTACTGGATGTGTACTGGATGTGTACTTCATGTGTACTGGATGTGTACTGGATGTGTGCTTGATGTGTACTGGATGTGTACTGGATGTGTACTAGATGTGTACTGGATGTGTACTGGATGTGTACTTCATGTGTACTGGATGTGTACTAGATGTGTACTGGATGTGTACTAGATGTGTACTTCATGTGTACTGGATGTGTGCTTGATGTGTACCTGTTGTGTACTGGATGTGTACTAGATGTGTACTTGATGTGTACTGGATGTGTGCTTGTGTGTACCTGATGTGTACTGGGTGTGTACTAGATGTGTACTTCATGTGTACTGGATGTGTACTTCATGTGTACTGGTGTGTACTGGATGTGTACTGGATGTGTACTAGATGTATACTGGATGTGTACTGGATGTGTACTGGATGTGTGCTTGATGTGTACCTGATGTGTACTGGATGTGTACTAGATGTGTACTGGATGTGTACTAGATGTGTACTTCATGTGTACTGGATGTGTACTTCATGTGTACTGGATGTGTACTAGATGTGTACTGGATGTGTACTAGATGTGTACTTCATGTGTACTGGATGTGTACTAGATGTGTACTTCATGTGTACTGGATGTGTACTTCATGTGTACTGGATGTGTACTGGATGTGTACTGGATGTGTACTGGATGTGTGCTTGATGTGTACCTGATGTGTACTGGATGTGTACTAGATGTGTACTGGATGTGTACTGGATGTGTGCTTCATGTGTACTGGATGTGTACTTCATGTGTACTGGATGTGTACTAGATGTGTACTGGATGTGTACTGGATGTGTGCTTGTGTGTACCTGATGTGTACTGGGTGTGTACTGGATGTGTACTGGATGTGTACTAGATGTATACTGGATGTGTACTGGATGTGTACTGGATGTGTGCTTGATGTGTACCTGATGTGTACTGGATGTGTACTAGATGTGTACTGGATGTGTACCGGATGTGTGCTTGTGTGTACCTGATGTGTACTGGGTGTGTACTGGATGTGTACTGGATGTGTACTAGATGTATACTGGATGTGTACTGGATGTGTACTGGATGTGTGCTTGATGTGTACCTGATGTGTACTGGATGTGTACTAGATGTGTACTGGATGTGTACCGGATGTGTGCTTGTGTGTACCTGATGTGTACTGGGTGTGTACTGGATGTGTACTGGATGTGTACTAGATGTGTACTGGATGTGTACTGGATGTGTACTTCATGTGTACTGGATCTGTACTGGATGTGTGCTTGATGTGTACTGGATGTGTACTGGATGTGTACTTGATGTGTACTGGATGTGTACTGGATGTGTACTTGTGTGTACCTGATGTGTACTGGATGTGTACTAGATGTGTACTGGATGTGTACTGGATGTGTACTTCATGTGTACTGGATGTGTACTAGATGTGTACTGGATGTGTACTAGATGTGTACTTCATGTGTACTGGATGTGTACTAGATGTGTAATCTGAAACATATGAAGAAGTTCCTTAATGAATTTTGACCCTTTTTTTTGGACACGGGGACATACGAAGACAAATCTGTTTTCATTTTGGTTTAGTAAGATAGATTTAGTTTTGCTGCAGAATGCTGCATTGAGGAAATCTAGGAAATAAAGGTTTTATTTAGGAAACAACAATATAATTACATAAAATTCTTACCATATTGAGTCACATGTCTGTGAACCTGAAGTGGCTCATTGTTTCCTGAACCCAAAGTTAAGATGATTTCATTCCTGTCTAGGAATGCTGTAGACCTGATTACAGAGCTGTTCACTGGGCCAGTGTCTTCAGACCAGACCTGAGTCTGACTAACTTCTGTTTTAACATTAAAACTATTTGTTGTAATTCACACGGGTTTTTATATCACCACGTAAAAACAGACACTTTTGGAGAGATAAAGTTGTCATTGTTTTTCTTTAGATATGGGAGCGCAGAGAAGGATGTGACCTTTATTGAATCATGTGTTCAGTTTATATGAGTTCATCCTAAAGTTACCTCCAGCTGTCTGCCTTCTTCTGGGTCACTTCTGGGCAAATAACATCTTCTATTTGCCACATATGCATAAAAAGCGGTCTGTGTGTTTGGGGAAAAAGATTTAAATATTCCTTGTTTTTGGGTCCATTTCTTTGTGAAATGGCATGTTTACGTTGTTTATATCCAGCTACTATGAATCAACTGCAGTCAAACAGACTTTATGAGGTTGAAACTCTGCAATCTTAAACATCTACAACTGGTAATTTCTTGTGACTGTGAAAAAGGCCAGAAGTCCAAAACGGTCTATAGAAAATCTAAAGAAATCAGCATGGTGAGTATCACTTACTGTTTCTCTATGGTGATTTATTAAAAGTACCAAAGCATCTGCTTTGAAGGTCAAGGTAAACGTTATTATCCCCAGAGGGGCAATTGGTTGTGCAGCTAACAGTAGAAACAGTAGTTCAGAGGGTGGCTGGAATCAGCTATAATCAGCTGGTCCTTTTTCAGTATACTAGCTTAATGCAGAGTACGTAGTGTCTGAAATTTTGCAGCATGATTTAATAATACTATTTAGTCGGTTTTTATTTTTTAGTGTGAGGGACCCCAACCAACACACAAAAGAAAAGGTAGGAACTGATTCAATAAAACATTCGCAAAAATGTTCTGTCGACATCAAAGTTCCTTAAAGAGCAACTTACCCTCAAAACAGATTTTCTTCTACTTATAAACTGTATTAGTGGGTCTTTAATGCAATCTTTCAGTTTCTGGGCATTTTTTGACATTTTTATGTAAACTTGTTAAATTCTACACTTTTTGGTCTAAAAACGACTTAGTGCTGCCCTCTTAGGGTTGAAAGGTGGATACTGCATTTGAATTTTGTGATTGGCTGAAAGTGATCATTTGTGCTACGTCACCAGCATTGTCTCTAAGACACGCCTCCTGGAGTATAAAACCAACTCTCAGACAGACACACCTGACCCCGCCCGCCCATTGTCTCCAGTTTCTCACCAACGTGCTGCACACAGGGATTTAGAGCAACTGGCTGAAAACTACGACAAAGAGAATAACTAGTATCAATAAAATAATAATGAGCAAATTGAAAGTTCTGTTAATCAGTGTTTCCTAACGTTTTTAGATATAAAATGTTTCATATTACGGGTTAATACTGAAGAAATAACCACAAAGTCCTGAAATTTGTATGAAATGGCCTGATATAAAAAACCGTTCTGTTCTGTTACTAATGTGCGTATCTGTTTACTTATAGTGTCATAGTGGATCAACTCTACGAGTATATAACTCAGTCTGGTTGAGAGTTTTATTCTCCTAATACATTGTAATTGCATTATTACATCATCTCCAATTATCTGTTATTAATACTGAACACTGCTACCCATGTTTACAGTCCAAATGACCACCGACAGATAAATGCACACAACGCTTATATGCATAAAACTGCTGGGCACCGAGGTTGTGTATATAACCGTCGACTACTGTATTTTCATCATGCTCAGGTTACCTCTCTGCAACACGGTAGAGTCACACTGAAGCTAATCTTTAGCACTCTGACTAAAAAATCGAGAAGTGAAAACCTCTGCTCAGCAGAGGAACCACTGGAGGCCGAACTCCATCTTCTCTTTCATGCTTTTAAACTTCGGCGTCCATATGCAGATTCAGCAGCTGATCAACCTGAATCCCGTCCAGACATTCCTGTTCCATCCATCTGTCACCTCAGAGGCTCTGAAAATAACAGAAAAGTTGTGTAACTGTTAAAAGAATCAATAGTTTTGGCACTTTTGGTCCTGAGTGATGCCTACTTTCAGCATTTTTTGAAACAGCGGCTGCAAGCAGGAAGATAATTTAGAGGAAGGTGAGTTGCTGTTTAACTTTCTGTGTTTTCTTACGCCTGGTTCACACTGGCTGCAAAGCGCTGTGAAGTGCTGCGAAGTGGTGTGAAGCAGTGCGCTCAGCTCAGCGCCGCCGCTGTCCATACGCAAGGTGCGCAGACCGCGTAGGGCCCCAACTACCTAAGGGGGCCTCCAAGTATTGGAGGAGTGGGGGGGGTAAGCTTATTGGACTTAAGCTCAGGTTATTTTTTTCAGAAGCCCTGGGTTTTTTGGAGTGTAATATTTTTCATAGTTAGATGCCTGACTGATGAATTTATAAAACAAAACTACAAAAACTACACACAATATTCTAAGCACATAGCACAAAGTTGCCCCCCCCCCCCTTATTTTTGGTATGATCCGGCCCATGCCACTCAGCAGCATGTGAGGGAGGGAGAAATATGATCACATCTGTCAAGAAGACAGAAGAAGAATTGCTTTTACTTTTTAAAATTGACTCAATTGTCACGTCTGTTTTGGTGTGACTTCCTGCCATAATACACGCAGATCGTTTGCAACTCGCACAAAAACTAGACCAGATGTGGAAACTATTGCTTCATGGCGCGAGCCAGCCGTGGAAGACCGCAGCATGGTGTGAACTACACCTTAGGTTAACAATGGCGCCGAATGGAAGCGGTCTCCATTCTGCACCACTTCGCAGTGCTTCCACAGCCAGTGTGAACCAACCTTTACACACAGTGTCATTTGTGCCTCCGAAGTCAGTCTGATATTCAGGATCGTGCCGAGGTATTTGTATTGATTCACAACCTCTACAGACTGATTATTGATAACTGGAGAAAGGGCAGGTGGATTCTTCCTAAAATCAATCTGCATCTAGTTTTAGAAACACTGATGGTGATGAAGGATGACTTCCACCACTCAGTGAAGTCCTTCACTACAGGTCCAGGGTCCAAAGCGGCACAACAACAGAGTCGTCTTCAAACTTAAAGACGTGGCGCGTCATGTAGTGATTCTGACACTGATTTGTACATAAAATAAATAAAAGTGACAGTAGGTGCTGATAAAGACCTGAAACAACTGTGTTGTGTTTATACAGGGGGCTGAGTGATTCCTGAGAGGGAACAGCTGGAGTAAGAAGACTAGGGGACAATCACCAGCACGTGGAGAAGGTGTGACAATTAATCAGGCTGATAGAAACTGAAGCACAGAGGATATTAGATACAAAGAAACAGAATTATTGTAGCTAAATTATACAAGGACTAAAATAATACATGAGGTATCAAAACTGATGAGAGAATATATGAGAGGAATCCTAAAGAGAAATACTAAAGACAAGGAATCCCAACAAAAGGAGGGACTGAGAAACTAATGTCACGAATAGAAAATGTTTTATTTACATAATCTTCTTTTTTTCACTTTCAGCTGCTCTCTTCAGGTGTCGCCACAGCAAGTCCTCCGTCTCCATCTGTCCCCTGCATCTTCTTTTTCTTTCACACCAACCTCATGTCCTCCTACCTACACTATCTACTGTATATATCTCCTCTTTTATCAGAGGCAGGTCTTTGTTTCTGTTTTTCCTCAAGTGTCAAAAAAAATTGGAAATGAAATTACTGCTAAAATGATGCACTTCTTATTGTTACTCAAGTTCATGTTGAGTTTGGACAAAATTACAAGGAGCCACTTCACACGTGGCTCCAGAGCTGCAGGTTGCAGAACCCTTAGAAAGACACAATGAAGCTCCCTTTGGCTTTGTCTGTACAGTGTGCACCATTTAATAGAACACCATCAAGCCGGGGTGATTCTGTGTTTTTAAGCGGAGTATCTATTCACCAGAGATGTCATCTGACACCTTGTTGACGCAGTTAGAAACACAGAACAATGAGAGCTGATGAGACAAATAGTTATCTTGGTGATCTAGTACGGGATGCCATTTGTAACGTTACACAGTCAAATATTAACAGCAATATTTTTGGTATTTGGGGTTAATTTTTCAAATGCATTTTAACCTTGGTATTTATTTATTTATCAATGTTTACTAACTAAATATTTAGTTAGCAAGCTATTTAAATTGAAGTTACATTTATATTTTACAAACTAAACATTAATTTTCAAAATTAAATATTTAATTTGCAAATTAAATATTTAGTTTGCCAATCAAACATTTAGGTCTGAGATAAATATTTATTTTACAACATAAATGTTTTTATCTAATTTAAATATAAATTAAATATAATAATAAATATATTTATATAGCAGCTAAATATTTAGCTTAAAAGCTAAATATTTAGCTCCAACCTAAATATTTAACTAATGTGCAAATTCACTTGCTGATGAGCTGAAGTGGCTTACCAAAATAAAAGCTGGACTTTGTGAACTTCTACACCACGGCTCTAGCGCCAGGATCTGAACATCCGTGATGTCGAACAACAGTGAGTTATGATTGATTTTAAGTAAGATTTTAAAAACTCTTGTAGCGAGCTCAATCGAGCGTGTGTAGTTGCGCTGTTATTTACTGCACAGATAAATTAGCTCTGACGGCTAGGTTTTTTTTTTCCCATTCAAGAAAGTGTTGCGCCAACAATGTCGTTCACAGATGTTGGAGATGATGGATGACCCTTTATTTGTCCAGATAAAAGAAAACGGAACACTGCAGACCTAGGGATGGTTTTAGAACATACGTGGGAGGCGGACAAATGCTCTGCCACTGTGTCCGATGCCAGGGTCATTTGATGGAGGAGATGTGGCTCGCCAGGGAGACGGACACCGAGCTCAGACAAGAGCTGGTGCAAGTACAAGAGGAACAAATAATTGTTGTCAGTCCAAAAGCTGTGAATATGTGTAAATGAAATGAAACCCATTTTTCCTCTTATGACTGTCTAAATAACCCAAAATATTGCTGTTAATATTTGACTGTGTAACTTTACAAATGACACCACATAATTCAGAGCATTAACAATGTGTTTTGCTTACGATCTGAGTCTTCAGTTCTTCCGAATCCACTTCAAGTTACTCCGAGATGTGTTGAGTTGAGACTATGTGACTGTCTGTGATGTTTTCTGCGAAGGCTGGCAGTTCGTCATGTCATTTCAATGTCTTTTTATCCGCTGCTGACAAACGTTGTCTTTTGACAGAACATTCATTTGTCATAAGTGTTTAGCTTGTTAGCTCAGGGAAGGTTGGACTAGGGATGTCCAGATCCAATCACATGATCGGAAATTGGGCTTGATCACGTAGTTTCAGACTCGATCGGAATCGGACGTTACCTCCCGATCAGGACTCGGACATATATGTATATACTGTACATTCTTATTAGTTTTTAACGCATTTAATTCCATAAGGTTTTATTTAATAACGTAATGTCCGTCTGCCGGTTTGTGTGCGTTCGGACTGTTTGCGTGCTCACAGTACAGAAATGCGTTCTCGTCATGTTCGTTTTTACACACAAGTAACAACTTCATGACTCCCCGCCGGGAGGAAGCCCAGGGGAAACCTCAGGACGGGCTGGAGTGGCCGCAACCGGCTGTCCCAGTCCCAGGACTGCTGGCTGTCCTGTCCCTGCAGCTAAATATTAAATAGGGTGAATTAAATACAACATAAGGAACATCCTGGATCTGTTTATTTGCTCATTTTTATTCATTTTTTAATGTAAAATCGGATTGGGACTCAGTATCAGCAGACACTCAAAATACAATGACTCAGACTCGGACTCGAGGGCAAAAAATCTTGATCGGGACATCCCTAGGTTGGACCCAAACGCAGAAAGGAAAACTTGCCGTACACAGACTGTCAATGACTAAAGTATTTAATGAGGAAACAAAGGTGCTGATGGGGCAGCAAACACCTATATTAATGTAAGGATGGACACACAAGCAGCAGGAAGGAGGGCCAATCGACACACATAATAACATTAATCCAAACCCAAAGAAAGAAGACTAAACAACAGCTTAAATACAAACAGGAAACAAAAGAACTAATCTGGAGAAACACCTAGGGCAAAGGAAGACAAACCTGCTGGGAAAACACAGTGGAAACAGGAAGTACAAAACCTTCCAAAGTAAAACAGAAAGAAGTGGAACCAAAAGACCGGAACAACTGAGTAAGGGCAGACACGGAAGAAACATGGAACATAACCCCAAGATTAATTCCACAACATAACACTGAGAAAGAAAACAAAACCAAACACAACCAAAACCCCAGAGTCCCAACATCATTAATACTAACATGATCCTCCTGCTACAGTAGGTTTCTATAAAACAATAAATATCATTATACTGTATGTAAAGCATTCTGAATCAGAGCGATGCAGAAACTTTAGTTCATGCATTTATTACTTCTAGACTTGATTATTGTAATTCTTTATTATCAGGATTGATTGATTGATTTTTATTTGAACTTATAAACAAACAAAACAGAATTAAAACAGAGTTAAAAGCAAGATAATACAAAAGGAAAAAACAAGTTCAAAAGGAGTGGGTGGAAGCCTAAGCTTATTTAGTCCCACCCCTATAGAATAATATAATATATAATATCTCTCTTGAAGAAATACATTTTACTAGTCTTATGTACAACGATCAATATACCAACAATATTAGTAATAATAACAAATCATAATTATAATCATTCATATAATTTTTTAGCTCATCACCAAGTCCAGTGCACAATCAATATTGATAACAGCAAAAAAGAAAACCAAAACATATTATGGATGTTCTAATAGTTCTGTTAAAGACCTCCAGCTGATCAAAAATGCTGCTGCTGCCAGAGTTCTGATGAGAGTTAGAAGGAGAAAAATGGATTCCCAAATTGGAAATTAGGAAAAAATAATTTTAGTAGTTGTTCTATAATATCCACTCGGCTCTTATTCTTAGTTTTTGTCAGAATTTTCAGACTTTTTATCAGCCTTATTATTGAATGCTGACAAAGCTATTATAGAAAGAGAGTTCAAGATTCATATTGATGCTGAAGGTGAAATATAACAATGTAACATGTGAATATAACATTTAATGATCTATTAGACTCAATTAGTTTCTACCAAAATGTCCACAAACGAAATCAGTATCTTCATCAAACCCTTGATCTTGTTCTGACTTATGGTACCTGGTGCCTTGGAGCGTCTCTCCCTGCTGCTGTGACTTCCTGCTGCCACCAAACCAAATGAAGTTTATGGATCAGTTTCTGTGGAAGGCAAAAAGAAGTTGATTACAATAGTCAAAACAGGAAGTGACTGGATTGTGAACAAAAATAGCAGCAGTCTGAGGTGAGAGAGATGGATGGAGAGGGGGAATATTATGCAGATAGAAATATGCAGATCAGGTGATATAAGTGATGACACCAACACCAGGGCTTAATTTGAGCCGGATCCTGTCGGAACAAGATCCGGGAACTGCCTTATTTGAAAGGGTGTGTTCCAGTAACTGTTTGCTAGTGTTGCAGGAGTAGCCTGATGGTTTTTGAGTGTGTGATGAGAGCTCAGGTTTGTTGGATATGCGCATGCGCATAAGAGAGGTAGATGGCGCAGCGCAGGTGTGCAATTCAGTTTTTCAGAGAAACGTGTAGGAAGCTGTGGGATAGTGAGCGGTCGGGAACTGTTTTGGAGCCACAACATAAGTGCAGAGTACTAATAAAGGCAAGTTCCTGCAGCACCCGGTGTGTCCAGCTTTCTTCTGCCTCTCCATCCATTTTCATGCGGTGTGTGTTGAAGTACGGGGGGTTAATGACGAAGAAACTAACTTTGGCCCTGGAGAAAAGTCTCTCCCCTGTGTCTCCCGACCACGGTCAGGGGACTGGAGCAGGAAGCGTTAACACTGGCAACCACGAATGGACCCACACACACACATCACTAAAAGACTGGTGAGCACTAAGAGAAATGACGGCTAACAACCTACAACGACACCGAGTGACTGTATTAGCCGTGGCTGAGCTAATCCGAAATGGCTGTTTGTCGCTGCCCCCGTGAAAACTGTGGACTTAAAATTTATTATAACAACCCATTCATGGCGGCGTCGGTCCCAGGGGGTAGTGAAGGCTTGAGGGAGACTATTAAAGTCACAACTGTGGCAAAATGCACATAATATAATATAATATAATATAATATAATATAATATAATATAATATAATATAATATAATATAATATAATATAATATAATATAATATAATATTGTACAGCTTGGGCTATGTGGACAACTCAAACAATAATATGCCAGATTGTGCAGATGCTAGTCTGCAAAAGAAAATGCACTACCCAAATACGAACCCCTTTTCTTCTGCTCATACTGGAAGTTATGTACACAGTACCCCTGCTCCAGTTAATTCGGAGGTGTGTACACCTGAGCAGTGTGTGTCCGCAGTGTGTGTCCTCCCATAACCTGAACGATCTGACAAGCTACAGAAAAATTACTGCACAGCCTCGGCCCTGTTAAACACACTGTGGGACTCGCTGGGTGCCTCGTCAGCCCCTGCCTGATAGTGAAGAGGAAAGTGATTCTAGGGAGAGGGTCCCCACCTTACGACCAGGTTCTTATGATGGCACGACACCCTGGAGAGAATTTCTGCACCGTTTTGAGAGCTGTGCTGAAGCTAATTGTTGGTCAGAAAAAACAATGACAACTCAGCTGAAGTTTTGCTTAGTAGGAGCCGCAGGGGCTATTGTCCATCGAAATCCCCGCTCATCCAAATGGGACTACTGCCACCTGGTGGATGAACTAGAAACTGCATATGGGCCTTCTTCTGATCATCCAGCTGCAGTGGCTGTGGAGCTTCGACAGCGAGTCCGAAAACTATTTATGGAAAGGTGGCTGTTGCTTACGGTGACCGAACCGAGACTGAACAAGACTCAATAGCTGTTGAAGTTTTCACTAATGGTCTTGGGGATGCAGAAATAGTCCAGAAACTGCTAGAAAAGGCCCAGCCACCCTTGCTCGTGCATATGAAATAGCCCACCACCATGAAACCACCAAGGGGGCTGCATCTTATGTCACCACTGCAATGCAGCCAGGAGTCCGAAATCTAACTGAACGTCGGCCTCGAGCTGCTGTAATCAGGGAGAAAGACAAAGAGGCGACCGCTAGCAGAGATGCACCAGTTATTAACCTCCCATCTCACTGGTTTGCCCCACATGCACCTTTCACATCAAATCATTCCAACAACCATAAAAAGGGGAGTGTCCGCTGCCATAGCTGTCAAGGTTGGGGTCACATTCAAAAGCAAGGCCCTTCCCCCCATAAGACTGCAAAACCCTCCACATTTAACAGCACCCAGTGTAATAGCCCCAAACCCACTGTGCTCCACCTTAAGGGTCAAAGCCCAGACATGAGCATCCACATACGCCTCTATGAGCTGGAAAAGCATAAAGTTCTTGTAACCAAAGTCTTAGTCACTGTAAAGTCTTCCAGAACTGTCCCACTTCGTCTTTTTAATCCTGGCAGCGGAACTGTAACCATCAAAGAGGGGTCAATTGCTGGGCTCCTTCAGCCATTCACAGCTATCCGGATCTCCAAGAAATTCCAGCTGCAGACCCCCTGGCCAACCCTCCCATAGTTCCTTCACACCTGCTGGACCTCTATGCCCAGAGCTCTACAGACTTAAATGGCCAAGAGCAGCTCCAGTTGAAGAGTTTACTTTATGCTTATGGACATGTGTTCTCTACAGGGCCTGCTGATCTAGGAAGAACCAGCCTCGTTCAGCATGACATTGTCACTCATCCTGGTCCCCCAGTTAAGGAACAACCACGGAGAATGGCTGGGGAAAAACAGCAGAATGCTGACCAGCAGATCCAGGAAAGCCTGCAGTGCGGTTTTGCCCAGAGCAGCAGCACCAGCTGGGCCTCCCCCATCGTTATGGTACGTAAGAAAGACAGAACTCATTGGCTCTGTGTAGATTATAGGGAGCCACAGTCACGCCCTTCTACTTCCGGTCCATGGGTCCCCTGGACGAAAAAATAATGAATGGAAGTCAATGGAGCCAAAAAAGTTATTTTCTGATCCAGATTGAAATGCACCATGGATCAAACACATGATGTCCGTGAGTTGTAAAGACAAGTTTTGATGCCGAGAAAGCAATCATTTTCGACACTCGGCAAAAGTTATTTTATATTTTGTGTGAAGACACGTAGTAGACTACAACCACTTGTCTCACAAAATTGACGTCACCATACTGCTCAGAAGAAGAAGAAGAATCAGAATAGGAACAATGGCGGTGAGTTTAGCGAGCTTCACCTCCTTCTATCAGGATGAAGGAAGGATCATTAAACGACTTGTTTTGTGGTGACATCCAGTTACAAAAACACACCGGCATTGTCGCATAAAAACGAGGGAAAAGGCAGCAGTGAGACTCGGGAGATTTTGCCGTGACGTCATATGTGCGACTTTTCAGTTGTAGTCATGTTAATTACAAAATTTTAAAAATAAATAAATCCGAATCCACTTGACAGACATGGTCAAAATGCACATCATTTTTATCATTTAAATTGCGTTACAGCATATGTGTGATTCAGGGTGTAAGACAAAGTGGTCCAGAAAATAACTTTTATTGCTCCATTGACTTCCTTTCATTATTTTTTCGTTCAGGGGACCCATGGGCCGACCGGAGGGGGAGGAGACTAAGGCTCCCCATAGGGCCCTTAATGACCATACCATAACAGATGCATACCCCCTGCCCCGCATCCAGGACACGCTGGACACACTTTCATCTGCCAGATGGTTCAGCACACTGGACTTTGCTTCTGGCTACTGGCAAGTTGAACTGACACCCAGAGCACACCGTGCAGCTGCTTTTTGCACCAGAAAGGGGCTCTTTGAGTGGAACGTCTTGCCGTTTGGACTGTGCAACGCACCTGCAACATTCCAGCGACTGATGGACCATGTCCTGGCTGGTATGCAGTGGGAGACCTGTCTTGTTTACTTGGATGACATCATCGTGCTGGCCAAGGACGTGTTGAAGATGCTGCAACGACTTAGCCAGGTATTTCACAGACTCCAGCAAGCTAATTTAAAGTTAAAACCTGTCAAGTGCTGTCTGTTTTTTCCGCCAAGTAGCATACCTGGGCCACCTGATGTCTGAGCACGGTATCGCCACTGATCCCAGCAAAGTTCAGACAGTTAAAATTTGGCCCACACCGACATCCATTCATGAAATCAGAGGCTTCCTCGGCCTGGCCTCATACTATCGTCAGTTTGTGAGAGACTTTGCCACTGTAGCTGAACCTTTACATAATCTAACCAAGAAAAATGCCCATTTCTTGTGGCGCGATGAGCACCAAGTAGCTTTCGATGAACTGAAAAGTCTCTTAACCACAGCCCCTGTTCTTGGTTATCTGCTAGACCTTGGCGAAATGCTACTCAATACAGATGCAAGTGACACAGTCATTGGCGCTGTGCTGTCGCAGAAGCAGCAGGGAGTGGAACATGTGCTGGCATATGGCAGCAGGAAGCTGACAAAAACTGAACAAAAGTACTGCACCACAAGACGTGAACTTTTGGCAATTGTGGATTTCACGTCCCACTTTTGCCAGTACCTCCTTGGCCGGCAGTTTAAAGTGCGCACAGACCATGGCAGTTTGTGCTGGCTGACAAAAATGAAGGAGCCTGAAGGACAATTAGCTCGGTGGCTTGAGAAACTGGCAGAGTATGACTTTGAGATTATCCATCGTCCAGGTCGACTACATACCAACACTGATAGTCTTTCTAGAAGACCTTGCCACCAGTCCTGCCCATGCAAACTGCGGGACACCGCCACACATACTGAAGGTGCATGTCACTGGGCAGTCCAGTGCAATTTGGACTCTGAAAACACCTCTTTGTTGTTAAGTCTGGTGGGGGTGACCAAGGGACCGATTATCACTGCATTGAGCCCAGTGGGGGTAAGTCAAACTACTCCTCTGCCTGATACACAAACATTTCATCCAAACACTCATACCAATCTAGATACATCATACCAGAGCATTCTCACAAGTGCACCCAGCTCAAAACAGACTAAAAAAATATGTGTCACTAAAACCTGTGATTCTGTTTATCTGTTTCATGGCTGGACCATGGGGGAGCTGAGCCAAGCCCAGGGTGCTGATTCAGATATTGCACCAATACGTGCCTGGATGGAGGCCAGTGCTGAACGCCCCCCATGGACCACTGTTTTGCCATGCAGCCCGGCCACTGGCACGTACTGGACTCAATGGAGACGGCTCTATATCAGAGATGGAGTTCTGCTCCGACGTTTCTACTACCTTGATGACACCCAGTTTTACCCACAAATCAGACAGGACGTGATGAGACAGATGCACAAAGGGCCAGTGGCATAGAACAGACTGTGGCCAGGCTACGAACCAGATACTACTGGTATCACATGAGAGAAGATGTTGCTCTCTGGTGCTGCACTTGTACCAGCTGTGCATCCAGAGCCCAACCCCAGAAAACACCACAAGCTCCAATGGGAACCGTCCGAGTAGGGGCCCCTATGGAGCGCATTGCACTGGACATCATGGAGCCGTTAAACAAGACTGACCGCAAGAACCGTTACGTGCTTGTTATACAGGACTATTTCATGAAATGGACTGAAGCATTTCCTTTCCCAGATGAGTGAGCTGTGACCTTTGCTGAGGTGGTTGCATCTAAGTGGGTGTGCCGCTATGGAATACCTCAAGCGCTGCACAGTGACCAGGGGCGCAATTTTGAATTTGAGGTGTTCCAGGGGAGGTGTAGTCTCTTTGGCATAAATAAGATCCACACAACTCCATTCAGACTGCAGTCAGATGGCCAGGTTGAGCGGTTCAATGCCACTCTCCAGAAGATCCTGGCCTCCACAGCGGATCGTTGCCAATGGGCTTGGGACTTGATGATTCCTTTTGTCGTTATGGCTTACAGAGCAACCAAGCACAGCGCTACTGGTTTCACACCGAAATTCATGATGTACGGCCGAGAAGTAAGTGAACCGGTGGACCTTGTTGCAGGCCTACCTCCTGATCCAGATAACCAACTCACAGCCCCAGAGTATGTGCAGGCAATGCGTGAACGACCGGAGCTGGCTCATCTAATAACCAGAGAAGCCCTGGGTGAGTCAGTCACATGTGCAAAGAGACAATATGATAAAAACTCTTGTCACACACAGTACAAGATTGGAGATCCTGTGTGGTACCTCATTAAAGGGACAAAGTGCATTAACAACAAAGTTAAAAAGTTCCTCCCATCGTATGAAGGGCCGTTCTTTGTACTGGGTCAACTGGATGACCTAGTTTAGAAGAACCCAAGGTCTAAAGCAGGCATCTCCAACCCTGGTCCTCGAGAGCTACTGTCCAGAATGTTTTAGATGCATCCCTGCTCCATCACAGCTGAATCAAATGAATGACTCATTAGCAGGCCTTTGCTAAACTTGATGGCATGCTGAAGAGGTAAGTCAGTTAATTGATTCAGCTGTGCTGGAGCAGGGATGCATCTAAAACATTCTGGACAGTAGCTCTTGAGGACCAGGGTTGGAGATGCCTGGTCTAAAGTAAAGGTCTATCATGACCAGCTTAAACGGTACAGCTGCCGTGAACCTCTGGATAACACCTGGGTCCTGGACCAAGCTCAATGTTGGACACCTAAAGAGGTCCGACCTCCAGCCTTAGAGGAGGATTCAGTTGACAGTGATCTGGGTCTGTTCTTTGCTGCAGCTGGGGATGACCCCAGTTCTTCACAGCCATCTGATCCTACCACAGCAGACCCCAGTGCGGTTGTGCTTTCGTCATCATCGCCTTTCCGTGTGAGCCATGACTGCGGTGGGGGTATGGTGGGTGAGCTACATCTTCAAGATCAGCGGGTGCAAAAACCGGAGCATCAGCGTAAAGCACCTGATCGGTACGGTGAATGGTTCACTTAATTTTGTTCAGCACCATGGACAGTTTAAATGCAATTGGAGATTTGTTTCAAGTTTTAAACCGTTCTAGTCTCCTACCTATATTAGAAAAAAAAGGGGGGGGAATGACAGACTGTTCACCTGCAACTTTTTGGTTCATATTTGCCAATACTGAATGTTTTGAATTGAAGTGTTATTCGCGGCTGCTTTCCAATAATTAGCTCTGTGTATTTGTTGTTTTTTTTTTTATGATTCAAAAGTACTTAAAATGCATGTTTTGCATGTAATGTGGACCTCTTGGTGAGCTCATTCCACCATTGAGTTGATTTATTTGATTCCAAGTCCTGCCAAATGTTTGTAATGCTGATTAGTAGACTTTTGTAACTCCATAGGGTCTGAATATCAGTTTTAGGCAGCAGTGCAGTGCTGGAATGGAATTGTTAACACATTACCATCCAGAGTGGGGGTAGTGTTGCAGGAGTAGCCTGATGGTTTTTGAGTGTGTGATGAGAGCTCAGGTTTGTTGGATATGCGCATGCGCATAAGAGAGGTAGACGGCACAGCGCGTCGTTTAGTTTTTCAGAGAAACGTGTAGGAAGCTGTGTGATAGCGAGCGGTCGGGAACTGTTTTGGAGCCACAACATAAGTGCAGAGTACTAATAAAGCCGAGTTCCTGCAGCACCCGGTGTGTCCAGCTTTCTTCTGCCTCTCAATCCATTTTCATGCGGTGTATGTGTGTTGAAGTACGGGGGGGGTTGACGACGAAGAAACTAACTTCAGCCCTGGAGAAAAGTCTCTCCCCCGTGTCTCCCGACCACGGTCAGGGGACTGAAGCAGGAAGCGTTAACACTAGGATCCATTAACAGCACCAGTTTGGATAAATAACAGCGGCATCACTTTCTCTAGCCCTGCTTGACAATTCACACCCACTGGTCTGGTCCGACGGTTGTGTATGTGTGTGCGTTCCGGTATCAGTTTGGCCTCAGTGAATTCTGGTCTCATAGCGCTATTTGCGTTCCGGTAACCGGGGGTGCTAAAGGTCTAACAGGAATTTTTTGATGAAGTTTGATGTTTCAGTTTGAAATGGAAACTCAAAGCATGAAGGAGACTGAGAAAGCAGGATGCCAGATCTATGTGTAGCCCCGCCTCTTCTCGATTCGGGGACACCCATTGATCTGGAACTGCTCCATTTGAAACCGTCTATAAAAGGGAGGGACATCTGATATAATATTATAATCTGATTGGAGGAGGAGCCAGCAAGTGTCTGCCTTTGATGATTTGTCTTTAGCCAATCACAGTAAATCTAGCTCTTGTAACTCCATTTGGGAGAAAAACACACACCGCTACCACTAAGAAAAGCAAAACACATCTTTACCACCAAGAAATACACAAAGTTTTTACTTTTGATAATTTTTCAATAAAGAAATCGCCTCTAGTCCTAAAACAGATTCAATAGCTGCTTTTATGTGTACATCCACCAGCAGCCATGTTTGTTTTACTTTGTATGCCTGGGCACTTGCTGCCAATCATACCTGAACACCCGTCCCAAAGCACAATGCTAACACATGATTGGTTTGAAGGTTTTTTTGACCGAAATAGATGGTTGTCAATGGAGCAGTATACAAGATGGATTTTTGTACTGGAGGGAGGACTGAGGAGGCAGCTTGATGGTGGTGTGTCCGGGAGTGATGATGATGATGATGTTGTGGATCCAGGTGATGACGGGTTTCTTGGTGGCTGGTGCAGGGTGGGCAGAGCTGGGTGGCATAACCAGGGCAGGTGTGCGAGGGACTGAGGAGGAGAGACAGACCCAGGCTGAGGATGTAGCGGACGTGCGGGACCACGTCGGGAACTGGAGCTGAGCCCTTGGGATGGTGAGGCAGACGGCCAGCGCGGGAGGTAGAGGCACTCCGGATCGAAGACAGGAAACCCAGGAGGACAAAGGGCTGTAGGCGGCAGAAGACAGGAGCAAGGTAAGTATCTTTCTAGAAATCACAAAGGTTAGTATAAGGATGGCCACACGTTAGCCCCGTGAGTCGTGGAACCAACTGGCATCTGTCTCTGGTTCCTCCTCAGCTTTTATCCCAGCCTGGAGGGGCTGGGTGATGAGCCACACATTCACCTGATCAGCTGATTGCACCAGCTGCTGCCACACCCTGGAATGACAGGTTAGTGGAGAACACAAACAAACCACACCACACACCAGAGCTGGAACTTGACAGCTACAGTATGTAAGAATTAAACCTTATTGTCAAATCCGAGTCCCGCAGTTCATGTAAAAAAAACAAGTCCACTCTCAGCCACTTGAGTTGCCAGTTCTGGGGCCGTATTCACAAAGACTCTAATCTTACCGCTAGGTGTTACTCCTAACCCGTGGTAAAGGGTCTAACGTAGGAGTTGTCGTCTAAAACCTATTCACAAACGCACTAAGAGCTACTTTTACATAGGACAAGGTTGTTAACGCCACAATCTTGATATTGAGAAAATACATGAAAAGTGATAAATTGAATTTGGAGAGGGATAAACATGCATTTAAGGATGTGATCAGAAACAGGTAGCCCCAGTGCAGATCAGTGCTTTAAGTGGACCGATATGCACCAGTACACAGTACCGGTACCCTCATCGTACCAGGACTTTTTTATGTTTCCCCAGGAGTGAGTTTCCTGTCTGACTTCTCCACAGTTTACAGCTTGTAGCCAATTTGTCAATAATTACCTCAAAAGAAACATTGTTTGAGTGCACATTGTTGGACCTTCAGGTGGATAGAAGTGTTTTGGATGAGAGGATAAGCAGAAGGAATCCATTACAGCGGTGAGGCTGACCTGGTTAGATCAACACATTTTCAGATTAAAGGTTAGATAATAGTTTGTTGGGTTTGTTGAGGCCTAAAATTAAGAAGAACTATATTTTACTTACGAAAATCATTGCAGTAAAAAGCTTATTAAAATAGCAAGTCAGTTCTTTTATGACTTGAAGGAGCTTTTTTAATTTAAATTTTTTAATTTTTATACTTTATTAATCCCTCTTTGGGAAATTCTGTCTCTGCATTTAACCCATCCTCATTGGTGAGGAGCAGAGAGCAGCGCCCGGGGTTCAGTATCTTGCCCAAGGATACTTCGACACTTATGCCCCTTTTCCACCGACAAATCAGCACGGCACGCTTGAGAGCGGTACAGTATAGCGCGGATCAACTTGCTTGAGGCGGTGGAAACATAAAGCGGACGTAAGTGGGGATATGGGCGTGCCCATCTGGCTATGAAAAGTGGCGTCCAAAAGTCTTTGTCCGCGACGTCACAGCTCGTGAAACAACAACAACAATGGCGGATATACGTGTGTTTTTGTACTTTGCACTCTGTCTGTGGTTCATTTTGGTTGGTTTGATTTTTGGTTCTTGTGGAGGAAGTCGCCATTGTCCAAAGTCAATTGTATTTTAAAATAAAATATTTGTATGGTTGCTGGGAGTTTTTTTTTAAAGCCTTTTTTAAAGCGCTTCTATATCACACCACGTGAACACCACACACAGCCGGGCCAATCAGGGGCTACCACTACGTAGGTAGTCGTGTCACTGGTAGCAGTTTACTGGACCAATCAATAGACAGGTGGCGTGGAATGACGCGGTTAAGACCCAAGAAAGGCGGTGGAAAAGGGTCCGCAGAGGGCTAAAGTGAACCGAGCCGCACCATGTTCTGTTGGTGGAAAAGCTGCTTTAGCCTGCCGGCACTGAGCTTTTATTTTATACCTTTTTTTCTGTTATATTTTATGTCCATGATAACATCATGAGGCTTAATAAAAGTGGCTTCATGATTGTTTGAATTTGGCTCATGTAGATTTAACTTAGATTTTTTTTTGTAATTTCTATACAATAAAACTATTGATATTCTATATATAAATATTCCCCATGTTTCTGTCCTATATTTGTATGACATTAAGGGAGTATCAGCTCTTGTTTTTTATCACGTAAAACACTGGATCTGCAGTAATATGTGAGGATCTCTGCTGCTGGTGGTGGTGTTTGTGCACTAATTGTTTTGCAGGGCGTGGCAGCAGACGATCAGTGAAGACAGGTGTGGATCATTACCCAGCTCAGGAGAGCTGGGTACTTAAGCGGAGGAGGAACAAGAGACAGACGCCAGTTTGTTCCACTACATTTCGTGGTAACAGAGTGGCCTGTGATTATCGACCAGAGCATTTATAGCAGTATTTAACCTGCCCTCTCTATCCTTGTGTTTAGCCCGCTGTCCTGGAGCTCCTCTCCCGACTGCAGAACCTCAGCGTGGTAATCGACCCGCTCACCGTGAGGATTGGCTTCACCCTGGAACGTACTAGAGCTCCGTTGCGGTGTTACGCGACCAGCTCTCTCCCTCTGGCTCCCTGTCTGTCTCTGGCTTCCTCTGATCCACACCTTCCCGGTCAGCATGCTGCTGTCACCCCTGCTGCAGTCACGTCTGCACGCACAGCACCCGGACCCGGATTTCCTACCACGAACATCAACAGTCTGGATCACCACCCCTGCGGCAGCATCCTCGGATCTCTCCTCACACCCGGACGTCAAACACGATTCCGTGAGTTAAGCGAGCACGATCCCCGCACACCGCAGCTGGTATCTCAGCCTGTCACTAACCTCTCTCTCTCTCACAACCCAGGACCGTTCCTGTCCCGCACCAGTCCCGTCCTGAGTTTCATCGTTCATGTATTATATTTCCCTTGTGTGTAACTTGGAGCACTGTATCATATTAAACACTGTTAACTTTGAACGCTGTTTCCTCGCTGTGTGTGTTTGGAGTTTGGGTCACTTTGGGAGCTCGAAAACAACCCCAACTGGTTCGCACCATGACAGAACAAACTGGCCAAGAGAGCTCCCAGACCCAGCTCCAGACCGCACTCACCCAGCAGGGGATACTGCTGGGCCGGCATGACGCGTTCATGCAAGAGATAGCGAGGACCCAAGCTAACCTGTCTACTGAGCTCCACAGTTTAACGCAGCAACTCACCAGTGTCATGTCTCGCCTCTCCCGCAGTCAGTCTCCTCTTCCTGCAGCAGCGGCGGCGCGTCCTGACCCACCTGAGGATACCGGCTACCGGCAGGTCGCCATCCCCGAGCCGGCACCCTTCGACGGGGACCCGAAGAACTGTAGAGGGTTCCTCCGGCAGTGCCGGATCATCTTCAGCCGGGCTCCTCAAGCCTTCCGTTCCGACGCCAGCAAAACCTCCTTCATCATCGGCTGGCTTAGGGACAAGGCTCTCAGGTGGGCAGACGCTTATATTGACACTCATCCTCTCGAAACCTCTTCATATCCTCAGTTTCTCGAGGCCTTCACCGCTACGTTCTCGGACGGAGGAACGAAGGAGGACGCGATGCGGGAGCTGCTCGCCCTTCGCCCCCGTCCGCAACACATGGCTGACTTCGCCCTCGAGTTCCGGACCCTGGCAGCGCGCACTAACTGGTCGGACGAGACCCTTCGTAGTGTGTTCCACAACGCCCTCCCGGAGAGCCTAAAGGAGGACATAGCTAGCCGGGAGGAACCTAGGACACTCGATGGGCTCATCAGTCTGGCGACCCGGTTAGACCGACGGACTCGAGGGCACTTCCGGGTACGCGCTACAACCAGTTCCGCTTCCTCCTCACCGGTGCACGTAAGTCCCGCATCCAACACAAGATGGCACTCTCCCCCCAGACGTGCACAAGCACCAGAACCAACCTATGCTAGCAGACATATAGGGCCGGCACCACCCACTAGATGGCAGCCACCCCACAGACGCCTCCCTTCTCCTGAACCCATGCAACTCGGGCAGGCGAAACTTAGCGCTAAGGAGCGCAGACGCCGCCGAGAAGCCGGGTCCTGTGCATACTGTGGGTCGCCGCACCACGAGGTCCGTGCCTGCCCCGAGACGCCAAAAGATTAGGCCCGTCAGTGAATGTGGGGGTCCTGACGGGCCCAGAAAAACAGAAACCCCGTATGCTGCTGCCCGCCGCCGTCCATAAGTTACACAGCGAGCCCATTACCTGCACCGTGTTTGTGGATTCGGGCTCAGAACGGAATCTGATTAGCCCCAGGTTGGTCAAGCAGGGAGGTTTCTCAACCACACCTTTGGTCAGACCCCTGCATGTCACTGCCCTGGACGGCAGCACTATGACCCGAATCACACACAGCACGGAACCCATTACTCTCACTGTGTCAGGAAACCATACAGAAACCATTTCCTTTCTTGTTTTCCCCACTACAGAGGCTCCCCTGGTTCTTGGATTTCCGTGGCTGGCCCAACACAACCCCCAGTTCAACTGGAAGCAGCAGGCCATCGTCGCATGGAGCGAGCCGTGTCTGCGCAGCTGCTTAAGGTCAGCCACACCAGCCAGCACCCCAGGTAAGGAGCCTCTCATCACCCCACCAGACCTGTCCCGGGTGCCCACATGCTACCACGACCTGGGACAGGTATTTAGCAAAGAGCAAGCAGTCTCACTCCCACCGCATCGTCCGTACGACTGTGCTATTGACCTCCTCCCTGGAGCTCCGCTGCCTTCAGGCCGCCTGTTCAGCCTCTCACGCCTGGAGCGGCTAGCCATGGAGGAGTACATCACAGAATCACTTAAGAACGGACTGATCCGGCCATCATCATCACCAGTGGGCGCAGGATTCTTCTTCGTAGAGAAGAAGGATAAGAGCCTGCGCCCCTGCATCGACTACAGAAGCCTTAATAACATCACCGTTAAAAATAAATACTCTCTCCCTCTCTTGTCAGCAGCCATCGAGCCCGCGCACCAGGCTAGGATCTTCACAAAGCTCGACCTTCGCAACGCCTATCACCTGGTGCGTATAAGAGAGGGAGATGAGTGGAAGACCGCATTCAAGACCCCCATAGGCCACTACGAATATATGGTGATGCCATTTGGGTTGACCAACGCCCCTGCAGTATTCCAGAACCTGATCAACGACGTACTGAGAGACTTTTTAAATAAGTTTGTTTCCGTTTATCTTGATGACATTCTTATTTTTTCCCCCGACATTAAGACACACCAAGGCCATGTACGTCAGGTCCTCCAGCGATTGCTGGAGAACCGACTTTTTGTGAAAGCCGAGAAGTGTGAATTTCACGTATCCTCTGTGTCCTTCCTAGGCTTCATCCTTGAAGGAGGACACGTCCGGCCAGACCCAGCCAAGACCAAGGCGGTGGAGGAATGGCCGGTCCTGCAGTCTAGGAAGGAACTACAGAGGTTTCTGGGGTTTGCCAACTTCTACAGACGCTTCATCAAAGGTTTCAGCACAATTGCCGCTCCACTCACTGCACTGACATCTACTAAAACTGTTTTTCAGTGGAGCCAGGCGGCAGCAGATGCTTTCATGGAGCTGCAGCGGCGGTTCACACAGGCACCAGTGCTTGCCCACCCCGATACCTCCGTCCAGTTTGTAGTAGAAGTGGACGCCTCCGACGTCGGGGTGGGAGCAGTCCTATCCCAGCGAGACAAGACGGACGGTAAATTGCACCCATGTGCTTTCTTTTCCAGGCGGTTCACCCCAACCCAGCAGAACTACGACATCAGTGACCGAGAGCTCCTCGCAATCAAGCTAGCTCTGAAAGGGGTGGCGTCACTGGCTGGAGGGTACTGAGCTCCCGGTGATCATCTGGACAGATCACAAAAATTTGGAGTACATTCAGGCCGCCAAAAGACTTAACCCCCGTCAATTCCGCTGGTCATTATTCTTTTCCCGTTTCCACCTTACCATCTCTTACAGACCCGGTTCAAAGAATGTAAAACCCGACGCACTATCCCGGGTGTTTCAACATGACGACCCTCCGGCTCAGCCTGCCTCCATCCTGCCCTCCTCCTGCGTGGTGGCCTCGGTCACCTGGGAGATCGAGCGGGCGGTTCGTGCCGCGCTCCTGCGCGAACCAGACCCAGGGGGTGGACCGCCCAACCGGACCTACGTCCCAGCAGCCGTCCGAGCGCTTGTTCTGCGCTGGGGTCACACCTCCCGACTATCCTGTCACCCCGGAGTCAGCCGCACCATAGAGCTGCTCCGGCGGTACTTCTGGTGGCCGTCGCTGCATAAGGACGTCAAGGACTATGTTGCCGCCTGCTCCACATGCACCCGGAACAAGTCTTCACATCAGCCACCAGCCGGACTCCTTCAACCACTATCCATACCCTCCAGACCCTGGTCCCACCTGTCATTGGACTTCGTCACAGGACTGCCCCCATCTAAAGGCAAGTCAGTTATCCTTTCTATAATAGACAGATTCTCCAAGTCTTGCCATTTGGTTGCCCTCTCCAAGCTTCCTTCCGCACAGGAAACAGCCAATCTCCTCGTGCAACATGTGGTCAGGCTCCACGGCATACCCACGGAGATTCTGTCCGACAGGGGGCCCCAGTTTGTCTCACNGTGCGAACGGCTCAACCAGGAGATCGAGAACCAGCTGCGGTGTGTGTGCTCGCTTAACCCCACCTCCTGGTCCCTGCATCTCCCATGGGTCGAGTATGCGCACAATACGCACGTTTCCACTGCCACAGGATTGTCTCCATTCGAGGTATGTCACGGCTTCCAACCCTCTCTCCTCCCAGACTCTCACCCGGATCCTCTTATCTCCTCTGTGCAGGGCCACCTCCGCAAGGTCCGTCGGATCTGGACCACGACCCAGAATGCCCTCCAGAGGACGGCCGCCCAAAACAAAAGACGGGCGGACAAGAAGAGGATCCCGGCACCCACGTATGTTACAGGTCAGAAAGTCTGGTTATCAGCCCAGGACTTCCCGTTCAAAGCAGCGAACCGGAAGCTAGCCCCTAGGTTCCTGGGTCCATACGAGGTGGAAGCCGTGATCAGCCCCACTACCCTCCGGCTGAAACTACCCCGTAATTTCAGGATTCACCCAGTCTTTCATGTATCTCAGATAAAACCAGTGCACACCAGTCCCCTTAACCCTGACACACCGCCCCCTCCGCCCCGTATCATAGATGGACACCCAGCCTTCACAGTGCGTAGGATCGTGGGAGTCCGTCCTCGGGGCCGTGGGTGTCAGTATCTCGTGGACTGGGAGGGATACGGCCTCGAGGACCGGTCTTGGGTTCCCCGGTCCGCGATACTCGACCCTACCCTCATCACTGACTTCGAAAGATCTGCCGCATCCACATCATCCACAATAGCCACCACCTCCACCTCCTCCGTCCATGCCAGGCCCTCCTCGCCCCCGTCCTCCGCCCCGTCTCAGTTTAGGGCCCCTACTAACTCTTTGTTTTTTTCAGGTGTGGGGTCGCTGGGTTGGCCGCCAGGTGGCGTCCGTTAAGGGGGGGGGTACTGTGAGGATCTCTGCTGCTGGTGGTGGTGTTTGTGCACTAATTGTTTTGCAGGGCGTGGCAGCAGACGATCAGTGAAGACAGGTGTGGATCATTACCCAGCTCAGGAGAGCTGGGTACTTAAGCGGAGGAGGAACAAGAGACAGACGCCAGTTTGTTCCACTACATTTCGTGGTAACAGAGTGGCCTGTGATTATCGACCAGAGCATTTATAGCAGTATTTAACCTGCCCTCTCTATCCTTGTGTTTAGCCCGCTGTCCTGGAGCTCCTCTCCCGACTGCAGAACCTCAGCGTGGTAATCGACCCGCTCACCGTGAGGATTGGCTTCACCCTGGAACGTACTAGAGCTCCGTTGCGGTGTTACGCGACCAGCTCTCTCCCTCTGGCTCCCTGTCTGTCTCTGGCTTCCTCTGATCCACACCTTCCCGGTCAGCACGCTGCTGTCACCCCTGCTGCAGTCATGTCTGCACGCACAGCACCCGGACCCGGATTTCCTACCACGAACATCAACAGTCTGGATCACCACCCCTGCGGCAGCATCCTCGGATCTCTCCTCACACCCGGACGTCAAACACGATTCCGTGAGTTAAGCGAGCACGATCCCCGCACACCGCAGCTGGTATCTCAGCCTGTCACTAACCTCTCTCTCTCTCACAACCCAGGACCGTTCCTGTCCCGCACCAGTCCCGTCCTGAGTTTCATCGTTCATGTATTATATTTGCCTTGTGTGTAACTTGGAGCACTGTATCATATTAAACACTGTTAACTTTGAACGCTGTTTCCTCGCTGTGTGTGTTTGGAGTTTGGGTCACTTTGGGAGCTCGAAAACAACCCCAACTGGTTCGCACCATGACATAATAACAGTTTTTATTTCTTCACACTGCAGTCTTTATTCATTTATTATTATTATTGATGCAACTGACTGTAACACTGTTTCAATAGAAATGACGAGCAGCCCAACACTTCTTTGTCTGTCTGTGTCTCTTTCCTCTTAGACCCCAGTGGGTCGATGCAGAAGGTTTATCCTGGTTCTGGTTCTGATGGAGTTTCTTCATGTTACAGCAGTACAAAATAACTTTTACAACTTTAAGCTACAGTTTGGAAACTTGTCTAAAAAACATGTTCAGCTTCATATCAGACACTCTGTGCACCTCCGATGGTTTAACAATAGACAAAATAACTTCAGTAATTCGGGTCGCAACAGGAAGTGGTGTTCTGATGATTTATGCTGCCCTGATGAAAAATGCCTCCATAGTACGAATTAACAACTTATTTCATAATAAGATGTTATTAGAAGTTTATACAGTATTCTTGTTTACAGTGAGTGTGTCCTGTTAATTATTTAAGCATATTTTTATGATCCTTCCCTGATATTTTCTATATAAAAGCCCTCTGGATCCTTATCGACCATTGTTGGGTCCTTCTCCTTTGGGTGTGTCCAAACATTTGCCTGTTGCTCTGACAATGTAAAGAAAGTAAAAATAACATCATATTTAGTGTTCCTGTCCTGGGAGCATTTATTTGATAGGTAAAATGTATTTATGGAAAAATATAGAAACATAAATAAACGATAAATCTGTTTACTGAAGTCAAGACTGTAGAACGCCACATGTGGAATCGGTGGCACATCTCAACAGGTACTGCTTTAAAGTTTTTCCAGTCCTACCTGGTTAACGGGAGTTTTTCTGCTCACCTTGGTGAACTGTCATCTCCCAGAGCTCCTTTAACTTGTGGTGTCCCTCAGGGGTCCATTCTTGCCCCCCCCTGCTGTTTATTTTGTATCAGCTCCCTCTGGGCTCTGTGCTGCGCAAACATAATGTCTCCTTCCACACTTTTGCTGTCGACATCCAGATCTACCTCCCTCTGAGGTTAGACTGTAAGGAGTCTCTGCAGCCGTTAATCTCCTGTCTGTCTGACATTAGGACTTGGATGGCTCATAACTTTCTGCATCTAAATGAAACAAAAACTGAAGTCATTGTTGGGCTTCCAAAGGACCTCAACCTTTCCTTTAATTTTATGGGACCCCTTACTTCTAAATGTACTTCCACCATCAAGAGCCTCGGTGTCACTTTCGACAGTGTTTTAAATTTGATAAACAAATCAGCTCCGTAGTTAAAGAGGCCATTTCATACACATTTCAAGACTTTGTGGTTATTTCTTAAAGGGGTTATGACATCAAAATGCACTTTTTTGAGGTTTTTGGGGTATATCATGATGTGTTGTGCACTGATGAGGCCGTGTGAACGTCCAAAGCGAGTATCAAAGTTCCCGTTTGTGGGCGGTCCGCTTTGTTTCATATTTAAAAAACGGTTGAATCGGAAAGCACCATTTTTTCCTACGTGGCATTTCATCCTACGTATTTCATAGCGTCCAATAAAAGTGCACAGTGAAGTAAACAGTCCAACCCCCCCATCCCACCCCCCACCCCCAGCCCATACACCGGTAGCTGCGTTGCGCTAGCTTGTGCTGCTGCTCTTGAGAAGAGATGACTACGCAAACAGGGACCTGTTGTGTCCAAGGATGCTCAACCCATGATGGAAGTTTCCACTCACTCCTGAAGGATGAAAAAACTAGAGAAGAGTGGCTGAAGTTCATTTATGGAGAAGTGCCACTCAGTTATAACCTCAATTTGAGAATATGTTCAGCTCACTTCATGGAGGACTGCTTCCATAACTTGGGTGAATTCAAGTTGGGATTGTCAAAGAAACTGATTTTAATTAAAAATTCTTTACCAACCCTGAAGGAGGTGACCACATCGTCAATACCTGTAAGTTTATTTATTTAATAAAATGCTGCCTTGCCTGATAAACGTTTGTTCGTGGTCTGAAGAGTTCATGATGCTAGCATGTGATAGCCGCTCTAGCAACAATGTCCGTGAGCAACAGGTTTATCATACCATATTGTGAATCTATTTTCATTGATAACATCTGACAGCACTGTTTATTCGCTCATGTGATTAGTTGAGTTTTATGTGTTCACCCCTCCGTCTTCCTCAGAAGACGTTTCAGGCTCGAACATATACGGTTGTAAACGTCCACTCGCCATGTTACTGGACTGTTGACGGAGCCGAGAAGAAAGGCTTGCTGCGGGCAATGGTTGTAGCCAATCAGAGCGAAGTCAGCCAGGGAGACCCACATATCATTAATGAAAGGAACCGTGTTGCTGAGAAGAGGATTCTGACCTGCCCGTACACCCCCGCCCTGTTAGTTTTTTAATCAAATTCTTTTGTGAGTTGACATATGCGGGCATATCTACTACATGAAATAGCTTTACGCCAGTTTAAACAGTGATGTCATCACACCTTTAAGTATTAACCAGTAATATGAAACATTTTATATCTAAAAAATGTCAGGAAACACTGATTAACAGACCTTTCAATCTATCTGCATTAAAATTCGGGTGGTTCCGGCTCCTTCCGTCAGGCTGCTTCGACTGCTTCGTCAGCCGCTCGTTCATATTCATTGTTTGAATTTGCTGGACTCTGATTGGCTAATAAATTAACCTATGAGAGCAAAGTATACTGTTTCCTGCCCTGCTGCGCATGGCAACGTCAGATGTCGTGTCTTCCTGTTTGCTACGTCTTTATGCTAGCAGCTTTTAGCCAGCAGCATGCTAGGCGTGGTTTCAATTGCAGGAGCTGCCGAATACTAACGAACAAATGAGTTGTGATGAAACAGATACAGGCCGTTCTGACTCGGGAGAACTCGGGTTTTATCACCACCTGCGTAGTTTGAGAGATTAAAACTGAAAGAGAAGTTGTTGACCTGTTTTCACCCACTATGAAGGTAAGAACACCTGTGGAGCTAAAATATTCAAAAGAAACCTCAGAAAAACCGTTTTTAATGGAAGAGCCTCTTTAAGGGATCTTTTATCATTTACAGATTTTAGCCAAAGTCAAGTCATACCTGTGCAGGAACGATCTTGAAGGAGTGGTCCATGCTTTTATCACATCCCGGCTGGACTACTGTAACTCCCTGTATGTTGGTTTAGATCGTTCCTCTCTACATCGTCTCCAGCTGGTACAGAACGCTGCTGCTTGTCTGCTGACTGGTTCCAAAAAGAGAGACTACATCACTCCAGTCCTCTGCTTTCTCCACTGGCTCCCAGTGGCTTTTAGGATTGATTTTAAAAATCTACTACTTGTTTTTAAGGTTCTTAACGGTACTGCACCTCCCTATCTGACAGAGCTTGTTAACCTTTATTGGCCCAGAAATTCTTTGAGGTCAGCAGATCTGATGCTTTTAGATGTTCCTAAATACAGATTAAAAACTAAAAGAGAGAGAGCCTTTGCTGTAGCTGCACCCAGACTATGGAACAGTTTACCCTCTCACATCAGATTCTCTACAAGCTCAGGAACTTTTAAAACTGCTCTTAAAACCACCTCTTCTCTTTGGCTTTTAACAAGGTTTAATTTGGTTGTTTTAGTGAGGTGTTTTATGTATTTATGTATTTTTTAGAGCTTTTATTCTGTTTCTGTTTACTGTTTTATGTCATCTTTGGTCAGCCTTGGTTGTTTTTAAATGTGCTTTATAAATAAACTTGACTCAACAGGTACTGAAGTCTCTGAACTTCAACTCTGTAATGTTGGTTTGTTGTTTATGTATAATACATTGAAAGGACTTTTGTTATGAACTGACACTATATGAATAAAAGTGTTTTGAATTGAAAAGTTCGTGAAACGATCTGTTTGTGTCATTTCTGATAAAATGTGTAAGATTGTGCAGAGCATCAGAGGGATTGGCCGTCCCAGCCAGGACGAGTCCAGCTCAACACTCTGTGTCAAACTCAGTTCAAAAGTTGTGTTTGTGTAAAGTTATAATGAACTTTTCATCAGATTGTGAACAGCTTCAGGGATTCAGTGGAAATCTCTGTGCAGATGAAGCCAAAGCTGGAAACACTCATGAACATGAAGCAGCACACAGCAGATTAGTTGAGTGGTAAACTGTCAGTGACACATGTGGACACTGTCTCTGTTATGTGGGCTGAACTTTGTGGAATCACTGTCTGTATCAGACATCTCTGAGCTTTATTTTGTGTTAATCATGTTCAGTTTTTTAGCTGTGAGCTGCAAACTGAACCAGACGAGAAGAAAAGGACTGACATTCAGCGGAAACAAGCCGTTGATCTGGAGCTGTCTCCGGTGCTGAACGTCTCAATCCAATTACCTGACCCCCCCTCCCCCCCTCCCCCTCCCTGCCGGGCTCATCCCTTCATTCTGACACAAGCTCCTGGTTTGCAGCAGCTCTGTCTGTTCTTCATGTATGTGCTGCGTGTGTTTCCTTGTGTTTTTTCCTTTCGACTGGCAGAAATGTGGATCTGCAGTGGCCGCCGCGTTCTTGGTTCGAATCTCGAACCAGCGGCCGGAGTGGGCTGGAGCAGCTGGTACTGATGTTCAGCTTTTCTGAAGTATCACCTGTTTCCACTGAGGTAGGTGACTCAGAGAGTTCCTCACCTGTTCTGGTTACAGGTGTTTAAACTAGTAAAGGTCATCCTGTTTGCTGTCTGGTGGTCTTTGTTTTAATATCTGTAGAATCACGATTAGAGTTCTGAATGCTCTCGATTTGGACTGGTTCTGTTTTTCATTTCTCTGAGACTTCCAAAAGTAAACTCACTAATTCAATCAATTTTGTCCCTAAATTCACTCATGACAGCTAACTGAAGAACGTCTTCACCACAGGAAGACGTTCAGGTCCCGCTAACGACGTTTTACAGGAAAAGATGGAAGTTTGAAGTTAGAAGAACCAAAAGGACCGATTTTTAATGGTGACGTTGCAGCTTTGGTTCTTGATGTCACAATGTGTCCTGCGAGTGTCCTGAGAGAGGATAGAAAGACTATAATTAGCTAAGGCAGATCAGAGCCAGGGAGACAAGCCCAAAGCTCCTACTGGGAACATTACACAACCAGATAAATGTCCTTCCAAAGCAGTAAAGGTTCTTGGTTTACTGGACTCTGAAGGTTCTCTGAACATGACTGAGATGTTCTATTGTTCTGCCACTAATTAAACTAGTTTTACCAAGTTTGCTTTGGATGCAACAAAATGGTGTTTTAACAAGGAAGCTCAAGTGTTACAGTGCGTTTTCAGTTAAAAAGATTAATTCATCACCGTGTGTGTGTGGGGGGGGAGCAGAGGACAGAAATGAGTTTAACTTGGCACCGGTTCTAGCAGTGATAACGTTAACGTGTGCTAAGGTTCAGAAGTTCTTCATTTATTTTTTATTGTTTCTCACAAATTTTTTAACAATTATGGATCTGATCTGTGAATGTTTTATTTTGAAACCTTCTAAGAACATTTCTGCATGAATTTAAAGTCTGCTGAGTTCAGTTCAGACTGTCTGCTCACTTCTTCAACAATATCCTAACACTATTCAATAAGGCCGACATCAGCTTCTTAACATCAGCTGAATAAACCATAAGTTCCATGTAGTTTCAGTTAAAGTTACAAGACAGTTCGGCTTAGCTTAATCTGAATCATGTTATCATGTTGTTCTGTATTATGGAGTAAAATTCTTCATGTCATCTGAAGACAGTGATCTGCAGACTGTGACAGAATCAGGGTTGAGTGCTGGTCGTCTGGTTAGAGCGACTCATCATGTAAAACACACACAGATGCTGTTTAGACATCAGTCTGATGACACATTTATACTTGTAAAGTATAAAAAACACAATCAGTCCTGATGGAAATAATAAAGAATGAGATTTGTCAGATAAAGTTTCAGTCATCTGACTTGATTCACTGTTTCTATACAGAAAAGTTTAGTAGGAATAAAATAACTGAACTGGCTCTGGTTCAACTTTTTTGACGTTTTATTTGTTTTTTCTAGATATGGACCTCACTTGGAGTTAATCAGCCTGAACCAGAACAGAACCCGAGCATCTGCCCCCAAACCAACCCCAGACCGGATCCGGTAGATCCTTCACATCCCTCAGTTGGAGGTTAAATTGCCTCGTCGTCACGTGGCAGGGCAGGCAGACTCAATATGACTGACAAAGGAAACTTCAGCACTCCCAAAGTCGCCCCCAGGCCTGCTGCCGCTCCAGTGCTCCCCCCTGAGCCAATCGACATCATTCGTGCTAAAGCCCGCTCCCGGCGGGTCAGGCTCAACGTAGGAGGCCTCACACATGAAGTGCTGTGGAGAACGCTTGACAGACTGCCCCGAACCCGTCTGGGACGGCTAAGAGATTGTAACACCCACGAATCATTGCTGGAGATCTGCGATGACTACGGTCTCACAGAGCACGAGTATTTCTTTGACCGTCACCCAATGGCCTTCTCCTCCATCCTCAACTTCTACAGAACAGGGAAGCTGCACATGATGGAGGAGATGTGTGCTCTGTCGTTTGGCCAGGAGCTGGACTACTGGGGCATTGATGAGATCTACCTGGAGTCCTGTTGTCAGGCTCGGTACCACCAGAAGAAGGAGCAGATGAATGAGGAGCTGAGGAGGGAGGCTGAGACATTAAGAGACAAGGATGGAGAAGAAGAGGAGCAGGGCTGCTGTCCAGAAAAAAGACAGAAGCTGTGGGACCTCTTGGAGAAACCCAGTTCTTCTGTGGCTGCAAAGGTAACAACAACCAAACAGAACCACTACTTTCTAATGTTCATGTCTACAAGATGTTCAGACTCACTGCTCAGGTCCAGAGACAAGCACGACATGGTTGAGTGAGATGAGCAGTGATGAGTTTATTTAGACTGTAAGGAGGGTTATAACCATTAGACCTACATCATCCCATGAATCATTAGATTACAGATAAACCACACTGGAGGAAAAGAGACAGAAGGAATATAAAGTCATTTAGAAAATCCAACTGATTTAGAGTAATACTTCCAAACACATGAAAAAAACTTATTTTACTGTTTAATTTGATGACTGATATTATGTTGATGCTTCATTCCCACATCAGTGTGACATGAACACACCTGCAGCAGTTTACCAAATATAAACATACAAATAATCCCCCACCATTAAACATGGGCAATGAGGAGAACAGCGAGAGAGAAGTGCATCATGGGATTTCTCACATCAGTCCAAGTATCAGGTTGAAACTAACATTCAGCTTCTACTTTTCATTTTTCAACTTTTTCATTTTTCAACTGTCTCTCAGTGGAGAAACTTGAAAAGTTTCTCCACTGAGAGACAAATAAAGGTGTTTTATTTCATTCAGTTCAGTTCGATTCATGTAGTGGCAGATGATAATAAAAGTTATTTTAAGGCATTTTACAGAAACAACAAGTCTAATTCACTTCAACAGGTCCAGATTAGTTACTCAGTTATTTAAATCAAGCTGTAAATATGTGATCAGATTCAGTAAGTTGTGAAATTCTATTTAGTAAAAAGTTTCCCATCGATTGTGTAGAATCATCATCCTCCATCCTGAATAAGCTCAAATGGCGACAGTGGAAAGGAACGACTCCCTTTTAACAGGAAGTAACCTCTAGCAGAACCAGAACCAGAACCCGTCTCAGGATGGGCGGCCTTCTGCCTCAGCCGACTGGGGTCTGAGCTGACAGGAAAGAGACAAACACTGATGGATTTGGGCCGGTCGTCATGTCTATAGAAAGATAAACAGTCAATACAAACATGGAGAGTAAAGAGAGACAGCAGAGTGAAGACATGTGGACAGTATGTCCTCCGGCAGTCTAAACCTATAGCAGCATAACTAAAGGGATGGACCAGGAGAACCCAAACTAACCTTACTGATCTGTTTTGTTTTGTTAAATTCAGTTCACTTGTATTTCTATTTAGCTCCGATTTGTTCACTTCCTTTTATTGAATTTACATCTTCTGCTCGTTTCTGTTCCTCTTATAATCTCCACAGGAGGGAATGTTTTCATCAAAGTTTGTTTGTCTGTCTGTTAGATAACTCAAAAAGTTCAGGATGGATTTTGAAGAAATTTTCAGGAAAGGTCAGAAATGGTCCAAGGAAGAAGTGTTTTTAAAGATTTTTCATCATTGTGAGATAAAGCTGTCTGCATTGTAATTCTCCACTATATGATTCAGGTGCTTGGCAAAAAAAAAAAATACAGGGTGAGTTCCCAAAAAATTCTACATGATACCAACTATTAATCTGGATTAAGGACTGATCTGGATTGTTACAAAATTCCAGATGATATGATCCAGAAAAGAAAAAAGAGGGAACCTTCGGATTTTTATAGACTTATAGAGAATATAAACCTGTAAAAAACACCAAAATATAGTCGAGACTCTGTGGAATCAGATGTGTGTTAATGGATTTGATGTTCCTTCAAAACATCTGGAGCTCGATCCAACAAAAAAACGTCCATTATTGAAAAAGAGATTTTCATGAATAACTACTGAACTAATAATAATATCAATGTCAATCCAATTATTAAAGATGTTTTCATGGTAAATGAATCTGATAATGTAGATACAACGAAGACTGATATATTTGGTGTAAATCTCTATATGGAGGGAACTGAGGTGGTTCATTGAAGTCTGCGCTCTATAAGCGGTTTTATAGTTTTGGTTTGTATCATTTTATTTAGTTCTGTTATTTCTGTTCTTTATGTTTTGTTCTATTTTGTTCCGTCTTTGCATGAAGTTCCATTAGTTCAGTTACATTCTGTTTGTTTCCATTTTGTTTCATATCATTCAGTTGTTTTCTCGTTCACGCTGAACCGTTTCTTTCATCATCTTGTAGTATTTGAGTACTAAGTTTACTTAAAGAGAACAAGATGTCTGTAGTAAGGGGACAGATATTATTCTTAACGGATCTTCAGTGTCTTTCTTCCTGGACTCACCTGTGTGAGCAGACAGGGGTTAGAGTTGCAGGTTAGATTCTCTGAGCTTCATGTCTCTCCTTCAATATAAAGACACATCACGTCCCTAACGTGCATCAACACTTTCATGTCTTTGTTGTTACTTTCTTATAATTACTATTATTAAGCTCAAGGATATTTAAAAGTGAACACTGATTACACTGCTTATAAATTATTGGATTGGTTGCAGTTTTTTTGGTTTTTGTCTGACAAAAGTGTTTTGTTTGTGTCGAAAAAACAAAGCCAATAAAACAAAATATCAAAAATATATCACAAATATGGTATGAGCAGTGTAATACGGTGTGTTTTGTATGTATTTTTATGTTTGTAACTTTTGTTCTTGTACAGTTTTTCTTTTCTTTTAGGTTTTTTAGCAGGTTCTTGGATCTAAAAATACAGCAGTCTTGGCCTTTAAAGGCCCATGTGATCTTGTTGGAACTGTGGTGTCAGCAGGAGGGAAGCTGCTTAGGCCTCTCTGTACTGACATGCACCATGTGTCACTCTGCTGCAGTGCTGATGCACTCAGAGTTTAACCAATTAGAGAGCCACTTCCTGGTAACATGAAAAACTGAAGGCTGGTATGGCTGGAAAAGAAGTAAGAGCTGGGAAAACTATCATACACCCAAAGTAGCACCTGCATCCAACCACAGATACACACACATGCACATGTGATGCAGTTCAGAGCTCTGATAGTTAATATGATCCAACACACACACACACACTGTGTGACTTGGATGTATGGCTTAATCTCTTTTGAGGCTTTGAGCAGACCTGCTGCTGCTACAAATAGGCTAACAGTTGGATGATCGAAAGGTCGGCACCGGCTACAGAGTAATAACTTTTACTGAATATTTGTTTTTAAATTATGACGGAAGTATCTTATCTCATTAAAACTTATATTTCTGCTGTTAGTTCCTAAAAGCAGACTTCAAACACTGCTGTTAGGTTAGAACATGTTCATCATTAGTGGCTGCTTATCTGCTCTTGATGTTAAATTAGAATATTTAATTGTTTTAATACTTAAGAAAATGTATTTGTTTTTCACATGTTTGAATGTGAATGTAATTGGGACAAGTCTATAAAGGTGGATTGATGTTAACCTGTTTCTCCATAGCATTTTGCTGTCATTTGTTACACACTGTGTAATTTCAGTTACATTTAGTTCAGTTTATCATGGCAGCAAATCATAACACAAGTCATTTCAAAGCCTTAAACAGAAGCAACAAGTTAAATTTACTGTAATAATTCTAAACTTTAGGAATCAAAATTAAATTTATGGTTGAACATCCTAATAATGATAAATAACTTTTCCTGGTCAAACATAACACCTAGGATGCCAAACTGATTCCACCCAAAGTAAATGACTGATGACACGGTCTGTTTCAAAGGTGCTTATGACCAAAATCCACAATGTCTGAGTTTAAAAACAGACAATTAGGCATCATCATAGATTTTAAGACATGTTTGAAATCTCCATAATTAATTTGATTAATCAGACTTTATTGATAATTATCAGTATAGCAATGGAAATGTGTGTAATATTGTCTAATAATTTTATCTAGCTTTCGCAAATATAGTAGAGAATCGGTCCAAGCACTCAACCCTGAGGAACTCCATGACTGACTCTGGTACATGAAGAAGATTCATTATTTACATGAACAAACTGAAATCTGTCAGATAAATATGATTTAAACCAGTTTAGTTCAGTTCCCTGAATTCCAAAATCATGTTCAATCCTCTGTATTAGGATATTGGGATCTAGTGTTTCAAAAGCAGCACGAAGCTCCAATAGGGTCAGGGTTAGGGTGCAACCGCTGTTTCAGTGCTATGATGATCTAAATCCTGACTGAAACTCTCAAAAAGATTATGACTGTTTAAAAACAAACATTATTGCTCTAAATTTTTTAAATTTAAGATTAGATTGGATTTAGGTTGATAATTACCTGGAGACAAACAGATCAAGTCTAATACAGGGATGTTGATTAACATGAAAGCCTCCTGAAGCAGTCTGGTTGAGATAAGATCTAGTATACACTGATGGTTTAGATAATATAAGTGAAACAGATTTATCTATGATGAGATTAAGTTTTTACTACCCAGAATTATAGGGATACAAAGTTCAACGGAGCTCAGATTTTTCTTCAGTCTGGGTGAATTAAGAAAAAGATACTTGGGGTTGTTTTTTTCTTCCTCTATAGAAGAGTAATACTCAGTTCAATTATTATGCTAGCCACAGAAGTTCATATCTTTGGAATACACTAGTATCTCAGTGGCATAAACAGTAGTATTTTAACTGCAAACAGGAATGGTGCATAATGTTTTTTTGTTTTGAATGACTTGTTTGCTTCTACCAGATTCAGGACTGTCTTTGTTGAAGGACTAAGATGATGAGTGGTAAGTATAGGGGAGTGTTTCTCAAAAGGCTCTTGATTTGAAGGTTAAGATCCAGGTAAGTGTTGTCTCTCCTTTCCACCGGATGCATAACAGATGTGCAATGTCAGTGAAGTGTAATGCGTGGCTGATAGCCACCATTAAAGTCAATGGGACTGCAAAGCAACACAAATCAGACGCGTCTCAGAACCGTTGGACCAGACAGGAAATCAGGCATTTGAGAAATGTATAATACCTGGAAGTTTCAAAATAAAAGGACACGTGCAGATTTCTGTTTGCAAGACGACGAAAAAATACAGCACCTGTGACGGGTTTGAAGTCCGTAGGTGGTGTGAAAATAAGCCACATACCCTCTGGGTGCATATTGTCGTCTTTCTCCCTCCTTTTTGTTGTGTGTACTGATGAAATCATGTCTCCTGGGACCAGCTGGATGATATGCTATATGCAAGTGATATGCGTCTGAAACGCTCCTGGTGGGAAGGGACACACGGCTGATTCACAACCAAAACAGTACGCACCGCTGACGCATCCAGTGTAAATGAGGGGTTAGGTAAACACTATGGTCTTTAGGGGATTCCTTTAGTAGCTGGGGGCAACTTCTTCTAACCCACTTATGAGTATGTACATATCGCTACCTCAGTTCGTATTAGCTGAGCGTAATAGCAATAACCAATGGACACCAGTATAGATAATAACTATAACTTTTAGTTTTGAGGAGTACCAAAACAGTGGACACTTTTTACAATAACTATGACTCATTCAAAAGAAAATAAAAAAATAAAAAAATCTATTCAGGAACTGTTCAGTGCAGACATTGTCCATCGTGAATCTGCTCAAAGTTCTAGTTAATAAGTCAAGGGAATAGTCAAGTTTTAAAGGATGGCTGTAGTTATTGTCTGTCAGTGAGACTGACACAGTCCTACCAGGATCCACTGAATGGTTTGGAGGAGGCTCAAAGTTCAACTGGGAGGCTCATCATCAACTGGATCACTGATCAGTCTCATTGGAAACAAGAACCAGGATTTTCAAGCATCAATTTAAAACCTGTACAAAGCAGGTTTACAGTCCTCAATGTGCAGCAGGATGGTGTCACACACCTGGAAAACAGTTTGTCGTTATAATAAAGTTACAGCCATCTACTAATCATAATTTTAAACTTCCTAACAACTTTTTTTTCTTTACAGACTTCTCTATCCCTGGGTTTAACAAGTTTCCCTTCTATTCAGTTTTATTCTACCAGAAAACTAAAAGAAAACATCACTTACTTTCAAGCATGAAAACTGGCACAAGTGCTCATTACAACATTCTGTTTTAATTTGTCCAATTAGCTACGCAAAATTTCAATATGGACGATAGTTTTCAAGATGGCCGCCAGTGTTACTGATTTCTTAGAGTTTTCTAAAGCAACAGCTGTTATATTACAAATAACTTAATAAAATATAATGTTTAGCTCAACAGAAGAGGGTGAGAAGTTTCTATACAGTTTTATTATACTGTAGTTTATAGTTTTGCTTTGAATATTTAAAAATTTTCTCCTGGTATTTTTTGAAAATTCTTTGTCAACATATTTGTTGGAAGTTTAATTTATTTTGAGTTGTCAATGAACAACAAAACTCAAAATCTCAGAAGGACATATAAACATAATTTTAGTATACCACAATATTCACAATACTCATATTTATATTTAAAGGTGGTATATGGAACATTTTCATTAAAAGCTATATTTTTAACAAAATAATGCCTCCACGGGGTGTTTAGAGGGTTGTAGAATGAAAATACAGAATTTCCTTTAAAAATTATATTTGAAGTAAAATATTATAAAATATTAATTTTGGCAGGCACGACAATGGCGTTTTGTTTACATCTACCAGCTAATAGCTGGCAGAGCAGTGGGCACCATTTTGGGTTGCCTAATACAGTAAATAATCCCGCACAGTGAGGCTGGTACTGCGGAATCTGCAGGTCAAACAGTTGGAAGCACCGGGGACATGTGGTGATTATATACCTTATTTACTTGCCATAGGGGGTTTCCCATGCATGTGACGAGCAAGTTCTGTGTGGAAACGTTTTTCATTAGCTGCTAAGCTAACACGGAGCTACATGGTGAAGTGGAGGAGCTTCGGGCCACTTTTTGGACTGGAAGACACACCACGGAGGATTTATTGCTTTTTTTATTTTATTGGATAAGTGAGACGTGCAGGATGAGGTGTGGGGAGGACAGAGGATCTTAAGAGGGACTGCAGGAAGTTTTGGAGCCGCGGTGCAACTATGAACTCTTTGCCATGGACTGAATCGATGATTGTGCTACAAACAGGTAGGAGCTGCTTTTATCAGAGTCAGTGTGTGATCAGCAGGGCTGGAGAGCATGATTAGTGAACTGAACTCATGATATTTTATTCGGATCAGGGATCAGTTCTGGGTTTGGTGAGGAATATTCGGCCTGAGCATCGGAGCGAGCGCACTCGTGCAGGGGGAAACGAGCCTGGCACCCAGATGGCTGAAGGCTTTGTGCCGTGTTATTGTGTTCCGAGTTCCATATCCCACCTTTAACTTTAATACATATATTGGGTCTATTTTCAATATTTTCCATGTTATTTGTCAAAAACCATATTTTCACCATTTTGCCCTAAAAACATGTAAAGACATGGAATCTTCATAACCAAAAGAGGTATAGGCATAAATTTGGTATCAAAATATCAGCAATACCCAACTTTATATTTAACTTTAATATATTTATGCTTCATAAAATCAATATATTTTAAGATAAAGCTGAAAAACAAAAAAATTGCCCGTTTCCAGGTGGCCATCTTGGAAAATATTTTTTGTGGCTAATCGAGGATTTTTGAAAATTGGCCTCTTGAGATCGTATATACAAATTTTGATGCTTGCATATACCAAAGTGAAGTATTGTAGTGAAGAATTGCAATAATCCGCTCCGCTAAAACTGTCTTTGTTGAAAAAGTGTAACGTTAGGAGGTTGATGTTGATGATATAATCAACTTTATCACTAAAGAATGACATTGAAGAACTAAAAAAAATCCCCCGTAGAGCTCAGACCTCCTGCAGGCACCTCAGTTTACCCCATATTGTGATTTACACCAAAAGTCTCACAAAAAAGTCTACATTATCAGATTTCATGACCATGAAAACACCTTGAACAACTGGATTAATATTGATCTCATTATTAGTTTAGAATATTTTTGTAGAGTCTGAGTCATCCAAGACATGATAACCCAAAAAAGAATTTTTTAAATGTTTTGCTTTTCATCCAAAAGGTTTCTTCAGTTCAAACTCTGGTTTGAAGTTTATAAATTGTTGTGGTTGAGGTTTGAACAGGCCTGTTAGAGTCAAAAGTGTTGCTGACACGCCCGTCTCTCACGGGAGTCGTTACCTGTGGTTTGTTATGCAAGATGTTCTAATTAACTGTTATGACACCTTGATTTTTTTGAAACAACACACCTTTGTAGGTGTCAGATAAGTGGAACCTGAGACCATCTACTCTGTTTAATCTGGGTCTTCCCTTTTAACACGTATGACTTCTTTATGGTGATTGAGGAAAATCCCTTTTTCTGTAATAGTGGTTTTCTTGTGAGTCTCCAACAGTACTAACCTGTTGAAAACTCACCCTGTATTTTTTTTTTTACTGAGCACCTGGACCATTTATTGTGGAGTTACATACAGATATGTTAAAAACAGATGATGAAGAACCCTCTAAAAATGTCCTTGGTCCAGATTGTGATCCAGATCACCCCCGAATTTCATCAAAATCCATCCAGAACTTTTTGAGTTATCTTTCTAATGGACAGACAGATAAATGCACAGATGCTGGCAAAAATATTACTAAAGTAGAGGGAAAGAGTCTGATGGGCATAAAATTATGGACCACTTATGGACCATGATAAATTGGATTTGGAGAGGGGTGTAAACTCAAATTCTAATTCAAACATACCGTATTAATCCCTGAAAGGAAACTAGATGTTATAGTAACTCAGTTTTTCTTCAGAGAACCCTTGTAGATGTTCAAGCTGTGTAAATATGTGTGTTATTAACAGGTAATTCTGTTGTAGCATATAAAGAGGAATAAGTCCAGAACAGAAAATCCAGTACAGAATATGTCCTTTTGAATGAGAAGGAAAATCCATATATTATAGACAGAAACTGAATCTTTGGAGAAAGTGTTGCTTAAGTTCTCCACGTGAATATTAACCCCTTCCGACCATTTGAATGGATATGACACATTACTGTTTCTAAACCTATAAAAAAAATCAAAAATTAAATGTGTGACTAATACTTGTTACTTATTGATTCCTGATTATCCAATTAGAAATTAGTTCTGACTTTGGACTTGCAAAAGCGCCAGACAAAACAAGCCGAGCTCTAAAGCTTCAGAGAAGGAGAAGTACTTAGTTTCCACCAAAAACATCAATTTATATTCATGTTTGCCCGATAAACTACAACTGATTATAATTATAACATTATAACAAACACAGTATTTTAAGTTGTTTTAATAATAATACATGATGCACACAAGCAATAATTGTGGAAACAGAATCATTCATCTGTACAGTAAGAAATCCAAAGGTTTACTTTAAGAGATACTGACACAATCCAATTCAATTATTTTTTATTTATGAAGTTCCAGTTCATAACAAACGTCATTTCACTTTACAGAAATATCAAGTCAATTAGAAAAAAATACATTTCCTTTCGAAGAACCAGAAGTTGAATCGTAAGTTCAACACACAGATGAGACTTTCCACTTCTAACAATAGATCATCGCTACCTCTTCTGGTAGATTGAGGCTGACAAATGTAAACAAAGCTGAGAGGGTTGGATTCATTCAGATGAGAAAAATAATGTGCCTGTTGCCAAGTTTCAGGCAAACAGTTGTTGAATAGCTTCAACTTGAGACGGCATGTGCTGGTGACTGGTCAGGCTAGCCAGAACGATAGCCAGGCCTAGCTAGAATGCAGCAATCAGCTGTTCCTGTTGGATGTTTCTGTGCGGTCAGCGGCTTGTTAGCCAAATGGGTCTCATCTGGCCCTGGTCATCAATGCTGTAGATTTTACGAACAGGACAAACGATGACAGGGAATTAGATAAAGCATAAGTGAACGATCCATTAGGTGGAAATGTAGTTGCAGGATCTCAAAAACAGCAAATTGATTCAGTTGATGAACCACAACAGAAGGACAGGAAAATCCAGACAAGCAGGAACCAAGCAGGTATCTAATTAGACCACATCCTACGACTAGATCAGCAGTAGGAAGTGACAGCTGGTGACAGCAGGGTGTGGAAGTTCATCTTTTGAGCTATTTTAAATTTTCTCAGTGGTCTTTATGGCTGCTATACTTAATTTGCATAACAAATTAGCTTAACATATTTTTTTTAAAACGTTTTAACACAGCATGGAGAAAAATATGTTATGAAGATAAAAAAAACGAAAAAAAAAATAATTAAGTGGTTCTCCCGTATTTGTCTAAAAACATCAACCAATACGGACTTCCGCATTTATTTGGCTTCTGTGCTCCTAATAAACTGAGACATATTACCGCAGCACACCACTGCTGGGAGTGATCGCCGCTCTACCATGTCACAGCAGGAGAAAAAGCCGCCGGCTGGTTCCGCGTCAGGTTCAGGACAAAGTCACAATTAATGTCAGTTGTTCATTATATTGTTTTTACTTACCGGTGATTCCGCCATGTTACGGTACTTGAATGAACAGCAGACCAGTGTCTTGCACTCGGTCGTCTTCTGGGGCTACGTGTGTTTCCAAACCTGGGGGGGCGTGGCTTAGGAATTCTACCCGATGGGAGGGGCTGAGAGTTCTGTGACTTTGTTGACAGTCTAAGCTAGGCAATTTGAAATCAGTGATATTAGCTTTAAATCAGGATTATGGCGTTTTGACCCCAAATCACAAAACCTGTACTGTTTTTTAGGAAGCACTTTCTACATTGCTGCAGTAGCACATTAGCAATTCGCCTCTGCACTGTGGGCTGAACCTTTGGTGCGGAAGATCCCCCCGCCCCTCCCCATTGTTGAGCCCTTTCTGTTTACGCTAGCGCTACTGCTAGCTTACAGCTAGCGGAGCAGGAGCTTGTGGCCCTCCCAGTGGCTTTTCTACATCACAAACTCAGTCTTTTTTTGACACATTTTTGCGTCTGCTACTAATTCACAGTGATTTGAATGCTGAAATACTCAGAAATGCCATTATGAGCTTAATTTTCTTAAGATATGTCCTCTAGCATCAGAAAAATGCCACACGAACATGTCAACAACACGAAAAACACAATTTTCATTGGAGTGTGTCTTTAAGACACTAGATATGACAGTCCGAATACACACATCTAATAGATGGTTAACAAGTGGAATGTACTCATTAATTAAGTCAAATTCCAAAACTGGAACTAGATTAAACAATGAATAAGAAAACATGAGTTGCAAACGCAAGTCTTGAGAGCAGCAGCAGCAAGAAGCCATTCACTCAAATAGAAACCTGGTCTCAGTGTTATGATGCTCAAAGTGTTGCAAAAAGAGAGCGATAAATGTACATACAGTCAATACGTCAATTCATGTTGAGCTATTATTGTTGTGTTATAAAATATAACAATTCTTCCAGATGCAGCCAGTTAGTGAAGGAACTCAGTCATTACATGGAAACATATCTTCTGTGTTCTTCTGTCTCTTCATGTTCTCCTCAGTATAATCCATGATGTTGAGTTCAGGTCTGTATGAAGGATAAATTGCATGATTGTTTCACTCTACAGCTTTTCAGTTAACTAACAACATCCTGATAAAGCAGAACTACAGCAAGATTTACATGTTTATCTCATCAGAACAGCTGGAGCCCAGAAAATACAGAGTTTCTTTATCCATCACTGTAACTGATGCTCACAACTCATATTGATGATTCACATTTTTCAGATGAACAAAAATAAATAAATATTTTATACTTGTGAAATCATTTTTATTATTTGTCATACCTGCCTAAAACTTTTGCATAGTACATATACACATACTATATACATACATATGTTGCTAAATACTTATATGTGCATACATTCAATTCCCTTCAAATTCAAACATACTTTATTAATCTTTGAAGGCAGTTAAATGTTGTAGTAACTCAGTTCTTCTTCAGAGTCATTTTAGAACAGGGGTGTCAAACTCCAGGCCCCAAGGGCCACTATCCTGCATGTTTCAGATGTTTCCCTGCTTCAAATGAACAAGTTGCTAACAGGCTTCTACAGGATTTGCTGAAATGCAGAGGATTTGAATCAGGTGTGTTGAAACAGGGAAACTTCTAAAACATGCAGGATAGTGGCCCTCAAGGCCTGGAGTTTGACAGAAGGTTCTATGGACATGAAGGATCTCCTGTAGAGGGTTCTAGCTGTGGACAGGAAGGATCTCCTGTAGAGGGTTCTAGCTGTGGCCTGGAAGGATCTCCTGTAGAGGGTTCTAGCTGTGGACAGGAAGGATCACCTGTAGAGGTCTGTGTTGGATCTGAAGAAGCTTCTGACTGTGTGAAGAGGATAATGAGGATTTTATATTTACTACTAGATTTGTTGCTAGCATACTGTTTAGGTTCGCTGCTTCTTTACATTATTCAGATTGTGATCTATGTTGTGCCATTTCACTTATTTAGGTTTTTTACATATTATTTCTATTCTCTACTTTTTTGTGACCCAATAGGCTGCTGATTAGCAGTAACTGGATTTATCAGAAGTTCTAAAACAAAGTCAGTAGTAGAATGAGCTTTTGGGTTTGACATGAAACATGTGTCAAATTTTTGATGGGCACAACACACTCACTCAGCTCTGCCCTAAACCTACTAATTCATTTTCCTTAAAATGTGACTCCTTTCAAGGGAAAATAATCAGGCTTTTAACAGTGTAAGAGAACAATGAAGACATAATAAAACAAAACCAAACCTCTCCATCAGTATTCAGTGGATATAAACATTAACACAGTATTATTAACATTTGATGCACATCTTTTCAAAGGATGTGCAGCTACTGCTTTATTCTTTCTGTGCAGGGATAAAAGAATGAGTAACCACTTCTGACCTCCCTATATCCTTTCTATACTTAGCAACACAATCCTATTACAATTATCCTGAAGTGGCCTAGCATAGGTGCAAAGAAAAGACTCCGATCTCACTCAGCTAAGACATTAGAGATCCTCTTGATAGATTTTTTGGACAGAGACAAGGGAAATGGGGGCTGTGATAAAGTAATAAAAGGAATAAACTGCTATTATATTGCTATAACTGTCATTACAGGATAATAAGTGCATGTTGTTAATTAATTTATTTATAGCTACAATAGTAGGTATGAAATAACCCAAAGTGTTGTTTTTGTTTTGCAGGTCTTGGCCATGATCTCTATCCTGTTCATCATAATTTCCACCATCTCATTATCTCTGAACACTCTACCAGAGCTTCAAGTTGTGGATGAGTTTGGCCAGTTCAATGACAACCCTGGTCTAGCCCATGTGGAAGCTGTTTGCATTGCCTGGTTCACCATGGAGTACCTGCTTCGCCTACTGTCTGCTCCCAACAAGTGGGATTTCATTAAAGCTCCACTGAACATCATTGATTTACTGGCTATACTGCCTTACTACGTGACTCTTTGCCTAACTGAATCTAACAAAAATGTCATGCAATTCCAAAACGTGCGCCGTGTGGTCCAGATCTTTCGTATTATGAGGATTCTGAGGATCCTGAAACTGGCCAGGCACTCGACTGGACTCCAGTCTTTAGGCTTCACTTTGCGAAGGAGCTATAATGAGCTGGGCCTGCTAATCCTCTTTTTAGCAATGGGCATCATGATCTTTTCTAGCCTGGTTTTCTTTGCAGAGAAGGATGAAGAAGCCACCAAATTCACAAGCATCCCTGCCTCTTTCTGGTGGGCTACAATTACAATGACAACTGTGGGTTATGGTGACATTTATCCACAAACCCTACTAGGCAAGATTGTAGGAGGACTTTGTTGTATAGCAGGTGTTTTAGTCATTGCTCTTCCCATTCCCATCATTGTCAACAATTTCTCTGAGTTTTACAGAGAACAGAAAAGGCAAGAGAAGGCCATCAAGAGGAGAGAAGCGCTTGAGCGAGCCAAACGAAGTGGAAGCATCGTTTCTATTAATTTAAAAGACGCATTAGCTCATAGTAAGGAACTCACGGACGTGTTGGTGGAAAAAAGAGAAGAAAACAAATTACCTATTGACAATCACACTTCACCTAGTCGTTGGAGTTACCACAAGCATTACTCCAACACTGAGGCTGGTAGCCCAGTCAAATCCCAACAGTACCAAGAAGTCACTCAGAAGGGCTCCCCTGAACGAGTTAAACCACCATCTAAGTCTTCTTCTCAACACCTTGATCCAAAGCTACTAGAAGATTCTTTCAACAAGACAGAAGTCATCCAGGAGCAATGGAACAAACTTATCAAGGAGCAGATACAGATGAATACCCTGACCTCTATTCAAGCCCAGCAAACTTCACCCAATGTCAGCAGCGCTGGAAGCTTTTCCAATATGGCTGATAATTCTTCATCAGAAAGACCAGAGAGGAGCTCTTTGCTGCCCAACACAGACGTAAGTCATACCAGCGGTAGGCAGCGTATCCCACCACCCTTGGATCTGAGTCAGATCAGTGCTTTGGAATTGAATGAAGGATCCAACATCATCCAATCAACAACCCTCATCAAGGAGGGTTTGTATGAATTTGTATCAAGTCCCCAAAAAAGTGCAACTGATGACAAACATTTGATGAGTCAGAAGGTGGAAAGCTTTGGCGTGGCTTGTGACAGCATGTGTAGCTCATTGCAAGAATACAGCAGCCCTCAAACAACAAGAGATCTCAAGATTGACTTCATTGACAACCAAGATGATGTTTTTGTGGCTGTGATGACACCTGTTGCAACCCCGGTTGGTACTGGCTCCCTCGATCTGGATAAAGGTCCATGTGAAGACATGGTTTCCAGACCTTCTAAACCCTATAGCTCTAAAACACATATGGCTACATCTCCACTAACAATCCCTCAATCAACATCCCCAGAACAGTTTGCAAGTCCTCAGGGGGGAGAAGAGGGCTTAGTAGCCAGTAGCATAGAAGGTAAAGTGCAACAAACAGGTCTGAGTGACCATGGAAGAAATCTCAAGGAGTGGTCTACTGTTGGCTCCAGCAGTGGAAGTAAAACTATCCCATTCAACTGTACCCAGGAGTTAGAAACTTTAGGAGTAGATGAGGGACGACCAATGGAAGGACCAATAGAAGGAGGAGAAAAAAAAGAAAATCACATTGTTCTAGACGAAGGCTTGACGCCGCCTTGTGAAACAAGTATGTGAACTCCACTGTAAAGACAAACAGGGAGGAAAATAATTCCCCTAAAACATGTGGATGGGAAGAACAGAGCATCTCCTACATGACATGGCAATTACCTGGTGGGAGCTTTGCACCTGTTGCAAAGAGCACACTGAAAGTACAAGAAGCTCACCTTTCAGTGTTGTTTTTCTACAAAATAAGAGACTTGAGACTGATGGCTGACAATTGCTGCTGCATAGAAACAGATATTACCAAAGTGTTAAAACATGACGAGTAAATTCTGAAGCATACGCACATTTGATTTGGTACTATTTTATTAGGCAACATATTTTGTCAGTGTTGTAGACTTGCTCTTTGAAGATCACTTTGATATGTGGACAGATTGGACTGAGAGCAAAACAGTCATAAATGAAGGATTTTCAGATGGAAGCCTTGAGTTAATACCAACATCTCTGATTATCATTAGGGATTCTGAACAGCTCTCAGTTGGTGTGATTTTATGTTTCCTTTCGCTTGATACCAAGCAGTTATCATAATGGATTAAATACCTAAAGAAAGGATTGAAGGAAATGTATTTTTTTACATTTGTCAGAGCATTATTAAAACCAAATACCACTGTGGTAAAGTACTGTGCATCTCTCATAAGGCTTGACTTCTGCTGCTGGTGTAGTCAAGGAGGATCAAATGAACAATGATTTGTCATTATTTTTGAACAATATATGTTCTGTTTCACAGATCTTCCAGTTTTTTGTTGATTTTTTGTGTTTGTTTTTGTCAGTTTTCATACCTGCACCAGAAGCAGGTCTTACAGGGGAGCGATTAGAGACGTGACTGCCACTATATTCACCATATTTGGCACAAGTTTAAAAAAGAGTCTTCCTTTAAGTTAAACATCATAGTTTAATAATATTATAACTAAACTGTGAACATAGTATCAGAGCTGATTAAGTCAACCAGCCTTTGCATGGTCTCTGTGAGACTAAAAGGATTGTTTCTTTTATTATGATTGACTCTTATTTTGTAGGATTACTGCAGCACGCACAACTTCAAACCAGCAAAACATTCGCATTCTTGTCACAAAAAGATTAGAAACGATAACAAAAAACTGATTTAGCATATTTGGAAAATAAATTTAGAACAAACCTCACAGCTTGATTTGAACCCAATTGTTTTTCAAACTAAAAGCCTGCTAGTCCCAGTCTGACTGCCCAGATTTAGGACCTCATTGAGACTAGCTTTCCATTCTTCTTTAAGCTGTAGTTTGTTCTTTATTTGACTCTTTGGTTTGATATTACAATAATCCATTGACTAATACAGAGGTGTCCTCATAACTGTCAATAAACTCTGAAAGACAGATGCCTTCAGAGAACACCTCCACATTAAACTGCCCAGCCTGTGCTGTCATGTGATAGATTAAGTCCTTACTGCTCTTCCCATGTTCTCCTGCTGTCCTGATGCTTCCATGTTACTGAAGTCTTTTTGCTAGCTGAAAAGGTGTGGTAATTTAGTAAGTACAGATACTTTAGGAAAGAACCTGATAAAGTGCGTGTCATTATGCCCATCGTGTATATGCTTTGAACAGACACTGTAAAAACCCTTTTAATGCCAGTGGATGCTGGTGGCTTCTCCATCTCCCCTTCATTGTTCCGTAATTATAAATCATACAAAGTCATCAGTTATTACCTGTTAGTTTTATATCAAATGGCTGGATAAACTGCTGGTTTGTTTCTAAGCTGTCAAATCACATCACTGTGTGTGTTTGATCTTCTGGATCTAAGTGATGATACTATGCTCTCAGCTTTTTATAATTAACTTATTATGGATCAAACTTCTATAAAAATAAGTAGTAAAAAAAGTTTTAGGTTCATCTTCTTCACTAGTTTAAGTCTTAACCACTAATTTAATGAGATGGATGAAATTCTGAATGTCTTTAACTTTCCATCCTACTCGCTCGACTCCAGTCAGCATGTTTTTATGTTTTGCATGATGCTGAGAAAACGTCCTCTACATGCAAGAACCCAGAACCAGCGTGGGAATCCTCCTCAGTACTCTTTGGAACATCAAATATGATACAAAATATAATCCAAATATAATGATTCACCTATTGTTTCCAGTTAAAATACATATGGAATATTCTTTTTGATGAAAAGAAATTTGAAATGTGGGTTGTAAATGTTAAAAATCAAATCAGTGCCTTTTCATAAATGAATTTATGAGAGGTGAAAAACATCCCTGGATAACATGGCCAGATTTATTTGTCTTTTTTAATTTTTGTTATATTATTTCTTGTTCATGTAAATGTGTCCATTTGCAAATATTCATCTTTTCAGGATTTGGGTACTTCTGCAGCTTTGTGTAACTATCATATCTACTTCATCTTGTTAGTGCACAACAAAACTCTGTTCCAACCAATGTCATTTTACTTCAGCAAATTCAGTTTTTTTGGATTCACTAAAAATGTGCAGCGCCTGATTTCTGCTTCATTTTTGCACAACAATAATCATTTCTATGTGTCTCTGCGTTGTATTTACGAAGCTAATAGAGCTGATGACATGCCAACACAAACACGTCTAGCAGGTGAGAGCAGTCTGCACACTTCCTGTGTCAGATCCTCTCTCAGTCAAGTGCAGGTCTAAAGGGATGAAGAACAGAGAAGCTCCTCAGAACTGCATGGACTCTGTCTGACTGTATCATGTTCAGGACACTTTCTCAAGTAATAAACAACATTATGTGGATCCGCATGGCATTATTTAAGGTTTTTAATATTAAAAAGGGTCATTGGTTTCTATCCTAGATTAAGAGTGGTTCACTGAACTCTGCCCCCCCACAGAGAGGGTTGGATCCCCCCCTCTCTGTTACTGTGGCTGCTGACCAGCTCAGTCTGTCCTCGGTGAACTCGGTCTGTGTTACAGATGAAGACAGAGATTGTTCTTTTGTTTTCTGTTCTATAACATATTTATTTGAAGTTCTACCTGTTTTAACGTTCTATAATCAGAGGTCTTTGTATTCTGAATGTAAAACAGTAACATGACTGGACATGACCTGTCAACCTTCTGGACAGAACCTCGTTCCTCTTCCTCACTTTACTCTCCTGAGACACAAACAACGCAGGCTCTGACCAGAAAATATTCCACAGTGTGTCGTAAACAGCACAGATCTTACAGATCACGTGTCTTTCATCCTGGCAGTCATTTCATTAACCATGAAAAATTGTATACCTTGCGCTCATAGGCTAGTTTGTTAACCAATCAGAGTCCAGCAAATTCAAATAATGAATATTAATGAGTTACAGCCCGAAGCCTGACTAATCTTCATGCAGATAGATTGAAAGGTCTGTTAATCAGTGTTTCCTGACGTTTTTTAGATATAAAATCTTTCATATTACTGGTTAATACTTAAAAAATAACCATAAAGTCATGAAATTTTCGTGAAATGGCCTCTTTAACTTTTTATTCATACTGAAGTAGTTTTTTTTGTTCTGTTTGAGTAAACAGAATGTTTTTAAAACACTTACTGCAATTGAATTGGTTTCTGATTTCCATGAGCCCCACCTGCAGAAGATACTGGAGTCCATCGAAGGTTCTGGTGGTTGAAACAGAGCTGTAGCTCTGTCTTTCCACCACTCCTCATGATCAGCAGTTATGTTCTTATGCAAGACCTAGTTTCTTCACACCAATTATTTTATTTTGTCATCATTTAGGTTTTTGTTGTGGGACAAATATACAGTGGGACACAAAGGAGACACTAGAAGACAACAGTCCTACATGGTGCTCTTGTTTCTCTTCCATACACACTTTGTATGTTTATCTTCAGACTTGATTATGATTATTCTGTTTTTATAAACGAGTTTCCATCATCTTCTTCTTTTCCTTCCAGCTGCTCCCTTTAGGAGTCACAGCAAATAATCTGTCTTCATCCGTCCTCTGCATCTTCTTCTCTCACACTAACCAACCTCATGTCCTCCTTCACTACATCTATATACTGTATGTCCTCTTTGGTCTCCCCCTAGACCTCCTGCCTGGTAGTTCCCACCTTTTCCCAATAAACCCACTATCACTCCTCTGTCCATGTCCAAACCATCTCAGTCTCTCTAACTTTATGTCCAAAACATCTAATGTGTCATCCGTCTGATGGACTCATTTCTGATCCTGTCCATCCTCGTCCCTCTGATGGACTGTCTTGTCCACATTTGCTTTCATTCTTGTTGAGACTCTTTTGTCCCACATCACTCCTGATACTTTCCTCCACCTGTTCCAGCCTGTATGAACATGTTTCTTCACCTCTTTTCCAGTCTCTTTGTTGTTTTGGACTGTTGACTCTAAGTACTTGAAGTCCTCCACCTTCTTTGTCTCTGCTCTCAGTAGTCTCATTGTTCCACTTGTGTCCCTCATTCACACACATGAACTCTGTCTTGCTGCAGTTAACCTTCATCCCCTTTCTTTCCAGATGTTCCACCACCTGCTCTCACTCCAGATAACAATGTCGGTATTGTATATGAGAAGAAAAATTGTAAGTTTTATTTTGGATTTCACAGGGAGCCAGTGAAGTGATGCTAAAACTGAAGAAATGCAACTCTCATTTAAACTCAGGCAGCATTCAGTCCTTCACGTTTCTCTCAGAATTATCTGTGTAGTCATGTTTTGCATTTTTATTGTGATTTTACTTGGATGTTATTTTTGTTCATTACAACTTTATTGACTCAGTGGACATGAGGTAAAAGGAGAAAGGAAATGAAAGAAAAGAGGTGGAAGAAGGGAAGAAGGAGGGAGAAAGAGGAAACACTAGTGATCTGATTCAACACCTACTGATAGACAAAAACAAGAGTAGAGACACCACAGCATCCACCAACATCTGCATTTAAACACCCATAATGTCACTGTAGATACAAACGAATAATGACACACTGTTTAACATACAATTTTCTTAGTGGCATCTGCAGCCCAGTGGGCCATAGCAACGACCCCACAGGTCCCACCGGTAACCAGCTACACCCAAGCACAATGGGATACAGATCCAAAGCCTGAGACCCAAGGGCAGACCCCCAGCAGGGACCCAACCAAGCCAGGAAGTGCCAGGAGCAGACCAGCACACACCAAGGCACCCAGCCCCAAACTCTAGGAACCATCAGTGCATAAGCTGGTGAAGGTACCAGTACGTATTGGGGAATGTAGCAGGAGAGACGGGCCCCACTTAGAGACATGTCATTAGACAGAGGGGGAGTCTAAGACCCATCCTGTCACATACAAATATTCATACACCTACACAAGCATGCATTCCCACCCTCATGCACACACATGCAGACTCTACCATACACACCAACATGGACAGAAACCGGAAAAGATGCCACATGTATACACTCCCCCTACACACTCTATACTCTTGGGTCTCCCAAAGAGGCAACTAAACCCTGACCCAGGCGTTGTTCTTTTCCCCTCTGAGGCAGAGAAAGGCAGACCACCACAGAGCACCACAACCCATCTCTGACCCTGACCAGATATCCAAGTCCACCTCTGTCCCCCAGCTCCAGATGTGATAAGATCCTGCACTACACTCCTCCCTCTGCTCAGATGTATTGATGGTGTGCATTTAAAACATGGGGCTGGGGTCCAGCCCACCCTCAAGAGCCCTACATGTTTTAATATGAATGTATATAGTGAGTGTCTAAGCTGTGGAATAAAATTGGGATGCAGTCAGCCAGGAGGACAGAGATGAGGACCTTCCCTTCACCCCCGGACGCTCATGCATCCCAAGGCCCTGTGTTGTGGGAGGGTTGTGTGATGGGGCAGGAGAAGGGAAACTTAAAGTGATGGGGAGGAAAAGACTGGGAGGGAAATTGTACTCTACCACGGAGCAAGCTCCACTATTGACCCTCATATGCAACCCAGTTCCCCCACAGTACACCAAGGACAGGGGAACCAGGCATTAGCTACACTGAACAAGTGATCATAGCAGCAAGTGTTGGGCAAAAGAACGGCAGCAGAATACAAGCGGCGCTGCATGCAAAGTTCTATACTAGTATTGGTAAATGGCATCAGTGAGTGATTTGATAGTACTCACCGATACAGATACTAGCGTTTTAGTGCCGTATCGGGGCCTCTCCCAACACTAGTATCAGTATCAAAACACTGTTAAATAATAATACACAAATTAACGCTTTTGTTGTCTTAGACAGAAACAATATTTACAAGGTTATAGACAACTTAATGACAAAACTTAAAAGAACCAGTCTACAAATACAGAATAAGAGATTGAATAGTATCTACTGATACAATTAGAATAAAAAGTCTTTATTTAGCCAAATATATTACATAAGAAATGTGTGCAAAATTAAAAGAACCTAGAAGAAGAATCTATTTAGAAACAATAAAAATGATTGAAAAATATATTGATAAGAAATGTATCAATATAAAACAGAAAAACTACCTACTAGGCTCGCATACACCCAGGACAAGACTTTTTATTTGCTCCCTAAGATCCATAAAGATCCAGCCAAGTGGAGTGTCATTCCTAATCCCCCTGGGCGCCCTATTGTTTCAGACTGTGACAGTGAAATGTAATACACAGCTGAATACTTAGACTACTTTTTAATTCCTCTCTCAATTAAAAATGGCAGCTACATAATTGTGTGGAAAAAATAAAGAAAAATAGACATTCCTCTTGATGCAGTTTTGTTCACGATGGATATTGATAGTCTTTATACAAATATAGACAACAAGGAGGGCATTGACTCAGTCAGAAGGATTTTTCAGAAATATCCAGACAAAGAACTACTACAATTCCTGGAAATCAACTTAATAAGGAATGTCTTCCAATTTAATCCTTCAGATTAAAAGTACAGCCATGGGCAAAAAATCGACACCAGCCTATACTAATATATTTATGGCAGAATGCGAAACATCTGCACTGAAAAAAATGTTAAGGTCAATTTTATTTATAAATCGCATTTACAGCAGTATAAGCTGCCCCAAAGCGCTGTACAAGGCACAACACACCAAGGTTAGGACAATCAACAATAAAAACATAGAATAAAATACATACAGAACAGTCACAGTTCACAATAAAAACTGTTAAAAACTATTAAGATGCTCAAGTCAACCTGCATTAAAAGCCAGATCAAAAAGGTGCGTCTTAAACCAACACTAAGTAACTTTTCAACCTTCATGAAATAGTTTCATAACTTCTGTGATTATATGGCGACTTACAACAAGTTGAATGACACCTCTGTCATGGCTTGAGGGGGTCTGTATCGCTTTCACTGGCACTAAACAACTTTGAGGAGGATGGTGGGAACCCTGCCACACAAAAAACTACGAATGGATAGGCTGCTTTTCGGCATACGTCACTTCCCCTTTCCCCATTCGTCATAAACACGGAACTCGATGCGACCTGTTACGCGCAACTGCAGCTAACATGGCAGAAGCCCCGAAAAAACGAAAAGTTTTGTCTGAGGAGACAAAAAAAAGAAAAAGGGAGAGTAACCGGATAAAAGGACAGTCAAGAATCAACATAGGCCCGGCTTTCACTCGCCGGCGTGAGCTCAAAGTCGAGGAGGGATTTCCGACTGATGCTGCCGTGGCTCTGTTCCTGCTGGACTAGTAAGTATCTTTCTATTTTCAAATCAAAATGCTAATGCCAGCTTTCGGAAATTTGCATGGAAGTAATAACTGGCCACCAGGTTGACAGTTCATTCACTCAGCCACTGGAAACCGAAATGTAATGTAGTTCAATCCAACTGCTGGCGAACGGGGTATCTGGATTTTACGACGCTACGCGCTGGTGCTCATGGGAAATGCAGGCTTCGTTCACGTAAAATAATACCGCTTTTGTCCAGTGGCGCCGCCAAAATAAACCTAAACTGAAAGCTCCTAAGTACTGCTTTAAGAAGGGATTTAAAATGCTCTAAACTCTGTGTGGTCCTAATGTTAAAAGGTAAATTGTTCCACAATTTAGGACCAACCACAGAGAAAGCTCTGTCACCGCGAGTCTTTAAGCGGGTCTTTGGAACTTTTAAGAGAGCTTGAGCGCTGGACCTCAGGGATCTGGCATGGGCATAAATGGTCAGCAGCTCAGAAATGTAACACGGGGCCATGAAGGGATTTAAAAACAAAAAGTAAAACTTTAAAATGGATCCTGTAAAAGACAGGCAGCCAACGAAAAGAGGCCAGAACTGGGCTTATGTGATCCCGCTTACTGGTGCCAGTCAGCAAGCGGGCCGCTGCATTCTGGACCAGCTGAAGGCGATGTAGGGAGGACTGGTCCAGGCCAGAATACAGGGAGTTGCAGTAGTCCAAGCGGCAAGAAATGAACAGATGAACGCCATGTTCCAGGACATTAGCAGGAAGGTATGTCTTAACCTTAGCTAACTGCCTTAAATGATAAAAACCTGGCTGGACCACTGCGCTCACCTGTCTGTGAAGATTAAAAGAACCATCTAAAAACACACCGAGGTTTTTTACACAGGGTTTTAAAAAACCAGAACATGGACCAAGAGGACTAACAACATCATTTAAAAGATCAGGATTGCCAAAGAGTAAAATCTCAGTCTTTTGGTTGTTTAGTTAAAGAAAATGAATGGACATCCATTGTATGATGCTTTCTAAACATTCCAGTAATGGGCCGATTGACTTGGCATCACTAAGTGGCAAATATATCTGGAGGTCATCAGCAAAACAATGAAAAGTTATTTTATGCTTTTCAAACATAGAACCTAAGGGAAGCATGTACAAAGAAAAAAGTGCTGGACCCAAAATGGAGCCCTGAGGCACACCACATGTCAGAGGTTCTGATTTGGAGGTAAAAGGACCCAGATTAACAGAAAATGACCTCTTGTGTAGGTATGATTTAAACCACTGGAGGACAGTACCTCGAAGACCAACACATGACTCCAGACGGGACAACAGAATGTCATGGTCAACGGTGTCAAAGGCAGTCGACAGATCTAATAAAACCAGAGCGGCTGAACGGCCAGAATCAGCAATTAAAAGAAGGTCATAAAAACTCGTAACAGAGCACTTTCAGTGCTATGAAGGGGCTTAAAACCAGATTTTAATTTTTCTGAAATGTTGTTAAGGGACAGGTAGTCCTGCAGCTGTAAGTAAACAACCTTTTCAAGAACCTAAGACAAAAAAGTCAGTTTTGATACTGGTCTGATCTAGATTTGGCTTTTTTAGAAGTGGCTGTACAATAGCCTGTTTAAAACACAGGGGAACACAACCTGAGGAAAAGGAAGTGTTGATTAACTTCAGGATGAAAGAATCAACACTGTCAAATGCTTTTTTTAGCATAAAGTATGGAAGACAGTCCAGGGGGCAATAAGAGGGTCTCAAGTGATGCACAATATCTAATAATTCCTCCAACGAGACAAGTTGAAATTGGGACCAGGATATAAAGCACTGAGGGAAAAAACTAGGATCCAAAACAGAAAGAGATGAGATAGAAGACCTAATCTGCTGGACTCTATCTGAGAAAAAAGCCTGGAATTTGTCCCATAAATCTTGTGAAGGTCATTACTTGGGTTAACAATACTGTTAAAAACTTTAAAAAGAACCAGGGGTCTGTGGCTATTTGTGGATACAAGGTTACACATAAACTGAGATTTAGCCAATTTTACAGAATTTTGAAAAGCAGACGAACACTCCCGCAGCATTTGCTGAGACACATGCAACCTGTCCTTTTTCCACTTCCTTTCAGCGTGACGACACTCACGTCTGAGTGCACGGGTGGTATCGTTCAGCCATGGCTCAGGTTTTGACTTAGAGCGCATAGCTTTAAGTGGAGCCACAGAGTTTAAAATGTCAGAACATGTCCCATTAAAACAGTCTGCCAGATCTTTAACACAATCCGTCCGAGAATTAATTACTCCAGAGTTATTAAAAGCAGCAGAAAACTCTGACACAGCCGTGTCATCAAGAACTCCCCACACAGGAGAAGGGGGCTTCACCACAGGGCAATGTAGTTCAACAGTGAAGAGAACGGGAAAATGATCAGAGATCCCAAGATCAGTTATATCAGCAATGTTAATATCCAATCCATATGATAATACCAAGTCCAGGGTGTGGCCTTTCTCGTGTGTCGGACCAGTGACCCACTGAACCAGATTAAAAGACTGTAAAACATTTAAAAATTCCTTGACCAAAGGTCTTGTATCACAGCACCAATGAACATTAAAATCACCAACAATTAAAAACGAATCGGATTTAAGAGCGAGTCCTGCCACAAAGTCAGAGAACTCTTTGATGAAGTTATTGTTTATTTTTGGAGGCCGGTAGATGAGCGCACAGAGCACTGGTGAAGCCAAACGCAGCTCAAAGAGCTGGTGTTCAAAAGCTGTAAAGGACTCCGTTCGATGTGCTTTGCTGCAGCGAAAGTGAGATTTATAAATGGTAATCAAACCTCCACCCCTACCAGAAATCCGATAAGATGTGATAAGAAGCTCCTCCATTATCATCACTTTCTGCATGATATTTGGGGGGGTAACCTTATTCTGGACAAGAATTCTCTACTTTTCTAGAGATTGTAAATAATCACAATCCTATCAAGTTCAAATCTACAATCAGCAAAACCTCAGTTGATTTCTTTGATACCCCTACGTTTAAAGGGCCTGATTTCCCCAATACTCACAAACTTGACATTAAACAGGCCCTTCCATTAAAAGTGTTTTTTCTGAGGTTTCTGTTGAATATATTAGCTCCACAGGTGTTCTTACCTTCATAGTGGGTGTGAAAACAGGTCAACAACTTCTCTTTCAGTTTTAATCTCTTAAACTATGCAGGTGGCGATAACACCTGAGTTCTCACAACTCCTTTGCTCGTTAGTATTCATCAGCTCCCGCAGTTGAAACCACGCCTAGCATGCTGCTAGCTAAAAGCTGTAGCATAACGTAGCAAACAGGAAGACACAACGTCTGACGTTGCCATGCGCAGCGGGGCAGGAAACAGTATTCTTTGCTCTCATAGGCTAGTTTGTTAGCCAATCAGAGTCCAGCAAATTCGAACAATGAATATGAACGGGCTGCTGACAAAGCAGCCTGACGGAAGGAGCCGGAACCACCCGAATTTTAATACAGACAGATTGAAAGGTCTGTTAATAAGTGTTTCCTGACGTTTTTTAGATATAAATGTTTCATATTACTGGTTAATACTTAAGAAATAACCACAAAGTCTTGAAATGTGTATGAAATGGCCTCTTTAAAGAGCATCACAAAATCATAAATGCAGATGCTTTGAAGAGGGTGGAAGGCAGAGTTCTTCCTGCTAGTACTGTTCGTGCTGCTGTGGATGAAACTGTGGTGTCACAGCAGAAGTCAACTGTACCTAAAGCCAATAACTGTTTTGTGGTTCATAAGGAGTCATATTTGGCTTTTATGGTTGATGTTATGTATGGGGTTAGACAGAAGAACTCCACGTCTGGTATCATCAAGTTTGTGACCGAGGCTGCCAACAGATTTTTGGGGCTTAAAGACTTTTCTCCTCAGACTTTACATGAATTTATGAGGATGAGTCAGGTGGTCCAAGTTGAAGGAGAATTTGAGATGGAAGAGGAGATTGATCTAGAAGGTGACTTCAGAGATGATGGTGGTGTAGCTTAGGCTTTGTTTCATTGTTTGTATTTTGCAGTGGAATGCAAGAAGTCTAATTGCTAACGGACAGGAGTTTAAAAAGTTCATCAGGGACTCTCAGCCAAAACCAGATTTTATCTGTGTTCAAAAAACTTGGCTAAAGCCTCATCTTGATTTTGTTATTCCAGGTTATCCGTAAAGATAGAACAAGTAGGCCTGGTGATGGGTGTGCTACATTTGTAAGATCGGGTGTTCAGTACAGGTGCTGTGAATGGGAGGGGTCACTTGAATCTATGGTAATTGAGGTTTGGTCTAATGAAGGTAAGCTATGGTTGGCCAATTGTTATAATCCATGTAAACCATTAAGTTTAGCTGAGTTTGAGGATATTTTCAGTAGGATAGGGTCATCTGCAAATTGGGTGGGGGATTTTAATGCTCACAATCCATTGTGGGGGAGTCAAAAAAAAGGATTGAAATGGGGCAGTAGTTGAAGGATTTCTGGATATTGCAAACTTAATAGTCATGAATACTGGTGTGCCAACTCGTTTAGACCTAAAATCTGGGAAAGTATCATGTTTGAATATTACTTTTGCTTCTCCAGGGTTGGCGCGGGTAGGGGACTGGAAAGTATTGGACGAGGATTCAGTAGGTATTGATCACTTTCCTATATTTAGCCAGTTTGGCAGATCAGTTGTCTTAGATACTGGAGAGAAATTTGCCAGGTTCAATTATTCTCTAGCAGACTGGTCTAGGTTTAGTGAGGGCACAGTAGTGATGTGTGATACCACAAATTTTCTTTCCGATCCGTTACCAAGTAAATTTCAGACTAGTATTGGCGATACTGATCAGATACCGATACTTTCCTAAAAAATGTTCTGTTTGGAAAATTATATTTTGAAATTAATGTATTTAAGGTGGCTGTTCTCATTTAACTACAACACATAAATACCTATATACCAGATGATTTAAATCACTTTCCCCAATTTAGAAATGGTGCAAAAAGTCTCAAAAACTCCACATTCTGTCCTACCTGGAAACCTGAAGGATTTCAAGAGGGACGTATGTTTCACCCTCGCAGCGCCTTATCTCTCCTCTCCTCTCCTCTCCTCTCCTCTCCATGACATCTTCATATTCTGTCTTATGATTTATTTTTAAATATTTCACAATGTTTATAGTGTTTCCAGGTGTTGGTTCAGTAATTTTAAGGGCAGAAACACTGAGTTACTGCATCCATTTGGAGAAGGAAAGTTAATATTTCCAAACACCATCTGTAACTCTTGAATGGAAGTTAGTGCTTTTATTTTGATAGTACACGCAGTAAATTTCCTCCACAGATCCTGCCGGTGTAAAAGCACATAACATGCTACCTGTCAGGTCTCAGCAGCTGGTGAGTGGTGTGTGTGTGTTTGTTTTGGGTCTAACCTCTCATTCCAGGGTGTGGCAGCAGCTGATGAGGCTCCAGCTGATCAGGTGCAGGTGTGGCCTATTACCCACCCCTCCCCAGGCTGGGATAAAAGCTCTGAGGAAAGGAGAGACGGACGCCAATTTGTTCCACTCACTACGTGGTAACGTTTAGGCCTAGCTAACTCGATCTTGAGTGTTTAGTGTTTTGTACTTACCTCAAACTTCTCCTCCCTCCTCCTTAGCCCTTCCTCGCCGGATCTCGACTCCGGTTCCTGAATGCCTTTGTCTTCCGCACTGGCCGTCTGCCATGCCACCTAGAGGGTCCTGCTCCAGTCTCCTGACGTGCTCCGCCACGTCCGATACCGGACTGGTCTCAGTCCGTCTCTCCTCCTGGATCTTCTACACCTGCTCTGGTCCTCCTCATCGCTCTATCCACCCTCCACCTGCAACCGCCACGTCTTCAACCTACGGATCTTCATCATCATCGTCCTCACCACCATCTCTGGACACACACCTCCACCACTGCTACTTCCGCAGCCCTCCTCCACTCCTCACTCATCCATATCTCCCGTAAGTCTGTGAGCACATGCCCAGCACACCGTAACGTTCACTATCGACCCAGAAACCGCTCCACTAACCTGTCTCTCCTCCACCACTAGAGCTCTTCCTGGGGTCCGCTGGATCCAGTCCTCCGGTGTCATCTGCACATTCAATCATACTATTACTGTGTTCTACCATTACTCCTGCAACTGCTCAACAAATAAACATTTATTTGTTTTACCTCAATTGTGTGTTGGTCTGGAGTCTGGGTAACATTGGAGTTCACCACAACCAAGAACATGACAGAACAAACTGGCCAAATGAACTCCAACACCCAGCTTCAGACCGCACTCTAACAACAGGGCATCTTACTTGGGCAGCATGAGAGTTTCCTCAAAGAGATTGCTGAACAGCAGGCCATCAGGTCCGGGAACCTCCAACGCCTCAGCCAGCAAATCACAGAGGTAACCACCAGAGTGCCTCTATCCCCCAGGTCAGAGCAAACCACAGTTGCCAGCACAGCCTCAGTTCCAGCCTCCACATTCTGGGAGGTGGCAATTCCTAGTCCCGAACCATTTTCTGGAGAAAAAGTCAATTGTAATGGATTTTTAAGACAATGTCGTCTGGTGTTTAACCAATCTCCCCATTCCTTTTGTTCAGACGCCAGCAAAACTGCTTACATCATCGGATGGCTCAGGGGAAGAGCGCTCAGGTGGGCTGACGCTTTTCTCGAGACGAATCCCATCGAGCTCACCCCCTACTGTGAATTTCTTGAGGCGTTTGAGCTGACCTTTGCCCCTGGGGAAAGTAAGGAAGACACCATGAAGTCTCTGCTGGCCCTAAGACAGAAGTCACAATCTGTCGCTGACTTCGCTATTGACTTCCGTACACTGGCTGCGCGCGCAGGCTGGGAGGACTCTGCACTCCGGAGTGTCTTTTACAATGCACTCTCGGACAAACTCAAGGATGATCTGGCCAGCCGGGATGACCCTGCGTCTCTTGACGACCTTATAAAGCTGGGTATCAGGCTGGATAACCGGGCCCATGATCGACAGCGGTCCCGGGGTTTTTGCTTTGTCTGCTGCGGGGCCTACTTCTTCTTCCCCGAAACCAACACCACAAGAGCATGCTTGTTCCCTGGAGCCCATGCAGATTGGGCGTGCATGCCTTACGCCGCAGGAGCGACAGCGCCGCTTAGCAGCTGGCGAATGTCTATATTGCAGTTCCTCCTCGCACCTCGTCCACCTCTGCCCGCTGCGGCCAAAAGACAGGGCCCGTCAGTGATGGTGGGGGTCCTGGCGGGCGACAAACACAGCAAACTCTGTTTCACTCTCGCTGTTTCAGTCCACAAGTGCCATGGGGAGTCTATTCAATGCAGTATGTTCATAGACTCGGGTTCTGAACAGAATTTCATACATCCTGATCTGGTTTAAGAAATTTCAACTCCAACTCACCCGTCTCAATCCACCCATCTGTGTTAATGCACAAGATGGCAGTCATCTACCCACAATCAGTTTCATCACTGAACCAGTGTTTCTGACAGTTTCCGGTAATCACACTGAGAAACTGCAGTTTTATGTATTTTCTTAGAATCTTAGAATGTTTTTCCATAGAATCAGAGTTTTAGGTTACCCCTGGCTCAACCTCCATAACCCACACTTAAACTGGACTACGCACCAAATCATTTCATGGATTGAGTTTTGTCATAAAAATTGTCTCCAGGCTGCACTTCCGGTTGGTTTCCCCAATAAAGGGTACTACGGAAAACGTTGTCTAAGGTTCCGGCATGTTTTCACGACTTAGGTCGTGTTTTCAGTAAAGATCAGGCTCTCTCTCTCCCTCCACATCGCCCTTAAGATTGCGCCATAGATCTCATCCCTGGTTCTCAGCTGCCCAGAGGCCGGCTTTTTAGTAGAAGGGCATAGTCTCCTCTCCTTCCGGTCGGCCCATGGGTCCCCTGGACGAAAAAATAATGAATGGAAGTCAATGAAGCGATAAAAGTTATTTTCTAGTCCGCTTTGTCTTACGCCCTGAATCACACATATGCTGTACCGCAATTTAAATGATAAATAATGATGTACATTTTGACCGGGTCGGTCAAGTGGATTCTGATTTATTTATTTTTTAAATTTCGTAATTAAAATGACTACAACTGGAAAGTCGCACATATGATGTCACGGCAGAATCTCCCGAGTCTCACCGCTGCCTTTTCCCTCGTTTTTACGCGATAATGTCGATGTGTTTTGTACCTGGATGTCACCACAAAACTAGTCGTTTAATGCTCCTTCCTTCATCCTGATAGAAGGAGGTGAAGCTCGCTAAACTCACCGCTATTGTTCCTATTCTGCTCCTTCTCCTTCTGAGCGGTATGGTGACGTCAATTTTACGAGACAAGTGGTTGTAGTCTACTACGTGTCTTCACACAAAATATAAAATAACTTTTGCAGCGTGTAGAAACTGATCGCTTTCTCTGCATCAAAACTTGTGTTTACAACTCACGGACATCATATGTTTGATCCATGATGCATTTCAATCTGGATCAGAAAATAACTTATCGCTCCACTGACTTCCATTCATGGACCGGAAGTAGAAGGGCGTGACTGTGACTTCCCATTAGAAGTGAAGAAGCAAGAGGAAATAATATTTTACAAAGCAATTTCTGTCTTTCAGAAATCCTTTATATCATCTTCTCAGTATATGTATATACGCATGAGTGTTTTTAACTCTAAAGAAATGTAATTAAAAGAATGTATAGAGAGATATTTCTTATTTGTTGTCACATCATGTTTTTAATAGGGAGGAGCGCCCTCCATTGGCCAGTCGCTACTGAATAATACCAAAAACTGTGGGGAAAAGAGAGGGAGGTAGAGGGGCATAGCATAGATAATCTTCTGTTTCTTTATCCCCAGAAATCTCAGTCTGAAAGTTTATTCAAAATATTTTTACTGTAATATCATAACGTTAACGATCCCCGTGTCACGTGGAAGATCGATTTCAAGTTTCACCTGCTTGAGCAGATCGGGGCGTTTCAACACGTCACTGTCTTGTATGGAAGGTTTTATTGACCGGGGAGCGGCGTGGGGGGGGGGGGGGGGGGGGGGGGGGGGGGGGGGGAATCGTCAGTCCCTCGCGTTTCCCTGAGAAGTGTGACGTCAGCAGCGCTGCATCCATGTTTTTTGCTACACTGTGACGCGAGTGTGTTTGTAATTGTGCGCAGCAGCATCTCTCCACAGATGCAACAGTGACGGCTTAATGATGGCAGAGATTCACGACTGATCGCCGTATCCAGCGGGTTTTAACGTGCAAACAGATTGTGCTTCAAGAACAGGTAGGTAGTAATGCAGAGTCTGACAGCTAAATGTTCGCTCCATCACAAACATCCAGCGACCAGGAAGCATGAGAGATCTGTGCATGGGGAGGTTTCTCTGTAAGCATCGATAGGGATGTTCAGCTCTGGTTACAGGGGCGGTTCTAGAATTCTTTGATAGGATCAGGAGCACAAATAGGGAGAGGAGAGCACCCAATGATTCACTAATTAGCAAAATAAATACATGAATCAATGTTTTTACAGTTTATCACAATCAAAATGCTCATTATGTAAAAGTAAATACATTTCCCAAAGTGACTTTATTATCATGTATTCAGGAATAATAAATTGGGTCATTACACGTTGTCTTGCAGCAAGAAGATTCAAAACTTGCAAAGAGTTTTCTTGTTGTCTACAATTTGTCATTTATTTATTTTATATTGAGGGTGTGTGTGTTTGCAGAATGGCATCCCTCTCAGAGCAGCTGCAGGAAGTGCGGAGTCAGGCTGAAGTGTGTCTGTACTCTGGCGGCAGAGCGGTGGATGTCCGTGCCGGCGTGATGGCTATGGCTAATCTGCCCTTACCGCCCTGCTCCAAATATCGCCACATTGCAGCAGAGACCATGGTGATAGAGAACAGCTCTGGTAGCAACAGGAAGAAGGTGAGGACAAGTGAAATGGAAGTATTCACAGATGAGGATTAACAGTAAGAACAATGACTGATGTCACCGTCAGTCTCATTCTGATAAACTCACAACAGACGAGGCATCAACCTTTCTTCTCTTACAATCAATTTTAAAACACCTGATAAGAACAGGCGATGCTATTTTTACTGTTATGTTTCAAAACTGTATAATGTTGTTAATGTTTCTGAAGTAAAAAGCATAAGATAAAGGTTAAATATCTGGTCAAATTAGTTCCATTCTCAGAAAGTAAAAAACATAATCAGATATAAAGATCAAGATAATTTAAAGATAAAACTGCAGGACAAAACCAAACCATCTTTCTGTAATTAGCAAACTAGTGATAACTGAATTGGAAACACAGCATTTGGTGAACGGTTGTACTTGTTTGCATACGGCAGCTTGAGAGAGACTTAGTTTAACACAACTGAAACACCATCCTGTTTACTCTAAATTTGTTGCTTTCAACTTTTGTTTGGGACTGTTGGGCAATCTTGAGTCCAAATCTGTTCTGGTTTTCGAATTTACAAAATGTCTTTATTCTTTTGAAATTCAAAGTATAAGTTATAAGCATTTATGCTTCCAGTCTTAAAGCAGTACTAAATAACTTTTACAACTTTAAGCTACAGTTTTAAAACTTGTCTAAGTGGATACTGTCAGGTTGGCGAGGTTGTAATGTTGGACCCAGGTGCAGTGAGTGTGGAGGAAACAAACAACTGAACGTGTATAAGGACCACAGAAGGTTTTAATGAAGAAAGTAAAGGCTGACGTGGCAGCAAAAAACAACTTACATGAGGGATGAGAAACGGATGGAAGAGTCCAGAGATGAAAAACAACAAAAGTAATCCATGGTGGAAAAACCATAATCCAGATAGGGTGATCTGAGACTGAGACTGAGGACTAAAACAGACTGAGAGCTAAAGCTACGATTAGTACTAAGACAACGACAAAGAACTGAGAACAAGGACTGAGGCTAGGAACAAGAACTAAGACTAAGAACTAGAACAAACCAACACGGACTAACAAACACAGGAGACTTAAATACCAAACCTAACTGATTACAAAACTCAAAACATCTGAGGACATGGGGAGAAACAAACACAGGAACTAATCACAGAAACAAGAAACACCTGGGAGTGGAACACAGGAAATGACACCAGACAGTCAAGGAACCTAAGACACAATGCGGGAGAACAGGAAGTCATAACGTTACAAAAATAAAAGAAAACCCAGAACTACACGACAGTGACAATAACATTAAACATGAACTCAGATACGGGAGGAGAACTGAATAAGAGACAAGCTAAACTAACACAAGACACAGAGTGATCACAGAGGCAGGGAGAACTCACAGGTGACTGGAAAAACACAACTACTGAAAAACCAAAAGCTACAGCATGAAATAAAACAAACAAAACCCCCGAACCTGACAGATACCCACCAAAAAACATGTTCAGCTTCATATTAGACACTCTGTGCACCTCCGATGGCTTTACAATATACTAAATAACTTCAGTAATTCATGTTGCAGCAGGAAGTGGTGTTCTGATCATTTATGCTTCCCTGATGAAAAATGCCTCCATAGTACGAATTAACAACTTATTTCATAATAAGATGTTATTAGAAGTTTATGCAGTATTCTTGTTTATGGTGAGTGTTTCCTGTTAATTATTTAAACATATTTTTATGATCCTTCCCTGATATTTTCTATATAAAAGTCCTCTGGGTCCTTATCGGCCATTGTTGGGTCCTTCTCCTTTGGGTGTGTCCAAAGATTTGCCTGTCGCTCTGACAATGCAAAGAAAGTAAAAATAACATCATATTTAGTATTTCTGTCCTGGGAGAATTTATTTATTGGTAAAATGTATTTATGGAAAAATATAGAAACACAAAGATGCAGAGACCATAAATGTGGAAGAAAACTGTTATTATTCCAGATAGTCCAGATGATAAATTGCTTGCATTTGCCGTTTTCAATTAAGCTAAGTTACGTATGTTCTGAATGTAATTTCAAATGTTAGAAGCATGTAGTAGAAAGCAGTTTTACCTAATTCCATGCATGATCCGAAAACTATCAGAAAGATCTTTTCTGTGAACATTTTTATAAACAGTGAATTTATATTTAAGCAGACTGCAGATATAATGTGGTAACTTTCCCATCAGGGATTTAACATTAATATTAAAATATGGCATTTTCATTAAAGTGATACTGGTGTCCAACTGACCAACTAATAGATTTTGAAGTCTTTACATCAGCACCTGTAACACAGCTCAGGGCAGTTAGATGCTGTATCACAATTTTTTCTAAAAATATTGTAAATACATTCATGTAAATAATGTCGCCATAATCTAAAACTCTGAACAAGTCTTTATTATTATTCGGCAGACTCTTGCTTCTCTCCAGTGTTTCTCGACAGCACTGAACATCTTGGAAAAGTATGGTTGTAATCTAACAAATCTCAATAGACCAAAATACTGGAGAACAGTGAAACACAACAACCCTGTGTTCAAGGCAACAGTGGATGCTATTCAGGTAAGAAAACATGATGTAGATGGAATATATACATTAGTTTCTCCTTGATCATGGGGTTTGCATTCCAGAACCTCTAACAAAAGGTGAAAATCCATTAAGTACAAACAATATATGTATATGATTATTCTGATATATTTTAGTTTTATTCTGGTTTTGACGCTATGCAGAATGCAGCCTAAGGGAATGAAGCTGGGGGGGGGGGGCACACTAGCCAGTATCTTCCTTATGCTGGTCCCATGCTGGAGGGTTGTGTCAGGAAGAACATCCGACGTAAAACTTATGACAAATGAAAAATGATGCAAGTCATAAATCTGATTTCCAGACCGGATCAGTCGAGGGTCAGGTTAACAGCAACCGGCAGAGAGAAAACAAGAAAGTCAAGAATCTAGGACTGAGACTAGGGACTCAGAATGAAGGAACTATGACAGGAAAATCTAGAGTTGGTTGACATGATGGAGAGGAGGAAGGTGGACATACTGTGTGTCCAAGAGACCAGATGGAAAGGTAGCAAGACCAGGAGCCACGGAGAAGAAGTTAAGTTGTTCTATCATGTGTGTCAGTGGGCGTGTCCTACAGGTAGGATGAGAGTCATAAGAGAAGGCTGGAGTGAGTTAGATGAAGTGATGCAGAGTATCTCCAGAGGTGAGAGAGTGGTGATTGGAGCAGACCTCAGTGGACGTGTTGGTGCAGGTAACAGAGGTGATGAGGAAGTGATGGAAGGTTTGGTATCAGGACAGGAATGTAGAAGGACAGATGGTGGGAGACGATGTAGAAAGGATGAAGTGAGTCAATGTCTTGCTCATTTTTGATGTCCATGTAGAGGAGGAGGCTGATGACTGCTCTACTTTAGAACCGGTTCAGGTCTATGCTAAATGTCCTGTATTTGTATAGCACTTTTCTAGTCATTCAGACCACTCAAAGCACTTTCACACAGCCCAATATGTAAATCGGGGGGCTACATGGTCAGTGTCTTGCCCAAGGATACTTCAACATGTGGTGGTGGAAGCGGGGCTTCATCCAACCTTCTGATTGGAAGACGACCGCTCTACCCACTGAGCCACAGCCGCCCTGTCCATACAGAACAGTAGTGGGGACAGAACATTTCCTTGGTATATGCTCTCTTGACACTGACTTGTCAATTTGGCTTTGAACTCTCCCCTAAAGTTTAGGGCTATAAGTGTCCTGTTGATGTTGTACAGTTTCAAGCACTCCAGGAAACGTGTCTTTAGTATTGAGTCATAGGCATCCTTGTAGTGCACAGGTTTGTGCACTACAAGGTCCATTTTTGTACCTTATGAAGTTGTTGTATGAAGTAAAATTAGGCAACTTTTTAAAGTCTAAAACCAATATTTAAAACATAATATTAAAAAATATTATAAAATGATGGATGAGACTTAATATGGAGATTAACCAGCCTTGGCCAGGGTTGCAGGTACAGTTGAAATGGTACAAATTTGTACTTTATATCAGTTTGAACCCTCAAAGGGGAATTTCTGGACTTTTAAAGACCAATATTGTACTTTTGAGGGAATATTTTAAAACAATTTACCTATAGGTACAAAAATGTTCTTGTCTTGTACCTCTATTTCTGAGAGTACATGCTGATTGACTGAATCAGTACCTGGTTGTTTGAACCTATAGGGAGGACGGGCAGTGCTCTCCCTCTATGGTTATTCCAATCAGCAGCCCGACGGCCTGAGTTTCCCTGATGATGTGACGGATCCTGATGTGCAGAAAGTTGCTGCCGTGACTCTTGAAGTAATGAGTTTAAGGATGGAGCTGGAGATGCTTATCAAGGTGAGTAAAATTACATCATACTTTGTAACTAGTGACGCCAACAGTATGTCATATCAGTACACAGCACCATGAGGGCCAGGAACATACAGAACCAAAAGCACTATCATTTTAGATGGATATTTAAGATTTAAAGGTTTTATTTAAATTTTAGAAGTAGCGTCTTAATTTTTTTTCTGGATTTTACAGAGCCAATAAAATGATACTGAAATTCATCTAAACTCTGGAAAACGAATGTAAAGCCTACTGTTCTTCATTTCACTGCTGTTATGTTTCTATTGTTTCTGCGGGGAACATTATGTTATTTTCTTTATTTCAAGTCTAAAAGGTTTTGTTGTTTTGATTCCAGGACACTCATCCTCATCCAGAGTTCTATGAAAGAATCATTCCTACTCTGCGGCACAAGGTAGAGTCCATGATACAGTATCACAGCTGTAATCTGTCACTAAATGTTTATATTTACGTATGTGGCCGAGTCTGAATATGTAGGTATAGATAATGACTGACTGACATTCTTACTTTAAAATGTTAAAGGTACATTATGTAAGAATTTTCTAGTTAAATAGTCACATAACAGTCTAATGTCCCCCCGATGTTAAAAAAGAAAGTCACATTGTAACAGATGTCGAGCTCAGCCGGCTGGGTGGTCGCTAGTTTCTGTCATTTTAAAAAAGCTAGCCGGAGCCGGAATCATTATTTACACGTTCAGACTTCCTGGTTCCATAATGAATCCCATGTGAGCAGGGCCGGCCCTGAGCTGCATGCCCTAGGCGAAAAGGGATTTTGGCGCCCCCTACTGTCCAGAACAGAAACAACGTAACTCAATAACTGGATTACATTGTAAAAAATTCTTATTTATACTAAAATAAACAGTAGAGATGATAGATAGATATTTAATTATTACTTATTTTGCTCTTTACATGAGATGAATGGTCTGTCCAACAGTTTGCCCCCCCCCCCAAAAAAGGAGAATTTGGCACCCTTCCAGCAGGGCGCACCCTAGGCAATCGCCTAGTCTGCCTATGCCCAGAACCGGCCCTGCATGTGAGTCTGCAAGGCTGCCAAGTCTTTAACACAAGCAGCTGTAATTCCACAACGAGCAGTGTGAGTGGCTGAGAACAGAGGTTTTTTTTTCTACATGAACTGCAGGACTCGGATTTGACAACAAGGTCTAATTCTTACATACTGTACCTTTAAACTCATGTTGATCTACATCATTTCAAATGTAATGAAATTGAAAATGTAGAGTTTTCTGAGATTTTGGAGATTACATGTGAGCTCAGCTCACCCTGCATGAAAACATTCGATTCATTGAACTTCTACTCATAATACAATATATAATTTTTCTAGATGTTATAAATAATACTAATCACCTATAATAATTGAGTGACAGTTATTTACCTTTGGAAGCAGAAAAAATGAAAATATTAACAAAAGACCATCAGACATCTGTCAGGTCTTTTAGAATAAAGAAATGTAAGTTGAACATTTAAAATTCACCATTTGTGCTGTTCAGTATCAAGAGTCTGGGAAGGTCTGCTAGATGTTTCTGCTCTCTTTATGAAATGGATGAGTTCACTGAAACAACAATTGATACAACCTTTTCATACTGCAATAAACTGTGTTTATTATGACAAAAAGGTCTAATTGTGGTGCTCTAACCATCAGCTTTCTGTCTCTCTTCAGGATGTGGGACTCAACACTGATACCGTCTGTAATTCCTTCTCCACCTCGTGTCATCCAGACAACCAGACAAAGTCTCTGGCCTTCCCCCTCCAGCACAGCTCCTTCAGAGACAGCAGCCATAGCCACTCCCTCTCCACCAACCATCCTGTCAAAGCCACAAAGAAGTTTCCCCCAACGTCAAACAAACATCCAGGTTAACATGGTTTTTAACTTTTCTGTGTATTGACTGTGTCTGTTGGGGTCCAGTTCTGAGCGGGTCTTGAATTCTGGATCAGATTCCCCTCATTCAACAAATTCATCATAAAAGTAAAATGAACATTCTGGTGCTAAAGTCCAGATTCTGAGACTTGATGCGTTTAGAGTTTATTCAGAAAAACATAAACTTGGTACATCTACATGTTCAGCAGCTGGTCAACTCACAAATCTCCTGGCTGAGATTTATAATCTTATTTTTCTCTGCACCACGTTGAGGTTTTCCTAAAACATAAAAAAGGGCAAATGGCCATTTATTCCTGGTTCTTATATGGAATGATAATGTTTTTGTGCTTGTTCGGTTTTTCTTCTTTGTTTGAATCAGTTCAGTCTTTTCCAGATGTTGATTTAACAAAGGGCTCATTTGGGTCTCTGCAGGCTTAGAGATCTTTTTGACGTGTTTCTATTCCTTTTTTTTCTGTCAAATCAAGGATAAAAAGGGCAGATCTGTGACAGGAGGTTCTAAAAACCTTAAAGAGGCCCTTCCATTAAAAACAGTTTTTCTGAGGTTTCTGTTGAATATTTTAGCTCCACAGGTGTTCTTACCTTCATAGTGGGTGTGAAAACAGGTCAACAACTTCTCTTTCAGTTTTAATCTCTCAAACTACGCAGGTGGCGATGAAACTCGAGTTCAAACAGCCTGTATCTGTTTCGGCACAACTCCTTTGTTCATTAGTATTCATCAGCTTCGGCAGTTGAAACCACGCCTAGCATGATGCTAGCTAAAAGCTGTTAGCATAAAGACGTAGCAAACAGGAAGAGACTACGTCTGCTGTTGCCATGCACAGTGGGGCAGGAAACAGTATACCTTGATCTCATAGGCTAGTTTGTTAGCCAATCAGAGTCCAGCAAATTCGAATAATGAATATTAACGAGTTGCTGCACGTTTTTTAGATATAAAATGTTTCATATTACTGGTTAATACTTAAGAAATAACCACAACGTCCTGAAATGTGTATGAAATGGCCTCTTTAAAGAATTTTCTGTAAACAATATCCCAGTGAACTTTAAAGCAGAACTAAGTAAGTTTTGCTCTCGCTCTCCCCCTACTGGTCCCCTGTGAAAGCTCACTGTCGTAACGTTCCCCCGCCGCCGCCGCAGACCCCCCCCCCCTCCACCCCACCGCCGCCCCCCCAACAACAACGTGCAGAGAACGCTTTTGCAAGAAGAAAGAAAAACAAAACCAAGAAAATGTCTCGACAGGTGAGTATTATTGTCATCTTTGCGCTCCTAAGGGTGGCGTTGCTAACAACGGCAAGGGCTTCATGCTTGTATTTATGTACGTGAGTGTGAGTGCCGTAAAGCAGGTTTGTTCTCGCGAGATTAGTCGGGTCCGATCCACTGAAAGTTGCAAGTGCTGCTTTCAGGACACAGACCCCGGAGGGAGGGGAGGGACCCACGAATCACCCCGCCAAGTCCTTGTTTACCCCCACAGGGACTCTAGAAAACATTTATTGAGGTGAAAAAACTTACTTAGTTCTGCTTTAAATCTAACAAGACCCTCAGACAAAAAACTAGTTTGTCTAAAGGACAAAATACCTAAACAGAAGCGGAGTGGCATGCAGTCATGCGATCATGCAGTTCACTGCAGGAAGGAGTGTTTAGATCTTTATATAAGGGAATCCAAACAACAGCTACACAAACACATGGTACAGCACAGGAGAGCCAACTCCTCAGGTCTGGACTGTGCAGTCCACCTACACATACTCACACTGGATATCCATACTGATACAGTATGTTAGGAACAAACGATGCCATGTAGTATAAATTGTAATATGACATGTTTTGTGTCACGTGACTCAAAAAGCTCTAAACAAGAACAGCCATATAACATTCTAAGAAAGTCATACAAAACTTTTACCAAAATTTGGCAAAATAACTTCAACGATATAGGTATAACTTTGTAAACTAACTGGCACCGTGTGTGTTTATGTATCTGAGAACCTAAAAATACAGTAATAGGAGCATTTATATTGCAAAAAAAATAATAATAAAAGGAAACCTCACTGAACAAAAACCTTGACAAACTGTATACTGTGAAGACGGGGACAGGCAGAGACACGGCCAGTCTCATGTGAGGAGACACAGAGGAAGGACAGATTAAGACATGACCACCAGATGGAGACAAATAACAACTAGACATACACGACTGTTTGTCTTCATGTTAAACACAGGAAAACAAGAGCCATAGGTAAAAGTCAAAAACTATTATTTTAAATATAACTAAAAAGTGTCAGCAACACAGAGCATCAGAAAAAAACAAACGCCAGACAAGTCTGTATAAAATATCCTAAACAAATCATACAGAAACCTAGAAACAATATAAGTACCTCTGGTTCTGTTTTAATGTAGGAGAAACAATAAATATTATAATATTCTGCTACAGTGACTCATATAATCCAATGAGAGTCTCTTTCATGTTTGTAAATGTTCATCTAAATGTCAGATGTGATTATTTTGGCTTCAGTAGAAGTACAAGTGTTACATATCATTTAAAATAGATATTCTGCTATTAATAACTGTAAATGTAGAATTAATGAGATATTTTGTCTTTGTTTTAGAGAACTGCAGTATTTGTGGAATATTCCGTATCTCTGTCCACTGCTTGACCTGTCTCCATGGGCTGTGCTGCGAGTGTGATCGACTGTATCACTCCTGTCCAGAGAGATCCAACCACCGTCGGACAGTTGTCTCTTCATCATCATCCAAAAGCAGGAGCAGACACAGGTCAGAGTCAGTACACAGTAACAGTCCTCTGACCCCAGTGCTTGTCAGTTAGTGTCATCTCAGATCAGCTAAGAGATGTCTGACCTGTTTATGGAGACCAGACCGGGTTGCCAACGGAAACCATCAGCAAACAAATCTCAAGAAGGCTACACTGACATAAACTTGAACAGCTTCTTCCATTACCCAGCTTAAAGAGGCCCTTCCATTAAAAACTATTTTTCTGAGGTTTCTATTGAATATTTTAGCTTCACAGGTGTTCTTACCTTCATAATGGGTGTGAAAACAGGTCAACAACTTCTCTTTCAGTTTTAATCTCTCAAACTACGCAGGTGGCAATAAAACGTCTGATGTTGCCATGCGCAGCGGGGCAGGAAACAATGTACCTTGCTCTTAAAGAGGCCATGTCATACAAATTTCAGGACTTTGTGGTTATTTCTTAAGTATTAACCAGTAATATGAAACATTTTATATTTTATAAACATCAGGAAACACTGATTAACAGACCTTTCAATCTGTCTGCATTAAAATTCGGGTGGTTCCGGCTCGTTCCGTCAGGCCTTGAGCAGCAGCACGTACATATTCATTATTCGAATTTGCTGTACTCTGATTGGCTAACAAACTAGCCTATGAGAGCAAGGTATACTGTTTCCTGCCCCGCTGCGCATGGCAACATCAGACGTCGTGTCTTCCTGTTTGCTAGGTCTTATGCTACAGCTTTCAGCCAGCAGCATGCTAGGCGTGGTTTCAACTGCGGGAGCTGATGAATACTAACGAACAAAGGAGTTGTGATGAAACAGACACAGGCTGTTCGGACTCGGGAGAACTCGGGTTTTATCACCTGCGTAGTTTGAGAGATTAAAACTGAAAGAGAAGTTGTTGACCTGTTTTCACACCCACTATGAAGGTAAGAACACCTGTGGAGCTAAAATATTCAACAGAAACCTCAGAAAAAACGTTTTTAATGGAAGGGCCTCTTTAAGAAATAACCACAAAGTCTTGAAATATGTGTGAAATGGCCTCTTTAATGCTAGACTCAGACCAGCCTGGTGAACTGCTGGTGTGAACGGAAGCATTAGCATGACAGACGAGACAAACACATCACTGTCTATAAACCCTTTAACATTCTGTCCTCTCCGGGTGCAGCTCTTCCACCTGGTGTTGCCTTCACTGCACTAAAGTGAACCCTGTGCGTGCTGTGCTATGTGAACAGTGTGAACACCCTCGCTTGGAACTCAGCTGCTCTAAAGTGGATGAAAGTCAACCCGTCACTCTCACTGGTATGTGAAAAAGCTTTTATGGAGAGTAAAGGTTTGACCGCAACATCAGAAAATTATTCTAATAGAAGTGTGTTTGATGTCAGTCATGGTGTTTGTGTGCTTTCAGAGTGGCACTGCAAAAGCTGCACCATGATGAACGCAGCTAGCAGTATTCTGTGTGAGGTGTGTGAAAGACCTCGTCTGGCCACACGGCCTCCGGTGAGCTCGTCGCATCCACCCATCACACCTCCCAGACCACCAGCACCGGTTCTTGGCATGCCTGGTGATCCTGATAGCCAGGTCAGTTGTAATGTGCTGAAATCTTCCATGTTTGTCACTGAATGTGAGCTCAAATTCTGTCAGTATAATCTGCCAAATCACTGTCAGTCTAATGTGCTCAATCACTGTCAGTCTAATCTGCTGAATCGCTGTCAGTCTGATCTGCTGAATCGCTGTCAGACTGATCTGCTGAATCGCTGTCAGTCTAATCTGCTGAATCGCTGTCAGTCTAATCTGCTGAATCGCTGTCAGTCTAATCTGCTGAATCGCTGTAAATCTAATCTGCTGAATCGCTGTCAGTCTAATCTGCTGAATCGCTGTCAGTCTAATCTGCTGAATCACTGTCAGTCTAATCTGCTGAATCGCTGTCAGTCTAATCTGCTGAATTGCTGTCAGTCTGATCTGCTGAATAACTGTCAGTATAATCTGCCAAATCGCTGTCAGTCTAATCTGCTGAAACACTGTCAGTCTAATCTGCTGAATCACTGTCAGTCTAATCTGCTGAATCGTTGTCAGTCTAATCTGCTGAAACACTGTCAGTCTGATCTGCTGAATAACTGTCAGTATCTGCCAAATCGCTGTCAGTCTAATCTGCTGAATTACTGTCAGTCTAATCTGCTGAATCGCTGTCAGTCTAATCTGCTGAAACACTGTCAGTCTAATCTGCTGAATCGCTGTCAGTCTAATCTGCTGAATCACTTTCAGTCTAATGTGCTGAATCAGTCAGTCTAATCTGCTGAATCGCTGTCAATTTAATCTGCTGAATTGCTGTCAGTCTGATCTGCTGAATCGCTGTCAGTCTAATCTGCTGAATTGCTGTCAGTCTGATCTGCTGAATAACTGTCAGTATAATCTGCCAAATCGCTGTCAGTCTAATCTGCTGAAACACTGTCAGTCTAATCTGCTGAATTGCTGTCAGTCTAATCTGCTTAATCACTTTCAGTCTAATGTGCTGAATCAGTCAGTCTAATCTGCTGAATCGCTGTCAGTCTAATCTGCTGAATCGCTGTCAGTCTAATCTGCTGAATCACTTTCAGTCTAATGTGCTGAATCAGTCAGTCTAATATGCTGAATCGCTGTCAGTCTAATCTGCTGAATTGCTGTCAGTCTGATTTGCTGAATAACTGAGTCTAATCTGCTGAATCGCTGTCAGTCTAATCTGCTGAATCGCTGTCAGTCTGATCTGCTGAATCACTGTCAGTCTAATCTGCTGAATCGCTGTCAGCCTAATCTGCTGAATCGCTGTCAGTCTAATCTGTTGAATCGCTGTCAGTCTAATCTGCTGAATCGCTGTCAGTCTAAACTGCTGAATCACTTTCAGTCTAATGTGCTGAATCAGTCAGTCTAATCTGCTGAATCGCTGTCAGTCTATTCTGCTGAATTGCTGTCAGTCTGATCTGCTGAATCACTTTCAGTCTAATGTGCTGAATCAGTCAGTCTAATCTGCTGAATCGCTGTCAGTTTAATCTGCTGAATCGCTGTCAGTCTGATCTGCTGAATCGCTGTCAGTCTAATCTGCTGAATCGCTGTCAGTCTAAACTGCTGAATCACTTTCAGTCTAATGTGCTGAATCAGTCAGTCTAATCTGCTGAATCGCTGTCAGTCTATTCTGCTGAATTGCTGTCAGTCTGATCTGCTGAATCACTTTCAGTCTAATGTGCTGAATCAGTCAGTCTAATCTGCTGAATCGCTGTCAGTTTAATCTGCTGAATCGCTGTCAGTCTGATCTGCTGAATCGCTGTCAGTCTAATCTGCTGAATCGCTGTCAGTCTAAACTGCTGAATCACTTTCAGTCTAATGTGCTGAATCAGTCAGTCTAATCTGCTGAATCGCTGTCAGTCTATTCTGCTGAATTGCTGTCAGTCTGATCTGCTGAATCACTTTCAGTCTAATGTGCTGAATCAGTCAGTCTAATCTGCTGAATCGCTGTCAGTTTAATCTGCTGAATCGCTGTCAGTCTGATCTGCTGAATCGCTGTCAGTCTAATCTGCTGAATCGCTGTCAGTCTAATCTGCTGAATCGCTGTCAGTCTCATCTGCTGAATCGCTGTCAGTCTATTCTGCTGAATTGCTGTCAGTCTGATCTGCTGAATCACTTTCAGTCTAATGTGCTGAATCAGTCAGTCTAATCTGCTGAATCGCTGTCAGTTTAATCTGCTGAATCGCTGTCAGTCTGATCTGCTGAATCGCTGTCAGTCTGATCTGCTGAATCACTGTCAGTCTAACCTGCTGAATCGCTGTCAGTCTAATCTGCTGAATCGCTGTAAATATAATCTGCTGAATCGCTGTAAATCTAATTTGCTGAATCGCTGTCAGTCTAATCTGCTGAATCGCTGTCAGTCTAATCTGCTGAATCACTGTCAATCTAATCTGCTGAATCACTGTCAGTCTAATCTGCTGAATTGCTGTCAGTCTGATCTGCTGAATCGCTGTCAGTCTAATCTGCTGAATCACTGTCAGTCTAATCTGCTGAATTGCTGTCAGTCTAATCTGCTGAATCGCTGTCAGTCTAATCTTTTGAATAACTGTCAGTCTGATCTGCTGAATCACATTTAACATCAACTCTGTTGTTTATGTTTTTCTGATTATTTTTCTTTCCTCTGCAGTGGGTGTGCCAGTTTTGTACCTATTTAAACTACTCTCCTGCTACTATGTGTGAAATGTGTGACCTTGCTCGTCCAGAGCCTGCACCTCTCCCTGTGAAGCTTCACCCCCCCTCACCTGTCAGACGTGTCCCCGCTTTACCAGTCAAACCCAAAGAGCTGACCCCCAAGAACCTGGACTCCCAGAGGCAGCGGCTGATGAAGGAGGAAGGCCTGAAGCTGATTCAGCTGATAAGAGCACGTCACACGCATGTTGTATATTTGTGTAAAGCTCACAGTGAGCTGGTGTTTTAAAGGGTTTTGTCCTTGTTGTGTATGCCAGGCTGGAGAGAAGAGAGGACTCAGTCCAGAGGAGGTGTTCACATACATGAAGGTGACTGGAGAAAGAAACATCCTGTCCTGCAACTGGTTAAAGACCGATCTGCCTCTTCTCTTAGACCAGATCAGGATGTTGGTGGCAACATCATCCCTTCAGAGTATTTCTGACCCAACAACAACTGAACCTGCGGTCAGTCTGGTTCTCAACCTTCAAACAAAGTGTCTGTTTGATCCGGACAAACAGGATGTCACTAATGTTTTATGTAATTGATGAATCAGAACTTGTCACATCAAGGTCCACCTGCTGATGGATGGACAGAGGCAGAATCAGCGAGTATTAAAGGCGGAGTTCAGCTGTCCAGAGCAGAAGCCAAGCAAGCCTGGCTGTCAGCAGGGGGTGACACTGAGAAGGCTGCCACACAAGCGCTTAGAGACAGACTTGCCAAGGTGACAAATACTTCAAATGTTTGCTCATGAACAAGAAACGTCCTCAGTTCAACATTTAGTTGTTGCTAAACTTCTTCCAGGTGAGGCAGCTACGTGCTCTGGGGTTCACCGATGAAGCTCATTGTCACCAGGTTCTGAAGCAGAGTGGAGGGGAGGTGAGATGGACCCTGGCTCTGCTGCAGAGACCTCTACTGGAGCCCTTTTACAAACGAATTTGGAGTGACAAGCCTGAGCCTCCTGTGAATATCCATCACCCGGACAAACAGGTGAGGCACTAAAATCTTTGAAAAGGCTTCTGCAATTCATCTTCAGCTCAGCATCATCTGCATTTTTAGGTGTAGGCCTGATCACTGAGAATTTCCAAGATGCAGTTTCTTCAATATCCTGAAGAAGAAAAAGACTCTTCAAGTTGAAGAGTCTTTAACTCATTCAGTGCCGTAGACATCTATAGACGTCAAACTGAATCCGAACGCTCAGTGCCATAGACGTCTTGACGTCTCTACAGCTTTTATTGGCTTAAATCCCGCAAAGCATTCTGGGGCAGCTGCTCGCTGAATTTGAACTCATTACAGGCTGTATTTAGTCATATGATCCAGGAGGGGGCAGTGGTGCACTTCTCTGGGTGAGATCAGTTATTATTTACCGTGTAACAATGCCGGATGGAGTGGGGGAGGAGCCAGACACTCAGGACGAGACAGACGGTGAATGAGGAAGAGATTCAGAGCCTGTGAAGCGGCTGGGAAGTCATCTCGTTGTTCAGAGGTATTGCAAACTAGTATAGAATTTATGGAATTGAGAAGGTGGTGGAGTTTATAACATGGATAAAATCCCTCCAGCACGACGGTCGGATCTACCAGGAACGAGTATTGTGTCGACTGTGGCGCGGTTTTTGATCCAGCTCGTCATTTTCGGACTTGTGATGTCTTTAGCCTGACGTTGAGGTTCTTCTGGTGATTCTAGTGAAGCTGAGGTGGATTTATCCAACTAGTACCTGCTGTTAGGATCTTTTGAAGGCAGCAGGGAGCAAAATAAAGAACGATTCACCACATAATGCGCGCACACACGTACACACACACACAGTATCTGAATAGGAAATTTGCTGCTTTTTTTCTTATATTTTATTCAAATGCTGAAATTGTCTATAAATGACTCTTTTCATACAAAAAATAAACTATCAAAAGTCCTTTTTTACTGTTTATTTTTCACTTTCATAGTAGTAAAACATAGTTCAGATGTTGCATGAATCATTGAAACATGAAATATTTATATCAAAGTCACTGATCTGGTTGAAAAACCTCTTTACACAAAACACTCTTTAGGTTTTTAGTCCAGAAACGTGTGGATTTTCATAAAAGTTCCTCTTTTGTACTGCAGATTACTAAATAACAGAAAGAGGTAGAAACATTTTTTTTTGCTTTTGAAAGAAGAAAAACAAAAATTTGTGCTGATGGTTTCAGAATTCACATAGTCATAGGAGAAAATATTCTGTTGGGCCTTAAAAAATCAGTAAAAATGCAAAATATCTGGCACTGAGGGGATATGAAATCTGAAAATGGCACTGAATGAGTTAAGTAGACCAGGTACGCTACCAGACAAACTGAACCAGGGGCCTTATTTTTGTTCCTAGCTTCAGGAGATGCTCCACCAGCACCAGCGTCTGTTACAGCTGATGAAGAGGCTTTCTGTTTTGTAACCGTGGGCTTTTGTTTGGGTTTTTTTTTCAGACACTCAGTCAAAACAAAATCTAATAATTGAAGATGCCCAATTTGTGTCATCAACACGGTTCCTGACTTCTTCTTTGTCACTGTTAGACCAAACATGTATGTCCCAAACCTCTGGTTTAATTCTCCTGATCACGGCTTTATGTTTAGGTAGAAGCTGCGACGGAGTCCACACTATGTAGACGTTAGAGACAGTCAGCAGGTAATAACAAAGACATGCTGCTTCACCGGTTGGTCTGGGTTCAGAATCAAGATCAAATGGTCTGAAAGGGACCATTACCACCTCATAGTCCTGCAGTCTTCCTACTCTGATCCACAAGCACTTCTCTGGTACTGGTCAGCTCTGATGGTGCAGCGTTGGTCCAACTTCAGGCCTCATGAGTTGCTCTCATGTTTTTTCCCTGCTTCAACCCAACTGACTCAGATGAGCAGGTTGTTAACGTTCTTCTGCAGAACTTGTTGACATACTGAATCTATTGTGGAGCTGGAACCTCACAGAGTGGTAGTTTTCACTACAGAACATATATGGACTCTTATTGAAATGATTTCTGCTCTGTCCTGACAGCGTCTGTGTCGCAGGCTCCTAGCGGTGTACGATCTTCCCAGCTGGGGTCGCTGTGAGCTGGCGCTGTCGCTGCTCATGGAGCACAGTGCACCATACTCACTAGAAGATGTGGTGCAGGCGGTACGAGAGTCCCACGACAGGGAATTCATCAGGAGAGTTCTGGCTAAGGAGTGTCCCATCTGCCTCTGTGTTTTCCCCCACAGTAAGGTATGAAGACAGAACACACATGTGAGCGCACGTGAATGAACTGCTTGTTGAACTTCTTCCTTCTGTCCCGTCTCAGATGCAGTCTTTGACCTCGTGCCAGTGTTCTGTGTGCTGTGGCTGTTTCCAGCAGCACTTCACCATTGCTCTAAGAGACAAACACATCAGAGACATGGTGTGTCCTGTCTGCTGGGAGCCTGATATTAATGACCCCGAACACCTCAACAGTTACTTCTCCACCTTAGACATCCAGGTAAGAAGGCTGAGAAAAAAATAAACAAATAGACAGGACAGTCTGTTCCTGTTGGCATAGCAACAAGCATTTGTGTTTTCTAAGCCATCGATGTGTCTGAGTTGTAAATATTCTACTATGGCTGTGTCCAAATTCAGGGTCTGCATACTTCAAAGGCTGGATTCAGTCGGCCTGTCCCAATTCGAAGACTCCTTTGAATGCGGCCGACTGAATCCAGCCTGTTTTTCCCTGATTTGAAGGCTGGGTCTGGCGTATCCTTCGCTGGCCGACATATCCCAACATGCATTGCGGGTCAAACGGGAGATCTTTTTATGAAGCGAGAGCTGCACCCGGAGATGATTGTACTTATAAACTTAAAGCTATAGTGCGTAACTTCTGTCGCCCCCTAGCGGAATTTTGCGTTATTACAACAATGAAGCTGGCGCTTCCATATGACGTACGCCCACCTGCCCCCCCCCCTTCCCCCAACCGCTATCCGTCTGCCGCTGTGATTCGCGATTCCACAACATTTTTATTCTGTTTGAATAAGGACAGCTGTTGAAAAACGATGGGCTCTTCGGAAGAACTTCCCAATAAGTGTGTCTCGGCCGTTTCTTTGGCTTCTCCGCCATGTCGCTTTCCCGTTCTGCCTGCACTCTGCCTCCTGCTACGAGACTCTCCGCTCGTCCTCCCCCTCCCTTCTTGTTGTGACGTAAAAGACGTAATTTCCTGCGCGCCAGCGCAGGAATGTCGCCAGTCGACACGCAAAGTAAAAATGATATATATTGAAAAATACCGTGAGATGTTTGAGGAGCCGATCGGCTTAATCTGTATTGTGTCATCTCCTCTAATAGTGGCTTGGCTGAAACGGACATTCACGGACATGTAAAAGTTACGCACTATAGCTTTAAAACGGTTAGATTTAGGGATTTTGTAATTTATATAAAATATTCTAAAGTTGTTTTAGTCTGAAATGTTTCAGTAAAAGTACTTGTATTGTGGTCTTGGCTGGTATGGCAGGTCCTGTATGCTGCTCCATTCATTCTTTTTTATTGCAACAGAGTTTTATATCTTTTAGGGACAAAAGAAAAGCGGTTTTTATAAAGCTCAGGGTTGAGATGGATCACCTCTTTACTGGTGCAAAGTGTTCGGGTGCTGTAGCACGGACCCCCATTCAGCCCAAAAAGAAGAAAATGTTGTACATTATCAAAAATAAATGTGTAAAATCAAAAAGTAATTGTCACAAATTCACTTTAACACCTTTATTTACAACTTTTTGTTAAAAATATATAAACCTGCTACATTATGACTTTGTGTTACTTTTCTATATTCTTACGATTCATATTTATTGAAAATGAAGACTGTGAAGAGTTCCTGAGATAAAAGGACCAGATATGGAGATCTTCTATATTTCAGTTCCTAGTTGAATTAAAATATCAGAAACATTCTGAAAACCTGCTGTCTCTGTGATGGACTCGTCTGGTGAACACAGGATTCAAACACTGCACCTTCAGTTTGTCTTCTCACGATGGGAACTAACCAAGTTAATCAAATTCTACTACTTTTCACTGAAAATCACTCTGTTATCCTCTAACGTTCATCTCATGTGATGCTACAGCTCAGAGAATGTCTAGAGCCAGAAGTCTATGAGCTGTTCCACAAGAAGCTGACTGAACAGGCTCTGATCAAGGACCCCAAGTTCCTCTGGTGCTGCCATGTAAGTACACAAACAGATGAAGTCGTTGATAACTGAATGTTTGTTAGAAGATCAAAGAATAAACTTTAAGGTCATAAGCCTGAAGCACCGAACACATCTCACACTGTATGTTTATAATTCATGTTATGTGTCATATGGGACGTGGGTGGGGCTCTAACTAGAAAATACCAAGTCCATTCAGAAATGTTTAATTTGTCTATATGTGAATGGTTTTGTATCCTCAGTGCTCCTACGGGTTCATCTATGATGGAGACCAGCTGAAAGTCACATGTTTCCAGTGTCGAAACAGTTTCTGCGCTCAGTGCAAAAAACCTGTAAGAGTTTTTCTTCATTTTCTTTGTTTTTTATCTCCAGGCCTGAACTCTGACAAATCATTCAGTCAAAATACTCAAGTTGTGTGTATGTGTGTGTACGTACTTGCAGTGGGAGCCACAGCATGCAGGTCTGTCCTGTGAGCAGTACCAGTCATGGAAGAGAGAGAATGATCCAGAGTACCAAAAACAGGGCCTTGCTGGATACCTGAGAGACAACGGCATCAGTGAGTACACGCCCGCCCACACACACACACACACACACAAGTGTGTTTTGTTATCCTTATGGGGACCGTCCATTGACTTCCATTGATTTTAGTAACTAGATTTATACCTAACCCAAACCCTTTTCCTAACCTTAACCATTACTGATCTATAACTAACCCTAAGACTAACTAAAACTCTATTCACACCATACCTATAAACCTAACCCCTAACCCTAAAAAGGGGAGTCCCCCTCATGGGGACCAGGCTTCGGTCCCCACAAGAACCCTCGGACCCCAGAAAGATAGTAAAAGTCAGGAAACTGGTCCTCAGGAGGTCAGAAAAACAAACCCACACACACACACACACACACACACACACTTCTCATTCATTGCCTAGCCCCTACCTTTTGGTACAGTACAAGTCAAATCTCAGTCATAAATGTAAAAGTATTTATTATGTTTTAGTCTTTTTGGGTGGAACTCCGTTCATGAGGGATGAAAGAGTTTCTCTATTAGAAGAAGATGTAATCTTGAGCAGCAGCCAATAAACAGAGGAACATCTAGTCCAGTCCAGTCCAGTCCAGTCCAGTCCAGTCCAGTCCAGTCCAGTCCAGTCCAGTCCAGTCCAGTCCAGTCCAGTCCAGTGCAGTGCAGTGCAGTCCAATCAAATCCAATCAAATCCAATCCAATCCAGTGCAGTCCAATCCAATCCAGTGCAGTGCAGTGCAGTGCAGTGCAGTGCAGTGCAGTGCAGTGCAGTTCAGTTCAGTTCAGTTCAGTTCAGTTCAGTTCAGTTCAGTCCAGTCCAGTCCAGTCCAGTCCAGTCCAGTGCAGTGCAGTGCAATCCAATCCAATCCATTCCAGTCCAGTCCAGTCCAGTCCAGTCCAGTCCAGTCCAGTCCAGTCCAGTCCAGTCCAGTCCAGTCCAGTCCAGTCCAGTCCAGTCCAGTCCAATCCAATCCAGTCCAGTCCAGTCCAGTCCAGTCCAGTCCAGTGCAGTGCAGTGCAGTGCAGTGCAGTGCAGTGCAGTGCAGTCCAGTCCAGTCCAGTCCAGTCCAGTCCAGTCCATTCCATTCCATTCCATTCCATTCCAGTCCAGTCCAGTCCAGTCCAGTCCATTCCTGTCCATTCCATTCCAGTCCAGTCCAGTCCAGTCCAGTCCAATCCAATCCATTCCAGTCCAGTCCAGTCCAGTCCAGTCCAGTCCAGTCCAGTCCAGTCCAGTCCAGTCCAGTCCAGTCCAGTCCAGTCCAGTCCAGTCCAGTCCAGTCCAGTGCAGTGCAGTGCAGTGCAGTGCAGTGCAGTGCAGTGCAGTCCAGTCCAGTCCAGTCCAGTCCAGTCCAGTGCCGTCCAATCCAGTGCAGTCCAATCCAGTCCATTCCATTCCAGTCCAGTCCAGTCCAGTCCAATCCAATCCAGTCCAGTCCAGTCCAGTCCAGTCCAGTCCAGTGCAGTGCAGTGCAATCCAATCCAGTCCAGTCCAGTCCAGTCCAGTCCAGTCCAGTCCAGTCCAGTCCAGTCCAGTCCAGTCCAATCCAGTCCATTCCATTCCAGTCCAGTCCAGTCCAGTCCAATCCAATCCAGTCCAGTCCAGTCCAGTCCAGTCCAGTCCAGTGCAGTGCAGTGCAGTGCAGTGCAGTGCAGTCCAGTCCAGTCCAGTCCAGTCCAGTCCAGTGCCGTCCAATCCAGTGCAGTCCAATCCAATCCATTCCAGTCCAGTCCAGTCCAGTCCAGTCCAGTCCAGTCCAGTCCAGTCCAGTCCAGTCCATTCCATTCCATTCCATTCCATTCCAGTCCAGTCCAGTCCAGTCCAATCCAATCCATTCCATTCCAGTCCAGTTCAGTCCAGTCCAGTCCAGTCCAGTCCAGTCCAGTCCAGTCCAATCCAGTCCATTCCATTCCAGTCCAGTCCAGTCCAGTCCAGTCCAATCCAATCCAGTCCAATCCAATCCATTCCATTCCATTCCATTCCATTCCATTCCATTCCAGTCCAATCCATTCCAGTCCAGTCCAGTCCAGTCCAGTCCAGTGCAGTCCAATCCAATCCATTCCATTCCAGTCCAGTCCAGTCCAGTCCAGTCCAGTCCAGTCCAGTCCAGTCCAGTCCAGTCCAGTCCATTCCTGTCCAGTCCAGTCCAGTCCAGTCCAGTGCAGTGCAGTGCAGTGCAGTGCAGTGCAGTGCAGTGCAGTCCAGTCCAGTCCAGTCCAGTCCAGTGCAGTGCAGTGCAATCCAATCCAATCCATTCCAGTCCAGTCCAGTCCAGTCCAGTCCAGTCCAGTCCAGTCCAGTCCAGTCCAGTCCAGTCCATTCCATTCCATTCCATTCCATTCCAGTCCAGTCCAGTCCAATCCAATCCAGTCCAGTCCAGTCCAGTCCAGTCCAGTCCAGTGCAGTGCAGTGCAGTGCAGTGCAGTTCAGTTCAGTTCAGTTCAGTTCAGTTCAGTTCAGTTCAGTTCAGTTCAGTTCAGTTCAGTCCAGTCCAGTCCAGTCCAGTCCAGTCCAGTCCAGTGCAGTGCAGTGCAATCCAATCCAATCCATTCCAGTCCAGTCCAGTCCAGTCCAATCCAATCCAGTCCAGTCCAGTCCAGTCCAGTCCAGTCCAGTGCAGTGCAGTGCAGTGCAGTGCAGTGCAGTCCAGTCCAGTCCAGTCCAGTCCAGTCCAGTGCCGTCCAATCCAGTGCAGTCCAATCCAATCCATTCCATTCCATTCCATTCAAGTCCAGTCCAGTCCAATCCATTCCATTCCATTCCAGTCCAGTCCAGTCCAGTCCAGTCCAATCCAATCCAATCCAATCCAATCCAATCCAATCCATTCCATTCCATTCCATTCCAGTCCATTCCATTCCAGTCCAGTCCAGTCCAATCCAATCCAGTCCAATCCAATCCATTCCATTCCATTCCATTCCATTCCATTCCAGTCCAGTCCAATCTAATCCAATCCAATCCAATCCAATCCAATCCAGTCCAGTGCAACTACATGATATTATCAGCAGAAACAAAACCTTGGTTAAGAGACAGACAAACATGTTGGACATTACTCACCACACGAAGATAATGTCCTTATAGTACTAATAGTGCTTGTGCTTTCTGCCCCCCCCAGCCTGTCCGAACTGTCGTTTTCAGTACGCACTATCAAAAGGAGGCTGCATGCACTTCTGCTGCTCACAGTGTCGGTACCAGTTCTGCAGCGGCTGTAACAATCCTTTCCACACGGTAAGTCTTTAAATGTCCTGCAGGGTTTTCAGCACACAGGAAGTTAGCAGCTGGGTCATTATTACATCATGAACATCAGCTCTTTGTTTCTGTTTGTTATTAGGAACAAACCGACTTCATCTCTTTGGGTCTTCTTCATAATTTTATTCCAAACATGGTGCCTTTAAATTGGTTTCTTAACAATAAAACCATGTTCACCCTCCGAGCTCTCAGAGTAGGAAAGTTATACAGAAATAGTCTTCATCAATCAGACAAGCTTGGAAGACATGATCTTGGCTGAGTTGGTGTCTGATAATCCCTGATCTGTCAGACCATTAGGGAACTGTGGACAACAGCAGTACTGAAAACAAGCTGGGGACAGTAGATCAGGACCAAGTTCATATGAAAGAAAACCAGATCTGTCCCTTTAATGCTACTGACAGAGCAGATGAAAGGCACTGTGTGTCAACTCTTCAGAGATGTTGTCTGAGACGTCTCTTAGAAAATTAAAAAAAAATTCTTGAGCCTAGAAACCCCATGAGAAGAAACCTAAAGAAGATCCAGTCTGCTTGGAGTCAGGAAACTGTTTCTGGTGTAAAAGAAACAGTGAGACCTCTCTTGTAGGGAAAGACTTCCAGTTCTTCATCATCCAGGTCATCAAAACCATTTAACTCCTAGAGGAGAGGGACCCCGGTCTGATTGTCCCAGATTAGATGGTCCAACATGAGTCTGGATTTCACTTTCCAGCTGGCACTCTGCGTGGAACACGCTGCTCTTTTCTAAAACAAGTGTGATTCAAATGTAAGTGGTTCTACTGAAAGGAACGTTGTTTAGGAATGTGGTTAACAGGTTTCAACCAGCAGCATTTTAGTTGTATCATATTAAAACAAATCTGTAGTTATTCTAGATAAAAACAGTCTATTTGTATTCATGACTGAGGTATTTGGTTGTTTATGCAAGATTTCAGTGTATCACTGATAGAACTGAAGAAAAATTATTTAAAAAAAAAAAAAAATCAAAAGAAAATTTAAATAGAAGTTAACGTTTGATTGATGTTTTAAGTTTTTAGAAAACTGTTTATTCGTTGGACTCAACTGAAATACAGCAGATTAATACTTTTATTATACATTTTCATATGATTAAAGTTTTTCTAATATCTCACACACTTATAACAATACATTATCTTCTGAACTCCAAGAAACTTTAAGCATGAACTTTCACCTGAAGTGACCGGAGTGGAAGACAAAGCTTCTCATCTTTACTAAAGGATCTGATTTTACAGACCTGAACCAGTTACATGTGTTTCCTTCTCTTCTGCATCTACATCAGACCTGCACAGTGGACGAGTGCAGCGTGTCGGGTCTCCACGCTCATCATCCCAGAGACTGTTTGTTCTATCTCAGAGACTGGGAACCTTCCAGACTCCAGGCTTTACTGAAGGTAACACACACATGCATGCGCGCACACGCAAGCATGCACACACATGCATGCATGCACACACACACATGCACACACACACACGCACACACACACACACGCATGCATGCACACACACGCATGCATGCACACACACGCATGCACACGCAAGTGATGGTTCTGATTGCTGGTGACTGGTTAGAGACAAAATATGCAATTTTTATTAAAATTACATTGATCATTTAAAAAACTTGAGATTGTTTTGCATTTGTCAAAACTAAAACCTATTTACAAAATGATCATGAATTGAAAAGCATATTTTCTAGTATAATTTGGTTACAAATTAGCTGCTGCTGCGTTAGCAGTTCAAAGGAGTTCCAGGTAAGTTCTAAATGGTCATGAAGTGTGAGGTGGAGGATCTAAATGCAGGCAGGACACGAAGACTCAAAGATTAAATAAAACACTTTAATAAGCAAGAGGAAAAACAGATGAAGAGGCAAAACAAACTAATAAAAATTCAGAGGATTCTCAAGGAATATGAGGAGCACAAGAGGCATGATGGAGAACACGGTTGAATCTGAAACTGAATAGAGAATATACATTATCGTGCTGCTCAGGATGGAGGATTGTGCTGAAATAACAATTCAGCCCAATCAGCTGGTTCCTTAGATAGAAAATGTTTTATTATTAATTGGTTGATTTTTCTGTGAAGTGCCTTGAAATAACTTTGTCATGAACTGGCACTTTATAAATAAATAAACTTGAAACATTAGCAGGCTGACGAGAAGACAAGAGACTCACCTTCACCACCTGTCTCACCTTCTACCTCAGTCATGGTTTCTGTTTCTGGTGCTTTTCCATCATCTCCAACATCAGAGGAAGCTGGTGTCTCCATTGTCTCCACCTCCTGCCTGTCTGTATCTAGCAGTCAGGTGAAGAAGCAGCTGGAGAGACTGAATAGGAATAAGGCAGCTGGTCCAGATGGTGTTAGTCCCAGAGTCCTAAAGGCTTGTGCAGATCAGTTATGTAGGATTCTTCAACGTATCTTCAACCTCAGCCTCAACCTGTTACGTGATGGGGTTGTAAAGTAGGACCCAAGTGCAGGCAGGAGACGGGAGGCGTAAATGCGGCAACAAAAAAGGTTTATTAATAAAGTAAACTGCTGGCAGGGCAGCAAAACAAACTTACAGGAGAGAAGACCAACGATAATCCAGACCACGGAAAGGCAATGGTGAGCATGACAAAGAACCAGATCTAGCAGAGGTGTAACTGAAAATAAACCGACACTGACTAACAAACACATGAGACTTAAATACAAAACCCTAACTGATAACAAACTCAAAACATCTGAGGACATGGGGAGAAACAAACACAGGAACTAATCACAGAAACAAGACACACCCGGGAGTGGACAGAATGAACAAAGGAAGTGACATAACACAATCAAGGGACCTACACTACGGGAAGAACAGGAAGTACAGACGGTACCAAAATAAAAGCAAAACAGGAAACTAGACTGGGGCAAAATAAAGGCTGAACTAAATGACAGAATAACATCAAACATGAACTCAGATATGGGAGGAGAGCTGAATACAAGGCAAGACTAAACTAACATAAAACACAGAGTGATAATAGATGACTGGAAAAGAAAACACAACTACTGAAAAACCAAAATCTACAACATGGAATAAAACAAACAAAACCCCAGAGCCTGACACAACCAGGAGAAGGTTCCAGTTTTATGGAAAACATCCTGCCTTGTTCCAGTACCAAAGACATCTCATCCATTGTCCCCTAAAGACTACAGGCCTGTTGCCCTAACATCTCACATCACGAAAGTCTTGTAGAGACTCATATTGGTCCACATAAAAAGGCAAACAAGCACATTTCAAGACCCTCTGCAGTTTGTTTATCACTGTGGGGTTGGAGTGGAAGACGCCATCATACACCTGCTTCAACAAACCCACTGTAATCTGGACAAAGTAGGCAGCACTGGGAGGATCAGGTTTTTTGATGTATCCGGTGCCTTTAACCCAACTCAGCCTGCGCTATTGTGTCAAAAACTCCAGAAGACACAGGTGGAGGCCTCCACAATCACCTGGATCAAGGACTACCTCACAAACAGACCACAGTATGTGAAACTGAAGAGTTGTATGTCTGACCAGGTGATCAGCAGCATAGGAGCACCACAGGGGACTGTACTCTCACCATTTCTTTTCACTCTGTACACCTCAGACTTTCAGTACAGGTCAGAGTGGTGCAATCTACAAAAATACTCAGATGACTCTGCAGTTGTTGGTTGGATCAGAGATGGACAAGAGACTGAGTACAGAGAACTGGTGGACCACTTTGTGTCCTGGTGTTCAAACAATCATTTCATCTTGAATGCAAATAAGACAAAGGAGATGATTGTGGATTTTAGGAGGAGCAGCAACAGACCAAAACCCGTTTCCATCATGGGAGAAGAAGTGGAGGGGGTGGACAGTGGCGGACTGGACCATCGGGATTATCGGGAGGAATCCCGGTGGCATGGCAGCCAAACTGGCCCGCTGGTGACTGGGCCGACGGTCAGGTGGAGTTTGATTCTTAAATAAACAATCGTTGAGATCACAGCAAGGTAGACTGCGAGTTATAATCGTATTTTCTTCTAAACAAGCCGTCCTGCACGCTGGGAGACTTTCATCAGTCTCTATGCAGCCTGTCGGTACGCGAAGGCGCACGGACCGTCTACAAATTACAACACTGAAATAACATAACAGAGAAATATTCAGTTGCTTCATCTAGGACAGATGTAGTGTCAATAAAATTGTTAACGTTTTTCATACTAGATTTATTGGATTAGAAATAGATGTTTTTCTTGTTATAACAGCTTTAAATAAGTCAGTCTTTAATAAAATCAATTTTTAAGGTATATGGTTGTAAAAAAAGTCATTATGAATATAAGTTTGTTTTATCAGCTACATAAAGTTGTGAGGATCTCTGCTGCTGGTGGTGGTGCTGTGAACTAATTGTCTTGCAGGGCGTGGCAGCAGTGATCAGTGAAGACAGGTGTGGATCATTACCCAGCTCAGGAGAGCTGGGTACTTAAGCGAAGGAGGAACAAGAGACAGACGCCAGTTTGTTCCACTACATTTCGTGGTAACAGAGTGGCCTGTGATTAATGACCAGAGCGATTACTGCAGTGTTTAACCTGCCCTCTCTTTCCCTGTGTTTAGCCCGCTGTCCTGGAGCTCCTCTCCCGACAGCAGAACCTCAGCGTGGATATCGAACCGCTCATTGTGAGGACTGGCTTCACCCTGGAACGTACTAGAGCTCCGTTGCGGTGTCACGCGACCAGCTCTCTCCCTCTGGCTCCCTGTCTGTCTCTGGCTTCCTCTGATCCACACCTTCCCGGTCAACACGCTGCTGTCACCCCTGTCGCAGTCACGTCTGCGCACACAGCACCCGGACCAGGATTTCACACCACGAACATCGACAGCCTGGATCACCACCCCTGCGGCAGCATCCTCGGATCTCTCCTCACACCCGGACGTCAAACACGAATCCGTGAGTTAAGCGAGCACGATCCCCGCACGCCGCAGCTGGTATCTCCACCTGTCGCTAACCTCTCTCTCTCTCATAACCCAGGACCGTTCCTGTCCCGCATCAGTCCCGTCCTGAGTTTCTTCGTGCACATTCATTATTCACGTGTGTGTAAATTGGAGCACTGTATTATAATAAACACTGTAATCACTGAACGCTGTTTCCTCGCTCTGTGTGTGTTTGGAGTTTGGGTCACTTTGGGAGCTCGCAAACAACCCCACCTGGTTCGAACCATGACAGAACAAACTGGCCAAGAGAGCTCCCAGACCCAGCTCCAGACCGCACTCACCCAGCAGGGGATACTGCTGGGCCGGCATGACGCCTTCATGCAGGAGATAGCGAGGACTCAAGCTAACTTGTCTACGGAGCTCCACAGTTTAACACAGCAACTCACCAGTGTCATGTCTCGCCTCTCCCGCAGTCAGTCTCCTCCTCCTGCAGCAGCAGCAGCGGCGGCGCGTCCTGACCCACCTGAGGATACCGGCTACCGGCAGGTTGCCATCCCCGAGCCGGCACCCTTCGACGGAGATCCGAAGAACTGTAGAGGGTTCCTCCGGCAGTGCCGGATCATCTTCAGCCGGGCTCCGCAAGCCTTCCGTTCCGACGCCAGCAGAACCTCCTTTATCATCGGCTGGCTTAGGGACAAGGCTCTCAGGTGGGCAGACGCTTATATTGACACTCATCCTCTTGAAACCTCTTCATATCCCCAGTTTCTCGAAGCATTCACCGCTACGTTCTCGGACGGAGGAACGAAGGAGGACGCTATGCGGGAGCTGCTCGCCCTTCGTCCCCGTCCACAACACATGGCTGACTTCGCCCTCGAGTTCCGGACCCTGGCTGCCCGCACTAGCTGGTCTGACGAGACCCTTCGGAGTGTGTTCCACAACGCCCTCCCGGAGAGTTTAAAAGAGGACATCGCTAGCCGGGAGGAACCTAGGACACTCGATGGGCTCATCAGTCTAGCGACCCGGTTAGATCGACGGACTCGAGGGCACTTCCGGGTACGCCATACAACCAGTTCCGCTTCCTCCTCACCGGTGCACGTAAGTCCCGCATCTAACACAAGATGGCACTCTCCCCCCAGACGTGCACAAGCACCTGAACCCATCCACGCTAGCAGACATATAGGGCCGGCACCAACCCCTAGATGGCAGCCACCCCACAGACGCCTCCCTTCTCCTGAACCCATGCAACTCGGGCAGGCGAAACTGAGCGCTAAGGAGCGCAGACGCCGCCGAGAAGCTGGGTCATGTGCGTACTGTGGGTCGCCGCACCACGAAGTCCGTGCCTGCCCCGAGACGCCAAAAAGATTAGGCCCGTCAGTGAATGTGGGGGTCCTGACGGGCCCAGAAAAACAAAAACCCCGTATGATGCTACCTGCCGCCATCCATAGATTACACAGTGAGCCTATTACCTGCACCGTGTTTGTGGACTCAGGATCAGAGCAGAATCTGATTAGCCCCAGGTTGGTCAAGCAGGGAGGGATCTCTACCACGCCTCTGGTCAGACCCCTGAACGTCACAGCCGGATCACACACAGCACGGAACCCATTACTCTCACTGTGTCAGGTAATCATACGGAAACCATCTCCTTTCTTGTTTTTCCCACCACAGAGGCTCCCCTGGTTCTTGGATTTCCATGGCTGGCCCTACATAACCCCCAGTTCAACTGGAAGCAGCAGGCCATCGTCGCATGGAGCGAGCCGTGTCTGCGCAGCTGCTTAAGGTCAGCCACACCAGCCAGCACACCAGGTAAGGAGCCTCTCATCACCCCACCAGACCTGTCCCGGGTACCTACATGCTACCACGACCTGGGACAGGTATTCAGTAAAGAGCAAGCTGTCTCACTCCCGCCGCATCGTCCGTATGATTGTGCCATTGACCTCCTCCCTGGAGCTCCGCTGCCTTCAGGCCGCTTGTTCAGCCTTTCACGCCTGGAGCGGTTAGCCATGGAGGAGTACATCACGGAATCCCTTAAAAACGGACTGATACGGCCATCATCATCACCAGTGGGCGCAGGGTTCTTCTTCGTTGAGAAGAAAGACAAGAGCCTGCGCCCCTGCATCGACTACAGGAGCCTCAACAACATAACGGTAAAAAATAAATACTCTCTCCCTCTCTTGTCAGCAGCCATCGAGCCCGCGCACCAGGCTAGGATCTTTACTAAACTCGACCTGCGCAACGCCTATCACCTGGTGCGTATCAGAGAGGGAGATGAGTGGAAGACCGCATTCAAGACCCCCATAGGCCACTATGAGTATATGGTGATGCCCTTTGGATTGACCAACGCCCCGGCAGTATTCCAAAACCTAATCAATGATGTACTAAGAGATTTTTTAAATAAGTTTGTTTCTGTGTATCTGGATGACATTCTTATTTTCTCCCCCGACATGAAGACACACCAACGCCACGTACGTCAGGTTCTCCAGCGATTGCTGGAGAACCGACTTTTTGTCAAGGCTGAGAAGTGTGAGTTTCACGTAACCTCTGTGTCCTTCCTAGGCTTCATCCTTGAAGGTGGACACGTCCGGCCAGACCCAGCCAAGACCAAGGCGGTGGAGGAATGGCCGGTCCCTCAGTCTAGGAAGGAACTACAGAGGTTTCTGGGGTTTGCCAATTTCTATAGACGGTTCATCAAAGGTTTCAGCACTATTGCCGCACCCCTCACTGCACTAACTTCAACCAAGACTGTTTTTCAGTGGAGCCAGGCGGCAGCAGATGCTTTCATGGAACTGCAGCGGCGGTTCACACAGGCACCAGTGCTCGCCCACCCCGATACTTCCGTCCAGTTCGTGGTGGAAGTGGACGCCTCCGACGTCGGGGTGGGAGCAGTCCTGTCCCAGCGAGACAAGACGGACGGTAAACTGCACCCATGTGCTTTCTTTTCTAGGCGGTTCACCCCAACCCAGCAAAACTACAACATCGGTGACCGAGAGCTACTCGCTATCAAGCTAGCTCTGGAGGAGTGGCGTCACTGGCTGGAGGGTACTGAGCTCCCAGTGATCATATGGACAGATCACAAGAATCTAGAGTACATTCAGGCCGCCAAGAGACTTAACCCCCGTCAATTCCGCTGGTCATTATTCTTTTCCCGTTTTCATCTCAACATCTCTTACAGACCCGGATCAAAGAACGTAAAGCCCGACGCACTATCCCGGGTGTTCCTACATGACGACCCTCCAGCTCAGCCTGCCTCCATCCTGCCCTCCTCCTGCGTGGTGGCCTCGGTCACCTGGGAGATCGAGCGGGCGGTTCGTGCCGCACTACAGCGCGAACCAGACCCAGGGGGTGGACCGCCCAACCGGACCTACGTCCCAGCAGCCGTCCGAGGGCTTGTTCTACGCTGGGGTCACACGTCGCGACTATCCTGTCACCCCGGAGTCAGCCGCACCATAGAGCTGCTCCGGCGGTACTTCTGGTGGCCGTCGCTGCACAAAGACGTCAAGGACTATGTTGCCGCCTGCTCCACATGCACCCGGAACAAGTCTTCGCATCAGCCACCAGCCGGACTCCTTCAACCCCTATCCATACCCTCCAGACCCTGGTCCCACCTGTCATTGGACTTCGTCACAGGACTGCCCCCATCAAAAGGCAAGCCAGTAATCCTCTCTATTATAGACAGATTCTCCAAGTCTTGCCATTTGGTTGCTCTCTCCAAGCTTCCTTCCGCACAGGAAACAGCTAATCTCTTGGTGCAACATGTGGTCAGGCTCCACGGCATTCCCACGGAGATCCTGTCCGACAGGGGGCCTCAGTTTGTCTCACGGGTCTGGAGGGACTTCTGCTCATCACTGGGATCCAAGACAAAACTCACCTCTGGTTATCACCCACAGACAAACGGACAGTGTGAACGCCTCAACCAAGAGATCGAGAACCAGCTGCGGTGTGTGTGCTCGCTTAACCCCACCTCCTGGTCCCTGCATCTCCCTTGGGTCGAGTATGCGCACAATACGCACGTTTCCACTGCCACCGGATTGTCTCCCTTCGAGGTATGTCACGGCTTCCAACCCTCTCTCCTCCCAGACTCTCACCCGGATCCTCTTATCTCCTCTGTACAGGGCCACCTCCGCAAGGTCCGGCGGATCTGGACTACGACCCAGAATACCCTACAGAGGACGGCCGCCCAAAACAAGAAACGGGCGGACAAGAAGAGGATCCCGGCCCCCACGTATGTCACAGGTCAGAAAGTCTGGTTGTCTGCCCAGGACTTCCCGTTTAAAGCAGCAAACCGGAAGCTAGCCCCTAGGTTCCTGGGTCCCTACGAGGTGGAAGCCGTGATCAGCCCCACTACCCTCAGGCTGAAACTACCCCGTAATTTCAGAATTCACCCAGTGTTTCACGTTTCACAGATCAAACCAGTGCACACCAGTCCCCTTAACCCTGACACACCGCCCCCTCCGCCCCGTATCATAGATGGACACCCAGCCTTCACAGTGCGTAGGATCGTGGGAGTCCGTCCTCGGGGCCGTGGGTGTCAGTACCTCGTGGACTGGGAGGGATACGGCCTCGAGGACCGGTCTTGGGTTCCCCGGTCCGCAATACTCGACCCTACCCTCATCACTGATTTCGAAAAGGTCTGCCGCATCCACGTCATCTGCTATAGCCACCACCTCCACCTCCTCCATCCGTGCCAGACACACAGCACCCGGACCAGGATTTCACACCACGAACATCGACAGCCTGGATCACCACCCCTGCGGCAGCATCCTCGGATCTCTCCTCACACCCGGACGTCAAACACGAATCCGTGAGTTAAGCGAGCACGATCCCCGCACGCCGCAGCTGGTATCTCCACCTGTCACTAACCTCTCTCTCTCTCATAACCCAGGACCGTTCCTGTCCCGCACCAGTCCCGTCCTGAGTTTCTTCGTGCACATTCATTATTCACGTGTGTGTAAATTGGAGCACTGTATTATAATAAACACTGTAATCACTGAACGCTGTTTCCTCGCTCTGTGTGTGTTTGGAGTTTGGGTCACTTTGGGAGCTCGCAAACAACCCCACCTGGTTCGAACCATGACAAAAGTGATTTGGATGAAGGGCTATTTTCAATCCAATGATGTTTTATTATTACAATGGGTCGAATATATACCATTGCATGTTGTAGTGCCACACAAGACACAGTACACATAACCATCTTTCCTTGATCTTACTACAGCTCATATTTTGGGAAAATAGGCTTAAATTTAATTTTAAGGTCTTTTTCATCATGTAATAACTGCATTGTAGCATTAATCTCAGGTTTAGGTGGATGATGGTGGGACCTATTTTATTTAATCTACTACTAAACTGGTAAATGTGCAGACTACATATTTACCAGTTTAGTAGTAGATTCAATTTCAGTTTATGCTTTGAGCAGGTTATTATATGAGAAGAAAAATAATTATTTTTTAGGGGAAAGAAACATAAAAAGCTGTGTGTGGATGCATGTGGAGCTTTTGTTTTATTATTTTACATCAACAGGCATCCAACCGAACTCACTCTTGTGTTTTGTAATAGTTTGGTGATCATGGCCTGGGATGATATCAAAGTTTCCGGCCTGAATTATTGTCTCAGTCCGCCCCTGGTGGTGGAGGAGTATAAATACCTGGGTGTTCACCTGGACAACAGACTGAACAGTGATGCTGTTTTTAAGAAGGGACCTACAAAAATACACTGTTGACTGATGAGACAAAACTTTTCATGGTCGTCTCATCGTCGCCTCTTTAGTTCACCTGTGGTTCATTTCTAAAACAGCTGACACTGATTAACTCCTTCTGCTAATTAACTGACCAGATTAATATATCAGAGGATTCACTGGTTTGATTCTCTCATTAAAAAACTGTTCATCTTATTTTGGAGCAGTTTATCCTACTACACATGTAAATGTATTCTCTGTTGTCTAAAAGCAACATGAAGGTTGTGAACAGCAGCTCTCAGTAACATGCTGTTCAAAGTGTCCATTAGTTTGTATGTTAAATATTTGCAGGTAAACATTAAAATTTATTAGACGTCAGTTTTCTTACACTGCTGGTTCAAATCCCAGAATCACCAGGATTATTCATCTTTTATGTCTGTTTTCTTATGTGACTTTAGAATAATGGAGTTGATTTCAATACTGAACCTCCTCCTGGAACACAGACAGGTGAGTCCCAGTCCATGTCTCACTCTGAGTGCACGCTTCATGACTGATGTTTTATACATTAAACCTATAGAAAACCTTAAGTAATGACACACAGACAGACAGACAGACAGACAGACAGGCAGACACACACAGACAGACAGACAGACAGTACCTACAGACAGTACATACAGACAGACAGACAGTACATACAGACAGACAGACAGTACATACAGACACAGACAGACAGACAGTACCTACAGACAGACAGTACCTACAGACAGACAGACAGACAGTACAGACAGACAGTACCTACAGACAGACAGACAGTACAGACAGACAGACAGACAGTACCTACAGACAGACAGACAGTACAGACAGACAGACAGACAGTACCTACAGACAGACAGAACCTACAACAGACAGACAGACAGTACATACAGACAGACAGACAGTACATACAGACAGACAGACAGACAGACAGTACAGACAGACAGTACCTACAGACAGACAGACAGTACATACAGACACAGACAGACAGACAGTACCTACAGACAGACAGAAAGTACAGACAGACAGTACCTACAGACAGACAGACAGACAGTACAGACAGACAGACAGTACCTACAGACAGACAGACAGTACCTACAGACAGACAGACAGACAGACAGACAGTACCTACAGACAGACAGACAGACAGACAGACAGACAGTACAGACAGACAGTACATACAGACACAGACAGACAGACAGTACCTACAGACAGACAGACAGACAGTACCTACAGACAGACAGACAGTACCTACAGACAGAGACAGACAGACAGACAGTACCTACAGACAGACAGACCGTACAGACAGACAGACAGTACAGACAGACAGACAGACAGACAGACAGACAGACAGACAGTACAGACAGACAGACAGTACCTACAGACAGACAGACAGTACAGACAGACAGACAGACAGACAGACAGACAGACAGTACCTACAGACAGACAGACAGTACAGACAGACAGTACCTACAGACAGACAGACAGTACAGACAGACAGACAGACAGTACATACAGACAGACAGTACCTACAGACAGACAGACAGACAGTACATACAGACAGACAGACAGTACATACAGACAGACAGACAGAACCTACAGACAGTACCTACAGACAGACAGACAGACAGTACAGACAGACAGTACCTACAGACAGACAGACAGACAGTACATACAGACAGACAGACAGTACATACAGACAGACAGACAGACAGTACCTACAGACAGACAGACAGACAGTACCGACAGACAGACAGACAGACAGACAGACAGACAGACAGACAGTACAGACAGACAGACAGTACCTACAGACAGTACCTACAGACAGACAGACAGACAGTACCTACAGACAGTACCTACAGACAGACAGACAGTACATACAGACAGTACCTACAGACAGACAGACAGACAGTACCTACAGACAGTACCTACAGACAGACAGACAGACAGTACCTACAGACAGTACATACAGACAGACAGACAGTACATACAGACAGACAGACAGACAGTACCTACAGACAGACAGACAGACAGACAGTACCTACAGACAGACAGACAGTACCTACAGACAGACAGTACCTACAGACAGACAGACAGTACAGACAGACAGTACCTACAGACAGACAGACAGACAGACAGACAGACAGACAGACAGACAGACAGACAGACAGACAGACAGACAGACAGTACCTACAGACAGACAGACCGTACAGACAGACAGACAGAACCTACAGACAGTACCTACAGACAGACAGACAGACAGACAGTACCTACAGACAGACAGACAGTACCTACAGACAGACAGTACCTACAGACAGACAGACAGTACAGACAGACAGTACCTACAGACAGACAGACAGTACCTACAGACAGACAGACAGACAGTACATACAGACAGACAGACAGTACATACAGACAGACAGACAGACAGTACCTACAGACAGACAGACAGACAGTACCTACAGACAGACAGACAGTACCTACAGACAGACAGTACCTACAGACAGACAGACAGTACCTACAGACAGACAGACAGTACAGACAGACAGACAGACAGACAGTACAGACAGACAGAACCTACAGACAGACAGACAGTACCGACAGACAGACAGACAGACAGACAGACAGACAGTACAGACAGACAGACAGTACCTACAGACAGACAGACAGTACAGACAGACAGTACCTACAGACAGACAGACAGACAGTACAGACAGACAGACAGTACCTACAGACAGTACAGACAGACAGACAGTACCTACAGACAGTACCTACAGACAGACAGACAGTACAGACAGACAGACAGTACCTACAGACAGACAGACAGTACAGACAGACAGTACCTACAGACAGACAGACAGTACCTACAGACAGTACATACAGACAGACAGACAGTACATACAGACAGACAGACAGTACCTACAGACAGACAGACAGACAGTACATACAGACAGACAGACAGTACATACAGACACAGACAGACAGACAGTACCTACAGACAGACAGACAGACAGTACATACAGACAGACAGACAGTACAGACAGACAGACAGTACCTACAGACAGACAGACAGTACAGACAGACAGACAGACAGACAGACAGACAGACAGAAAGGACAGACAGACAGACAGTACATACAGACAGTACATACAGACAGACAGACAGTACATACAGACAGACAGACAGAACATACAGACAGACAGACAGTACATACAGACAGACAGACAGTACCTACAGACAGACAGACAGACAGTACATACAGACAGACAGACAGTACATACAGACAGACAGTACCTACAGACAGACAGACAGTACAGACAGACAGTACCTACAGACAGACAGACAGTACAGACAGACAGACAGACAGTACCTACAGACAGTACAGACAGACAGACAGACAGACAGTACCTACAGACAGTCCATACAGACAGACAGACAGTACCTACAGACAGACAGACAGTACAGACAGACAGTACCTACAGACAGACAGACAGTACCTACAGACAGACAGACAGTACAGACAGACAGACAGACAGACAGTACATACAGACACAGACAGACAGACAGACAGACAGTACCTACAGACAGACAGACAGACAGTACATACAGACAGTACATACAGACACAGACAGACAGACAGTACCTACAGACAGACAGACAGACAGACAGACAGACAGACAGTACAGACAGACAGACAGTACCTACAGACAGACAGACAGTACAGACAGACAGTACCTACAGACAGACAGACAGACAGTACCTACAGACAGTACATACAGACAGACAGACAGTACATACAGACAGACAGACAGTACCTACAGACAGACAGACAGACAGTACATACAGACACAGACAGACAGACAGTACCTACAGACAGACAGTACCTACAGACAGACAGACAGACAGACAGACAGACAGACAGACAGACAGACAGTACAGACAGACAGTACCTACAGACAGACAGACAGTACAGACAGACAGACAGACAGACAGTACAGACAGACAGTACCTACAGACAGACAGACAGTACCGACAGACAGACAGACAGACAGACAGACAGACAGTACAGACAGACAGACAGAACCTACAGACAGACAGACAGTACAGACAGACAGTACCTACAGACAGACAGACAGACAGTACAGACAGACAGACAGTACCTACAGACAGACAGACAGACAGTACAGACAGACAGTACCTACAGACAGACAGACAGTACAGACAGACAGACAGACAGTACCTACAGACAGTACCTACAGACAGACAGACAGTACAGACAGACAGTACCTACAGACAGACAGACAGACAGACAGACAGACAGACAGTACCTACAGACAGTACATACAGACAGACAGACAGTACATACAGACAGACAGACAGTACCTACAGACAGACAGACAGACAGTACATACAGACAGACAGTACCTACAGACAGACAGACAGACAGTACATACAGACAGACAGACAGTACATACAGACACAGACAGACAGACAGTACCTACAGACAGACAGTACCTACAGACAGACAGACAGACAGTACAGACAGACAGTACCTACAGACAGACAGACAGTACAGACAGACAGACAGTACCTACAGACAGTACAGACAGACAGACAGACAGACAGTACCTACAGACAGACAGACAGTACAGACAGACAGACAGACAGTACCTACAGACAGACAGTACATACAGACAGACAGACCGTACATACAGACACAGACAGACAGACAGTACCTACAGACAGACAGTACCTACAGACAGACAGACAGACAGCAGTACCTACAGACAGACAGACAGTACAGACAGACAGACAGAACCTACAGACAGACAGACAGTACAGACAGACAGACAGTACAGACAGACAGACAGACAGTCCTACAGACAGTACCTACAGACAGACAGACAGTACAGACAGACAGACGTACAGACAGACAGACAGACAGTACATACAGACACAGACAGACAGACAGACAGTACCTACAGACAGTACATACAGACAGACAGACAGACATACAGACAGACAGACAGTACATACAGACAGACAGACAGTACATACAGACACAGACAGACAGACAGACAGAACATACAGACAGACAGACAGTACCTACAGACAGACAGACAGTACAGACAGACAGTACCTACAGACAGACAGACAGTACCTACAGACAGACAGACAGACAGTACAGACAGACAGTACCTACAGACAGTACAGACAGACAGACAGACAGACAGTACCTACAGACAGTACATACAGACAGACAGACAGACATACAGACAGACAGACAGTACCTACAGACAGACAGACAGTACAGACAGACAGACAGAACCTACAGACAGACAGACAGAACAGACAGACAGACAGACAGTACATACAGACAGACAGTACCTACAGACAGACAGACAGTACAGACAGACAGACAGTACAGACAGACAGACAGACAGACAGACAGAACCTACAGACAGTACCTACAGACAGACAGACAGACAGAACAGACAGACAGAAAGGACAGACAGACAGACAGACAGACAGTACCTACAGACAGACAGACAGACAGTACAGACAGACAGACAGTACCTACAGACAGTACAGACAGACAGACAGACAGACAGTACCTACAGACAGTACATACAGACAGACAGACAGTACATACAGACAGACAGACAGTACCTACAGACAGACAGACAGTACAGACAGACAGACAGAACCTACAGACAGTACCTACAGACAGACAGACAGACAGTACAGACAGACAGTACCTACAGACAGACAGACAGTACAGACAGACAGACAGACAGTACCTACAGACAGTACCTACAGACAGACAGACAGTACAGACAGACAGTACAGACAGACAGTACCTACAGACAGTACCTACAGACAGACAGACAGACAGACAGACAGACAGACAGACAGTACCTACAGACAGACAGACAGACAGACAGTACAGACAGACAGTACCTACAGACAGACAGTACCTACAGACAGACAGACAGTACAGACAGACAGACAGTACAGACAGACAGACAGACAGTACATACAGACACAGACAGACAGACAGACAGTACCTACAGACAGACAGACAGTACAGACAGACAGTACCTACAGACAGACAGACAGACAGTACCTACAGACAGTACCTACAGACAGACAGACAGTACCTACAGACAGACAGACAGTACAGACAGACAGACAGACAGACAGTACAGACAGACAGTACCTACAGACAGACAGACAGTACAGACAGACAGACAGACAGTACCTACAGACAGTACCTACAGACAGACAGACAGTACAGACAGACAGTACCTACAGACAGACAGACAGACAGTACAGACAGACAGACAGTACCTACAGACAGTACAGACAGACAGACAGACAGACAGTACCTACAGACAGTACAGACAGACAGACAGACAGTACCTACAGACAGTACCTACAGACAGACAGACAGTACAGACAGACAGTCAGTACCTACAGACAGTACAGACAGACAGACAGACAGACAGTACCTACAGACAGTACATACAGACAGACAGACAGTACCTACAGACAGACAGACAGACAGTACATACAGACAGACAGACAGTACATACAGACACAGACAGACAGACAGTACCTCCAGACAGACAGTACCGACAGACAGACAGACAGACAGACAGACAGACAGTACAGACAGACAGACAGTACCTACAGACAGACAGACAGTACATACAGACACAGACAGACAGACAGTACCTACAGACAGACAGTACCTACAGACAGACAGACAGACAGACAGACAGACAGTACCTACAGACAGACAGACAGTACCTACAGACAGACAGACAGTACAGACAGACAGACAGTACCTACAGACAGACAGACAGTACCGACAGACAGACAGCAGACAGTACCTACAGACAGACAGTACCTACAGACAGACAGACAGTACAGACAGACAGACAGAACCTACAGACAGACAGACAGTACAGACAGACAGACAGTACCTACAGACAGTACAGACAGACAGACAGACAGACAGTACCTACAGACAGTACATACAGACAGACAGACAGTACATACAGACAGACAGACAGACAGTACCTACAGACAGACAGTACCTACAGACAGACAGACAGACAGACAGACAGACAGTACCTACAGACAGACAGACAGTACAGACAGACAGACAGTACAGACAGACAGACAGACAGTACATACAGACACAGACAGATAGACAGACAGTACCTACAGACAGTACCTACAGACAGTACCTACAGACAGACAGACAGTACAGACAGACAGTACAGACAGACAGTACCTACAGACAGTACATACAGACAGACAGACAGTACATACAGACAGACAGACAGTACATACAGACACAGACAGACAGACAGTACCTACAGACAGACAGTACCTACAGACAGACAGACAGTACCTACAGACAGACAGACAGACAGTACATACAGACAGACAGACAGTACAGACAGACAGACAGTACCTACAGACAGACAGACAGTACATACAGACACAGACAGACAGACAGACAGTACCTACAGACAGACAGACAGTACAGACAGACAGACAGACAGTACCTACAGACAGTACCTACAGACAGACAGACAGTACAGACAGACAGTACCTACAGACAGTACAGACAGACAGTACCTACAGACAGACAGACAGTACAGACAGACAGACAGAAAGTACAGACAGACAGTACCTACAGACAGACAAACAGTACAGACAGACAGTACCTACAGACAGACAGACAGACAGTACAGACAGACAGACAGTACCTACAGACAGTACAGACAGACAGACAGACAGACAGTACCTACAGACAGTACATACAGACAGACAGACAGTACATACAGACAGACAGTACCTACAGACAGACAGACAGACAGTACATACAGACAGACAGACAGTACATACAGACACAGTACAGACAGACAGTACCTACAGACAGACAGACAGACAGTACAGACAGACAGACAGTACCTACAGACAGTACAGACAGACAGACAGACAGACAGTACCTACAGACAGACAGTACCTACAGACAGACAGACAGACAGTACAGACAGACAGTACCTACAGACAGACAGACAGTACAGACAGACAGACAGACAGACAGACAGACAGACAGACAGTACCTACAGACAGACAGACAGTACAGACAGACAGACAGACAGTACCTACAGACAGTACCTACAGACAGACAGACAGTACAGACAGACAGTACCTACAGACAGTACAGACAGACAGTACCTACAGACAGACAGACAGACAGACAGACAGACAGACAGTACAGACAGACAGTACCTACAGACAGTACCTACAGACAGACAGACAGTACAGACAGACAGTACCTACAGACAGACAGACAGACAGTACAGACAGACAGACAGTACCTACAGACAGTACAGACAGACAGACAGACAGACAGTACCTACAGACAGACAGACAGGACAGACAGACAGACAGACAGTACCGACAGACAGTACAGACAGACAGACAGACAATACAGACAGACAGTACCTACAGACAGTACCTACAGACAGACAGACAGTACAGACAGACAGTACCTACAGACAGACAGACAGTACAGACAGACAGACAGACAGACAGGACCTACAGACAGACAGACAGTACCTACAGACAGACAGACAGTACCTACAGACAGACAGTACCTACAGACAGACAGACAGTACAGACAGACAGACAGTACCTACAGACAGACAGACAGTACAGACAGACAGACAGTACCTACAGACAGTACATACAGACAGACAGACAGTACATACAGACAGACAGACAGACAGTACCTACATACAGACAGACAGACAGACAGTACATACAGACAGACAGACAGTACATACAGACAGACAGACAGTACATACAGACACAGACAGACAGACAGTACCTACAGACAGACAGTACCTACAGACAGACAGACAGTACAGACAGACAGACAGTACCTACAGACAGACAGACAGTACAGACAGACAGACAGTACCTACAGACAGTACATACAGACAGACAGACAGTACATACAGACAGACAGACAGTACATACAGACACAGACAGACAGACAGTACCTACAGACAGACAGACAGACAGACAGTACAGACAGACAGTACCTACAGACAGACAGACAGTACAGACAGACAGACAGACAGTACCTACAGACAGTACCTACAGACAGACAGACAGTACATACAGACAGACAGACAGTACATACAGACACAGACAGACAGACAGTACCTACAGACAGACAGTACCTACAGACAGACAGACAGTACAGACAGACAGACAGACCTACAGACAGACAGACAGACAGACAGACAGACAGTACCTACAGACAGTACATACAGACAGACAGACAGTACATACAGACAGACAGACAAACATACAGACACAGACAGACAGACAGTACCTACAGACAGACAGTACCTACAGACAGTACAGACAGACAGACAGACAGACAGTACCTACAGACAGTACGGACAGACAGACAGACAGACAGGCAGACACACACAGACAGACAGACAGACAGTACCTACAGACAGTACATACAGACAGACAGACAGTACATACAGACAGACAGACAGTACCTACAGACAGACAGACAGACAGTACATACAGACAGACAGACAGTACAGACAGACAGACAGTACAGACAGACAGTACCTACAGACAGACAGACAGACAGTACAGACAGACAGACAGTACCTACAGACAGACAGACAGACAGTACATACAGACAGACAGACAGTACATACAGACACAGACAGACAGACAATACCTACAGACAGACAGACAGACAGTACCTACAGACAGTACATACAGACAGACAGACAGTACATACAGACAGACAGACAGTACATACAGACACAGACAGACAGACAGACAGTACCTACAGACAGACAGACAGACAGTACATACAGACAGACAGACAGTACATACAGACACAGACAGACAGACAGTACCTACAGACAGACAGTACCTACAGACAGACAGACAGTACAGACAGACAGACAGTACCTACAGACAGACAGACAGTACAGACAGACAGACAGTACAGACAGACAGACAGACAGTACATACAGACACAGACAGACAGACAGACAGTACCTACAGACAGACAGACAGACAGTACAGACAGACAGACAGTACCTACAGACAGTACAGACAGACAGACAGACAGACAGAAACTAAGACAGACAGTACAGACAGACAGACAGTACAGACAGACAGACAGACAGTACATACAGACACAGACAGACAGACAGTACCTACAGACAGACAGTACCTACAGACAGACAGACAGTACAGACAGACAGACAGTACATACAGACAGTACATACAGACACAGACAGACAGACAGTACCTACAGACAGACAGACAGACAGTACCTACAGACAGACAGTACCTACAGACAGACAGACAGTACAGACAGACAGTACAGACAGACAGTACCTACAGACAGACAGACAGTACAGACAGACAGACAGACAGACAGACAAGAAGGGTAGTTTGTTTTTCTTTCGTTGATGTTTGAGAGATAAAAACTTCCTGTTTCTCAAGACAAAGAAAATGAACAGAAACACTAGAAAACTCTTCAAACTCGTACCCAGACCTGGTTTTCATTAAATCAAGATAGAAAACAGATTTGAAACATCCTGGTGAACTTTAACTGTGAGTGAGATCTGACTGTAGAGTCCAGTGAACGTTTCCTCTGTTTCAGGACTGTGTGGAGTGATAGAGCAGAAGGATGAAGCGGGGGAGCAGTCAGATTCAGCCTGCGGAGCCCAGACCCAACCGGGACATGCGGCACTCTGCGAGTATGTTACTCTACTCTATTCATCAATCATGTTATATAGAAAGTTTCCAGTTTGTCTGACAGTCAGACACCTGCATAAAGACAACACACAATCATTTCTGTCTATATAAAAATCCCACAGGTCACTAAAATAACTTAAAGGTCCAGTATGTAAGAATTAGACATTGTCGTCAAATCCGAGTCCCGCAGTTCATGTAAAAAAAAAACATCCGTTCTCAGCCACTCACCCCCTCCCTGATTTTTCTGTTGGGTTGCCAGTTCTGATGTTGATCCTCATTTAGTTTTTCTTGTATTTGTTCAATTTTTGGGAATGTCTGAAGGTCTATTTGTTAAGCGTTGAGTTATCCTAAGTGCATTTGAACGCCCCATCACGTGCAGCTCAGCTGATCAGTTGGAAGGATGTGGTGGTTTCTTACTTTTTGCTGCTGCTCGTTGTTGAATTCCAGCTGCTTGTGTTGAAGACTTGGCAGCCTTGCAGACTCACATGTGATTCGTTATGGAACCAGGAAGTCTGGACGTGTAAATAATGATTCTGGTCCAGGCTAGCTTTTTAAAAATGACCAAAACTAGAGCCCACCCAGCTGACTGAGATCAAGATCTGTTACAATGTGACTTTATTTTCAACATCTGTGGGACATTAGACTGTTGTGTGAATATTTACCTGTAAAATTCTTACATTCTGTACCTTTAAATTAAATGTGTTAACAGAAGCAGTTCAGTTGCAGCTCTTCAGGCGTCTAATTAACTCAGATGTAACTGGTGTGAATATTTACTGTGTGCTGATTGTTACTACATCTGAGGTATGTAGCGTTGTGACACACATGTTGTGATATCCAGGAAACATTACCGTGAATACCTGGTCAGCCTGATCAACAGCCACTCCATCGATCCTGCACCTCTCTACAGCTCCAACGAGCTGCTTCTGGCCTGCAGGAGGTACAAGGTGGACGACGCCCACAGAGACGGAGAAGACTCCTGTACCTACTACAACAGACTGCTCAAGGTGGGTTTCACCTGCTCCTCTCTCACACCCAGACTCTGGGGCTGTTGAGGGTCACATCTAAAGTCAACTCATATAAAACACTTTTTAAAGACAGAACTAACTCAAAGAGTTCAAGAAAACAAATCAATGAAATCAGGTTAAATCAAATAAACAAAGAAAGAATTAAGATCCCTGGTTGTTTGCAGGAGTTTAGAGTTATTCTAACAGACTTGACAGATAATTAAGCTATTATAAAATCTAATTTACAGGTATCGATTATATTTTATATCATCTGTGGGCCTGATCATGGAGTCAACACAAAACTAATTTTACTAGTTGCAATATTCTTTTTACCTCTAACAGATCAGTGTAAATGTTTGTGTGTTTATTTCATACTGAATGTGATCACTGTTAACAACTGATGGCATATTTTTAATGAACATGCGCTGTATAAATAGCTTGTTATCTCTGTAACTGACTGGATTCATCGGACTTCATTGATAAACATAATATCAGCATAACAATGTTCACTAACAGTTTTACCTAAAAGTAAGCCTGGGCGATTAATCGTTTAAATGAATTAATTCAAATTTTTTGTTGCGGGCGATTTAAAAAATAAATAAATCGAGATTTCACGATCTATACGAGGGACAGGAGTATGTGATCTGATCAGGATCAAGGGGTCAAGAGATGATACAAAATGAAACCAGGCCCCAACATATCAAAGGAGTGAGAAACATGAAACAAAAACACAAAAAAACCGAGAAACGTAACTGAGATCTTTCAGTTTGGAAAATGTTAAAAAAAGTTTTGGGACTTGATGGAACCTCAGTAGGAACCATAATCCACAAATCAGGAAAATGTGGAACCGTATAGCAAACCTTCCCATGAGTGGTCAGCTGACCCAAAACACCCCAAACCACAATGACTCATCCTCACTCATCTCAGTTAAGGTTAGTTTATGACTCCACCATCAGGAAGAGACTGGAGACAGAACTGTCCTGTCCAAAACCACGAGGGAAGGTTTGTCTTAGTTTTGCCAGAAAGCATCTTGTTTTGGGGAAAAAAGTTTTTGGAAGATATGTGTCCCGTTACATCAGATGTAAAAGTAACATCACAGTAAGAGTGAAACATGGTGGTGGTGGTCTGGGTTGTTTTACTGCATCAGGACCCGTTAGGCTTAATGTGGTAAATAGAACTTTTTTTTTTTTCATGCCCATTAAAAATGTTTTAACACAGCATGGAGAAAAATATGTTGTGAAGATTAAAAAAAAAAAATAATAATAATTAAGTGGTTCTCCCATATTTGTCTAAAAACATCAACCAATCTGAAAGTAATGATTGGACAGTCTCTCCAGTCATACGGACTTCCGCATTTATTTGGCTTCTGTGCTCCTAATAAACTGAGACATATTACCGCAGCACACCACTGCTGGGAGTGTTCACCGCTCTACCATGTCACAGCAGGAGAAACAGCCGCCGGCTGGTTCCACGTCAGGTTCAGGACAAAGTAACAATTAATGTCAGTTGTTTGTTTTTATATTGTTTTCACTTACCGGTGATTCCACCATGTTACGGTACTTGAATGAACTGCGGACCAGTGTCTTGCACTCTGTCGTCTTCTGGGGCTACACGTGTTTCCAAACCTGGGGGGGCGTGGCTTAGGGATTCTACCCGATGGGAGGGGCTGAGAGTTCTGTGACTTTGTTGACATTCTAAGCTAGGCAATTTGAAATCAGGTATATCACCTTTAAGCTGAAAGACATTGTCCCTCTGCAGCAGGACACTGATCCAAAGCTCCCCACCTCTAAATGGCTTATGACAATCACTTTTTCTCATATGGTCATGCAGGTTTGGATTTCTTTGTCTTGTATATAAATTTGGTTTAATAATCTAAAAAATGTAAGTGAAACTAACATAGAAAATCCTGAAGAAGTCTAACACTGTTTCACACCTCTGTTCCTCCTTCTGGTTGTTTCATACTGTAATAATTGTTGTTTTTCTGCAGAAACTCATGGATGAAGTGCTGCTTGGCGACAAGGTGCCACGCAAAAAATAAAGAGCTGACCATTTCCTGCCTTTGCAAACCTGTCCATCTCTTAGCTTGAATCTAAAAACCCTTCTGATGATCTGAGATGAAGCTCCAGACAGCAGCCTCAGTCACTTGCACACCTTCTGTTTAGGTGTGTTTGTTGCGTTTCTTGTGATGCAGCTATTATTTCTTTAACATATAAAGAACTTTTGAACATAAGAGACTCCACCAGACAAACGTTTCCATCTGTTGATTTTTCTGATATTCCTGAGCTTCTGGCTGGAGGTGCAGCAGCTCTGTTTGGAACTCGATGCTGACGGGGGAAACGTGCGCTCGTCAGGCTGAGATATCTACTGTAGATAAGCTGTCCATCACACCTTCCACACACTGATCTCCACCACCACTGCCCCCCCCTTCCACACGCACACACACCAGCTCTGAAGATCAGTGAGGACGAGGTGTCTCAGCTCTTCAGGAGACAATAAGTAAAGGAAGGGTCCAGGTCCAGACGGTCTGTCTCCTTCCTGCCTAAAGGTCTTTGTTAAACAGTTGGTCACAACAAAGTCCCATCCTGTCTCAAAAGGTCCACCATCATCCCAGTCCCACAAAAATCTGTATCCAGTGATTAAATAACTCCAGACCCGTCACCCTGACGTCTGTGGTCATGAAATCCTTTAAAAGGCTGTTAAACCACCTGAAGTCCATCACAGGACCCTGCTGGACCCCCTACAGTCTGCATACAGGACTAGCAGGTCAGTGGATGATGCAGTCAGTCAACATGGGGTTGTATTAGATCCTACAACACCTCAACACTGCAGGGACGTACATCAGGATGCTGTTCATGGACTTCAGCTCAGCATTCAACACCGTCCTCCCAGAAGTCCTCCTGTCCAAAATGTCCCTGCTCTATGTCCCAGCTTCCACCTGTCAGAGGATCACAAACTTTCTGACAGACAGGAAGTAGCAGGTGAGACTGGGGAAAATAACATCCATTACCCAGACCGCAAGCACTGGCGCCCCTCAGGGATGTGTCCTGCCCCCCTGCTATTCTCCCTCTACACCAACAGCTGCTCCTCCAGTGATCCATCTGTTAAACTCCTGAAGTTTGCAAACAACACGACGGTCACCAGCCTCATCAGGGATGGAGATGAGTCTGCTTACAGGCAGGAAGTGGACCAGCTGGTCCTCTGGACCATCAAGAGATCAACACTAAAGGACCAGGACTGTCCAGGACCTGTACCCCTCCATTCAGGACCTGTACTAAATCACTAATAAGACATTAATAGTCTAACAACATGTACGTATTTATCTTTATATACGTCTGTAAGTACACGTGGAAATATGAACCAGAACCAGATTCCTTGTGTGTGTAACATACTGGGCTAAATAAACCTGATTCTGATTGTTTGAGACATCGACTACGTTCCACTGCTGGTGTGTGAATGATCTCCGGTTTTGTTGTAGATGTGGCATGAAGGATTTTTTGCACCTGCAGCTATAACAGCAGTCACCTCCACCTACAATCTATATTTGATTTTATTCTGAACAGTTTTATTTAGCTCATTTTTTTTTTTATTTATCTCTTATATTTATCTCTTGTTTTGTTTATGAGCCGCAGCAACAAAATTACACTGTTTGGTGTCTGCAAGTGTCCAATCCATTCAACTGAAACCAGAATGTTGTTGTTTAAAGCAGCACTAAATAACTTTTACAACTTTAAGCTGCTGTTATGAAACTTGTCTAAGTGGATACTCACCGAAAAACATGTTCAGCTTCATATTAGAAACTCTGGACCCTCCAATGGATTTATAATAATAATAATATATTATAATAATAACTAAATAACTTCAGTTAGCAGGAAGTGGTGTTCTAATGATTTATGTTGCCCTGATGAAAAATACCTCCATAGTACGAATTAACAACTTATTTCATAATGAGATTTTATTAGAAGTTTATACAGTATTCTTGTTTATTTGTCCTGTTAATTATTTAAACATATTTTTATGATCCTTCCCTGATATTTTCTATATAAAAGTCCTCTGGGTCCTTGTCAGCCATTGTTGGGTCCTTCTCCTCTGGGTGTGTCCAAACATTTGCCCGTTGCTCTGACAATGTAAAGAATGTAAAAATAACATCATATTTAGTGTTTCTGTCCTGGAAGAATTTATCTGATAGGTAAAATGTATTTATGGAAAATTGAAACAAAAATAAACAATAAATCTGTTTATTGAAGTTAAGACTGTAGAACGGCACATGGTAGCACATCTCAACAGGTAACACATTTCAACAGAACACCGGTTCCAGAAATGGCTCTCTGAGACACGGCTGAGGAAAAGTTATTTAGTGCTGATTTAAAATGAACTATTGTTTTATATTTTGCTGTTAAAGTTTAAAAGTTTAAGTTTGTATAACAGCTGACTGTTTCACTTGTTATTTTGCACAACAATTTTTTTTGTCATTGTTTATATTTATTTCACCACCTGTCTTTGCTCTTGTGATTTTTGATTCTTTTTACTCATAAATGTGTGAAAGAAGTCAGTCAGTCACTATTGACCTGCTTTTTGGCTATGCAGGGAGCTGGTGTCTATCTCCAGCAGTCATTGGGCGGGAGGCGGAGTCACACCTGGACAGGTCACCAGTCCATCACAGGGCCACATATAAACAAACAACCACTCACACCGAGGGTTTAAGAACTGATTTCATGTATGTTTTTGGTCTGTGGGAGGAAGTCGTGTGAAAGAAGTACAAATGTTAAATAACAGTGTTAATAAAAACAAACCAGAGCATCATCTGTAGGTCTAGTTGTATCAGTTTAGACTAAATGAAAACCTGCAGATCGTGATTTGGTGCACAGACTCTTCCTCTTCTTGCAGTGATTCACTTCAGGTGTCGTAGCAGCAAGTCGTCCATCTCCATCTATCCATGTCTTCTCCATCTTCTTCTCTCACACCAACCTCATGTCCTCCTTCTCTACATCCGTATATCCTCTATGGTCTTCCTCTAGGTCTCACTGCTACTCACAGAGACTCACTTCTGTTTCTGTGACTCTCGCAGCTTTGTTGTGACACAAACACCATCACACTTCCCCTCCGTCCCTCTGGAATCAGCTCACTCTGTAAAATATTGTTAAATAATGGAGTCAGAAATGGGGAAGGAGATTGTCTTCTGATTGGGAGGACAGGGTTTGATCCCGGGTCCTGGCAGACCATGTGTTGAAGCTTGGGCAAGATACCGAAACCCGAAACTGCCCCTGGCGCCGTACAAAATGTTTTCCTTCTGTTCTTTACACATGGGTCAAATGTAGAACAGTCATTTCCTCAAGAGGGACCAAGAAAAATATAAATTATAAACTCTAGTGTCACTTCTCCTAAACACTTCCATACCTGCACAGGTACTGTATGTCCAAATGTCTTTCCACTCTTCATCCTAACTTCATTCAGTCAGACAGCAGAGGAGTGTAGAATGACCCTGGTGGTGATAGAAGGAAATACTGTATGTGGTGAAGGTGTTAAAGACCAAATAAAGGGTGTATGATGAGTTGTATACCAGGAAGGACGGAGAGACTGATCTGTCCAGGTTGGACAGAGAGACAGATCTGTCCAGGTTAGACAGTAAGGACAGAGAGACTGATCTGTCCAGGTTGGACAGTAAGGACAGAGAGACTGATCTGTCCAGGTTGGACAGGAAGGACGGAGAGACTGATCTGTCCAGGTTGGACAGTAAGGACAGAGAGACTGATCTGTCCAGGTTGGACAGGAAGGACGGAGAGACTGATCTGTCCAGGTTGGACAGAGAGACAGATCTGTCCAGGTTGGACAATAAGGACAGAGAGACAGATCTGTCCAGGTTGGACAGGAAGGACGGAGAGGCTGCTCTTCTGACTCACACTCAGACACAAGCTCAGGTGAAAAAGCAGAACAGTTTATTTACAATAAAAAGAGCAAATAGAGACTCAGGAGGATCAGGTTCTGTAGAGGATAGGAGAGGCTGGTAGAGGAGCAGGGATGATCAGAGATGTTAGAGGCTTGAGGAGGAGGAAGAAGTCCAGTCATCTGAGCCGCTGTGCAGAGAGATGTGGTCCAGGGTGAGCGCCGAGTGAGTGGGCAGGCTGGCCGGAGGATTCTCGGACTCGAGGAGATCTTCACAGAAGATGAAATATGAAAATAGCTCAGAGATTTTAAACATGGTGCTCACAACATTTTGATTGGTTGTCAGTCGTCTTGAGCCCGCCTCCAACTCCTGATGAAAGCAGTTCTTTCCTCCAGCCAATAGCAGCAGACTTGGTGCCATATTATAACATAGCTGACACTAAACCACAGTCACTGGTCCAGTGACAATCTGACAATACTGATCAATAAAAGAAGCTTTAATCAGATTCTCTACAACTGAACATGAAGCTGTGCTCAAATTTCACCTCTGATACTTTTCAAATTTACAACTCATTTTCTCATGTTTGAGGTCTGATACTTTGATAACACACACTCTTTTAGAAATGTTGTTTTCACACTATCAAATAAAGATCTTTCCTCATTAATTAGAGTTCTTGGATCAAGCAGGAAAACAGGAAACAACCTCTCTTGCTCCCTCTGCTGCACCTCTACCATCAGTCACTCCCACAATGCACTCTGCTTTCTTCCCATTTGTCACAGACTACAAATTACCCACGTTCATAGTGAAAATGTTACTACTAAAGCAGATCAGTTACTGAAAATGTTTTGATAGTGAACTCAGACAGTTTGGAGCTCCATCGTGTCCTTCAGCTCAAAGGTCATGAAGCGACGTGAACTTACAGGCTGCAGCCAGCTCAGTTTATTTAGCTCCAATCACTCTGATGCTCCAGCAGAAAAACCTTCAAAACAAAAACATCACAAAAGGTCACGCTCAACATCTGGGGCCAAGACAGAAACTCCCCCATGAGCCTGTTGCCTCATAGGGAAAATAAAAAGTCAACTAACATGCCAGAACTGTGGGTTTAAAACTGAAATCATAAACATACAGAGGAAGACCAGACTGGAGCAGCAGGCTGGAGTACAGGTCCAGAACAGACCAGCAGTCTGAAGCAGCTGGGTCCTCCACCAGGTGAGCACCAGCAGCTGTGTGCATACTGGAGAGGAACAGCTTATTTATACACATGGCTGCATATCTGTACACATATCAGCTGTTTTATGTTTCTGTCTGTAGGGGATAAAAATGTGAGTTTTACTGTAACAGAAATCAACGGTATGAAAAAAAAAAGCTGTGGTAGGGGGGCGGGGGTGGAGGTGGGGGGGTGTCAGTGGTCGAGGGAGGAGGGATGATGTCATGGTTTGTAGTCTCTGCTCTGGAATAAGTAGATGTTGCAGCTTTCCTCGTTTCTCTCGGTTCCTGTTCGTATCATCTTTCCGAGCATCATCCTCAGCATCAGGACCGTTTGGTTTCTGGAGACCACGATCAGGTCGGACGGATGAGACAAAGCCTCCGCACGTGAGATCAGCTTTAACCTGCTATCAGTTCCATTTATAGGTGAAATGGGCCAGACAAAAACAAGCGAGCACGAGGCAATGCTCAACTCCAAGTTCTGCCTTCATCGTGTGTTATGAGCAGACGGCAGCGTGGAGGAGCTGATCCTGTCCACGGAGGAGGAGACACGCAGAGGGGTGTCGACGGACAGAATCAGGAGGTGAGCGCAGAGAACCGGAGAGGACGAACGGAGGGAATATAGTTGCATTAGATTTCTAATCATCTAATAATGGCAGCTAAATCTGATGGGGTTCTGAAGATCAAGAGAAGTGATGTGGCCTTCACTCCGCTGCAGAACTCTGAACACTCGGGCTCGGTGCAGGGGCTCCACCCGGGCGAGCAGCCCGACTCTGGGTGCACCGGGGACGTGGACTTCGCTAACGGGGAGTCCCAGTGCTGCGGGGGATCCAACTCGACGTGTCTCAATCTCGGGAGGCAGCAACAGAAATACACGGTGTGGGACTGCTTGTGGATCGTTGCCGCAGTGACCGTGTATCTAGCTGATGTGGGCACCGACGTATGGCTGTCGGTCGACTACTACCTGAATGGAGAACACTGGTGGTTCGGCCTGACGCTGTTCTTCGTGGTGCTGGGTTCGTTCACGGTGCAGCTTTTCAGTTTCCGGTGGTTCGTGCATGATTTCAGCACCGAGGACAGCGCTGAATCCAAAGTGGATTGTTCCTTGTCGGACGGGAACAAGCTGCTGAGCGGCTCGGCCTCACACGGAGATGTTACGGCTCATCAGCATCCGGCCACACCGCAGAGACAAGCGTCGACCGCCAGCAAGAACACCACCACCAACAGCACCGGGAGCACCGGGCTCGGTAGCAGGAGCAGGAAACGGTCCCCCTACGTGTCCTTCTGTGTCTGGTTCGGCCAGTCCATCATCCACATCGTGCAGCTGGGCCAGATCTGGAGGTAGACTGGAGCTCGGGCTGAAGGCCTGAAAGGCTAACAGTCAAGCTCTGTGCAAGATTATACAGCTGTGTGTGTGTGTGTGTGGGGGGGGGGTATAGGTATGTGGTTAGGGGGTACGTGTATACAGGTGTGTGTCCGTGCATGCGTGCGTGCGTGTGTGTGCTAAGGTGGTATAGTGGTTAGGGGGTGCTTGTATACGTGTGTATGCGTGTGTGTGTGGGGGTATAGGTATGTGGTTAGTGGGTGCGTGCATACAGGTGTGTGTCCGTGCGTGCATGCGTGTGTGTGCTAAGGTGGTATAGTGGTTAGGGGGTGCTTGTATACGTGTGTATGCGTGTGTGTGCGCGTGTGTGTGTGGGGGTATAGGTATGTGGTTGGAGGTGCGTGTATACAGATGTGTTTGTATGTGATATGTGTGTGGTGTGCGTGCGTGCATGTGTGTGTGCTGGGGGGGAATAGTGGTTAGGAGGTGCGTGCAAACAGGTGTGTGTGTATATGTGTGTGTGTGCGTGTGTGTGTGTGTGTATGTGTGTGTGTGCGTGGGTGCTCATGGCATCATTGTGCAATCTGCAAACAGGCACAATGAACACACATGATGCAGCCTGCAGTGTTCACCTGTTGTGTGTTTCCTCACCTGTCCTTCTCCTCTTTTGCAGTTAATCGTCTCTTTTACAAGTTTCATGATCACATGAACAGCATGTGTCAGATTGTTCAGCAGTTAGTATGTGTTAATGTAAAGTTTAATCCAGATTTACCCAGTTTGTTTTAAACTGTAAACTCAAACCACAAACTGATTTTAACTCAATATTTGTCAGTAATTGATGAAAACATGTCTGAAACATGCTCTGTACAGTAAAGTCTGACTGAAATTGCACCTGTAGTTAGTAGGAGTCTGTTGTTGCTGAAAACCAGCGGCAAGATTGATATGAACGATAATTAAATTTGAATTGAATAATGAATACTAACACCAGACAGGTTAAATGTGGGATTTACAGCAGGACGGGAACTCATTAAACTCTTTGTGTTGCATATGAGACAGGCTCAACACCAGCTTTTTAATCAATCACTTACAGCTTCAGATAATTGATTCACTTACAGATGAATTCACAGACATGTTGAGAATGATAATGAAACCCTAGAAAATAATCACACAGACATCCAGGCTGACTCGTCCCTCATCTTCACCATTGTGTTGAAAATCTGTGAGATGTTTGTCCTTACACTCTAAATCTGAATCCAGTGAATTTTTGCATCATCTTTTCAGTTAACTTTTAGCTCAGTTTATGTAGATAGCAACTCATAATAATTTATCCCAGTGCAAAGAGATCTAGTTCATTAGAGTATAGGGTAAAGAGTATTGTTCCAAGAACTGAACCCTGAGGAACTCCATGACTAACTAGTGCATGAAAAAAATTTAAGTATTTACACTAACAGACTCTAATAGATCACTAAATGCTGTATATAGACTAACACTTTCAGCATCAACATTACAATTTACATATTAATTCTCCTACTATAATGACTTTAACACTATTCAGTAATATTTCTGATAAAAATCTGAAAATTCAGGCAGAAACTCAAAATATGGACAATATACAACAACAAATAAATTTTTTTTTTCTGATTTCCAATTTGATTGATAAAAATGGTCATAGAAGGTCAGAAGGTCATAGACCGAAAATAAATATAACTAATAACTGATCTAGAACATGACCATTACAGTTCTGTTTCTGCACAGAAATTTGCTAATTTAACATCTGGTGTGCCATTTTCTAGTTCCACAGCATCTGCAGACTGTGGGTGATAAGCAGAATGATGTGTCAAATCTGTGCCCTAAAACTGACTCACCTGAGTGACAGCTGCATTCACAAAGTGAGATCCATTGTCACTACTGATCTTGTTTGTGATCTTGGAATCATTTCTGTTCTCAACAGATAACCCTCAGCAGGAAAAACTTCAACCCACTTATCCACTTTTAAAGTCCATATTTTTTTCCTTCTGCTGGTGTTAGTTAAACCAAATCCATCATCAAATGTCCAATAGGTCTAATCAGTGGAGAATGAGCTGCTGGTCTAATGTTCTCAGTTTTCTCAGTATTGTGATCCCTCAATCTTCTTCCACTTATCCATATTCGGGTAGCGAAGGCAACTGGTTCAGGAGGGAAACACAGACATCCCTCATACTACTGACACTCTCCAGCTATTCCTGGGGGATCCCAAGACATACCCAGGTCAAGGAGCATATACAGTGGCTTGCAAAAGTATTCGGCCCCCTTGAACTTTTCCACATTTTGTCACACTACAGCCACAAACATTAATCAATTTTATTGGAATTCCAAGTGAAAGACCAATACAAAGTGGTGTACACGTGAGAAGTGGAACGAAAATCATACATGATTCCAAACATATTTTACAAATACATAACTGAAAAGTGGGGTGTGCGTAATTATTCATTCCCCTGAGTCAATACTTTGTAGAACCACCTGCAATTCCAGCTGCCAGTCTTTTAGGGTATGTCTCTACCAGCTTTGCACATCTAGAGACTGAAATTCTTGCCCATTCTTCTTTGCAAAACAGCTCCAGCTCAGTCAGATTAGATGGACAGCGTTTGTGAACAGCAGTTTTCAGATCTTGCCACAGATTCTCGATTGGATTTAGATCTGGACTTTGACTGGGCCATTCTAACACATGGATGTGTTTTGTTTTAAACCATTCCATTGTTGCCCTGGCTTTATGTTTAGGGTCGTTGTCCTGCTGGAAGGTGAACCTCCGCCCCAGTCTCAAGTCTTTTGCAGACTCCAAGAGGTTTTCTTCCAAGATTGCCCTGTATTTGGCTCCATCCATCTTCCCATCAACTCTGACTTGCTTCCCTGTCCCTGCTGAAGAGAAGCAGCCCCAGAGCATGATGTTGCCACCACAATATTTAACAGTGGGGATGGTGTGGGTCTCATCTGACCAGAGCACCTTCTTCCACATGTTTGCTGTGTCCCCCACATGGCTTGTGGCAAACTGCAAACAGGTCTTCTTATGGTTTTCTTTTAACAATGGCTTTTGTTCTTGCCACTCTTCCAGGCCAACTTTGTGCAGTGCACGACTAATAGTTGTCTTATGGACAGATTCCGCCACCTGAGCTGTAGATCTCTGCAGCTCGACCAGAGTCACCATGGGCCTCTTGGCTGTATTTCTGATCAGTGCTCTCCTTGTTCGGCCTGTGAGTTTAGGTGGACGGCCTTGTCTTGGTAGATTTACAGTTGTGCCATACTCCTTCCATTTCTGAATGATTGCTTGAACAGTGCCCCGTGGGATGTTCAAGGCTTGGGAAATCTTTTTGTAGCCTAAGCCTGATTTAAATTTCTCAATAACTTTATCCCTGACCTGTCTGGTGTGTTCTTTGGACTTCATGGTGTTGTTGCTCCCAACATTCTCTTAGACAACATCTCTCACAGGGCAGCTGTATTTGTACTGACATTAGATTACACACAGGTGCACTCTATTTAGTCATTAGCACTCATCAGGCAATGTCTATGGGCAACTGACTGCACTCAGACCAAAGGGGGCTGAATAATCGCGCTCATCCCACTTTTCAGTTATTTATTTGTAAAAAATGTTTGGAATCATGGCTGATTTTTGTTCCACTTCTCACGTGTACACAACTTTGTATTGGTCTTTCACATGGAATTTCAATAAAATTGATTCATGTTTGTGGCCGTAATGTGACAAAATGTGGAAAAGTTCAAGGGGGCCAAATACTTTTGCAAGCCACTGTATAATCCCTCCAGAAAATTCTAGGTCTGGCCAATGGTCTCTTCCCACTGGGACTTAACTGGAAAACCTCCATGGGTTGGTGATCAGGAGTCATCTTAACCAGATGCCCAAACCATCAGTACTTGTTTGGGTTTACCAGGTCTGTCTGGTATCCTCCACTGCTATCGGATCCAGCTTGCTACCAGGTGGTGATCAGCTGACAGCTCTGCCCCTCTTTTTTACCCAACTGTCCAAGACATAGAATCTTAGATCTGATGATGCAATTATGAAATCGATGACAGAACTTTGGCCCAAAGTTGCCTGATATACCAGGTACACTTATGTTCAGAGTTTTTTATGGACAAATCATGCCTAGTACACAAGTCCAATAACCGCTCAGATTCAAAACAGAGATGCACATCCTCCCAAACACCCTCCTCCAAGTAATTCGGGCATTGAAGTGCCCCAGAAAAATGGCAAAATCCCCAGAGGACGCTCCCTTTGGTACACTATCCAGAGACTCCAAAAAGACTGGGTAATTTGACGTGCAGTGTTGTGTATATGCACAAACAACAGTCAGAACATTTCCTCTTGTAACCTCAAGCTGCAGAGAGGCAACCCTCTCATTCACTGGGGGAAACTCCAACTTTGGGGTGCTCAACCAAATGCTTGTGAGTATCCCCATACCCACCCGATGCCTGAGCCCCTCGGCTACTCCAGAGTAGGAGAGATTCCAGCCTCTCTCCAGGAGACAGGTTCCAGAGACTAAGCTTTGCAAGGAAGTGAGCTGAACTATACCTCATTGGTACCTCTCAGTCTCACTCACCAGCGAGGTGGTGTTCCACATACCGCGCCCCAGACAACATAGTGCCCAGGATCATAGGGCGCTCAAACCCTCCATCCACCATGTTAAGGTGGTGATTCAGTGGGGGCCAGTGTTGTGAGTTGCACAAATCATACAAGTTTAGCAGTATTTTTTTTAGCTCAAGTGGAAAATCTGCTGGTGTACTAGAATGCTGTGAGTACTTTCAGCCTTCCTCCATTTGACACATGGTTCACCCCGTGTATCAATAAGGCTGGAAAAATTGTTTTGGTGTTTCTCTCACATTGTGAAGCAAACAACTAAGAGCTGATCGGTCAACAGTCTAAGATTGTCCACAGAAAGAACAACTGGTTTTGCAGCAGAATCAGCAATCAGCATGGCCGTTGCCCTTAGCAGCTAGGTCAGAATAAGAGTCATGTGCTTTGCATGCACACACAGTCACCTTTTCAGGTAAGAAAACTGCTTGTAGCAAGTCAGAAACTTGACAAGAATTCAAAATCGACTTAGAAAATGTCTGTTTCAAAAGAGCCCCAACATCATATACGATCCTGAAGGCATGGCATGAATCAGTGTAAATAGTAGCAGATTTTCCAGAAACAGCAATTTGAGCAGTTTTTTTTAAAGACAGAGAAACAGAAACTAGTACAGAAGAACCAGAACAAACAGCATATTCGAGATGGTTCTTGCCAGTTGGATTGCTTTATTCAGAACCTTCAACATACAGAACATTGTCAGAGTTAGTCAAAGGCATTTCAGAAAGATCAAGTTCAGATATACAAACCTGTTCCATGGAAGACACCCAAGTAATTCACCTCACTCAGCAGGAGTGTTGCCAGATTCAAAACAGTGCATTGTTTTACTGTGACGTTCTGCTGATAAATCAAATCACATCAAAAGGATCTCCTGTAGAGGGTTCTAGCTGTAGACAGGAACAATCTCCTGTAGAGGGTTCTAGCTGTGGACAAGGATCTCCTGTAGAGGGTTCTGGCTGTGGACAGGAAGGATCTCCTGTAGAGGGTTCTAGCTGTGGACAAGGATCTCCTGTAGAGGGTTCTGGCTGTGGACAGGAAGGATCTCCTGTAGAGGGTTCTGGCTGTGGACAGGAAGGATCTCCTGTAGAGGGTTCTAGCTGTGATTAATTACCGTCTAATGGTCTTGCCTACATTTCTGGGTCTGATACTTTGATTTACATCGTGGACACTTCTCTAAAACACGTTTTTTTGTTTTGGACAATAATGTGCAGAGGTTGCACGTGCATCCGCACATCAGGCCAAGTCACAGATATTACATGAGTTAATCCAAATTTAGCTTTTGCTTTGATCAACAATATACCATGAAGGGACAGGTCCCATTCTAAGACGCTGAATCCGCTGCAGTATGAACCATAGGCTTGAAATTGTAGTGCGGTCGCGCGCGCAGCTGCACCTGTTTGCAGAGTCACACGATGTAACTGGAGCTAATAGCATAGCTAACAACAATGTACCAGTAGAGAAAAGTCCCATTCTAAGTCGCTACAGGGCAAACTACTGACTCGAAACTATCCCGATCAGAGCTGCTCGTCTCGTCTACGTATTCCTCCATTTCACCTGTCCCTCTCTGTCAGTCAGAGTGACATGTCAGTCACAGCCCAGCCTGTCATGCCCCCTTAGTCCGCCAGCCACGCCCATTTTTCATGTCTCTTTTAAATTTCTGACTGCATCTGGGGAGGAGGGGTAAGCATTTCTTAGAGAATGAGTGTGTATTGAAGAACAGAAGTCATATATCCCTCTTTCCATTACACAGTTCTAACAAATAGTTTGAGAGGATCAGGGAGTCCTAGAGCAGGAGCTTGTTGAAGAGAAACTAAAGCATCATCAGCCTCCTGCGTCCAGGTGACATGATCAGATGCAGAAAGATTTTTTTTCCTCTGAAAAGACAAACATACTGTAATTAAACAAGAAATTACATCAGTCGGAAATCATTCCCAGAAATTATGTAATCAGTTTTCTGTGAGGGGTTTGGGAAGGTTTTGGATTGCTCTTACTCATTATAGTAAAACAGTGTGACCCCAAAAAGATAACTTATTATCCAGTGAATTTGACTTTGACCTTTGAATTTGACCTTGACCTTTAACAAAAGAACTGTGTCATTTTCACTCTATGAGGGCTGCACATCATCACTGAATCAACACAGCACCTGGAGTCAGCTGGAGAGGTGCCAGACTATCATGTGGGGTGGAGTTGTAGATAGTTGGACTATCACAGTAACCCTGCCTCAGTCAAGTAAATGTTAAAGATGTTCCTCAAACCAGAATCTGCTATCCTCACAAATATGAAAGAAAAAACCCTCAGCAAATTTAATAGAAGTGGTATATTTACATTAGCACATTGTGTACTTTACATTGTGATGTAATGTATAAAAGTCATGAACCAATAAAAAGCAATGCTGTAAAATCAACATTTTCAATCCTCAATATATTACTGTGATGAGAAACTATTAAAAATACATGAAGCTTTATTAAATACGTGTATCATATAGTGAGCAATGTATTGCGATACGTATCGTATCGTCAGCAATGTATTGCGATGCGTATCGTATCGTGGGATTATGTATCGTTACAGCCCGAGTTATTAGTTATATTCCTTGTGAGTTTTTCTTACTCATATAGAAAATTGTGAGGAAAAAACTATTTTATTTCTGGTTGTACATTATTTGTGTTGAGTTTGTGTCATCAGAGCTCTACAACATTGTGTTGAACACGTCCCCACTAGGACAGAAGTGTTGGAAATCTAGAAAATTCTCCACAGACTCAAACAGAGAATAAACAAATGTCAAGATGTAGTTGGAGTATCTGAGAAACGCTCTAACTCAACATCCCTGTGCACTCCAACCCAACAGGACCCTCAGGCAGGTTCACTGTGAGGACAAAAACCCCAAACGCAAGCAGAGTGGTGAGGTGAACACAGTCCAGTGCAGTGAGGAGGGTTCAGATCTATACAGAGAACTAAAACTAAACCACCTCCACAGACTCGTGGTGCAACACAGGAGAACCAGATCTTCAGGTCCAGACTCAGCTGGACATCAAAAGATAAAGGACAGTAATGTCCACATGTTGGACAGAGATGATAAATGGTTTGAAAGATGAGTGAAGGGGGAAAGACCTACAGAAATAAAGAAGGTAGCCTGAGGTTTCATCTGTCTAGTACCCACAATGCTGCAGTGATGCTTCTCCTGAGACCATTTAAAACAATCAAAACTGTGAAACAGTTAATTGCAACATCATATGAACAATCATAGATAACAATAATGATTCTCAGGAAGGAGACTTTATGAGAGACTTTATTGAGTCTATTTATAACTTGGTCCCAACAGCGTCTAAACCTGAAACTGATAAACCAGGATCAGAACTGAAGCCTTTCAGATGAAAAGGTGAAACATTTTTAAGATTCAGTAAAAGATGTCCAGTTTTTCTTTTTCTGAAAAACGTTTTGGACAAATATGTCTTTGATGACTGAGACTCACAAATACACAAATTTCTTTGATTCCACCTGCGGCACAGCAAACACAGAGAAGGAGTCCTGCTCTGATACACACTGTACCTTTATTTGTCCAATCAGAATGTCCTCTAACAGAATGTCCTCTTGGTTTTGGTGTAACTTGAGAGACTTCAACCTTTGATCAAACTGTCACAGAATAACTTTCGTCCAACTGATAAAAAATAAAGAGACTCATCATTCTTTGGGGGGGGGGGGAGTGTTTCTTTAAGTGAAATTTACCAACTATTCTAGAATCATGCTGCTTTTCACATGATCCAGTGGTGGCAGCAGAAAGGCTTGTTTGTGTTTGTGTGTTTTTTTTTACAAAAAACAAATTTAAAATTTTACTCTGCCAATGATTCAAAACAGCAAAGAGTTTTCTATCTCAGGATTAAGAAACATGTCTGTGTTTCACTCAGCTGCTAACGTTAACATGTGTCCCGTTCCTTCCAGATATTTGCGTATCATCTACCTGGGAGTGCGAAGTCGTCAGAGCGCTGAAACAGAACGGTGGCGTTACTATTGGAGGATGGTGTATGAGTTTGCAGATGTCAGCATGTTACATTTACTGGTCACCTTTCTGGAGAGTGCTCCACAACTGGTGCTGCAGCTGTGCATCATCATACAAACACACAAGCTCCAGGCTGTACAAGGTAAAATACAGATATGGAATGAAGTTGTGTTCAGGTGCAGCTCAGACAAGAGAAAGAACAATATGGGAGCTCAAGTCAGGTTTTATTAAAAGATGAGATTCACATTTATAAGCAGATTATAATGTATTCACATGCAGATTTTAATAGAACAATCAGGTGATGAAGAGGAAGACTTTACTTAGAAAGATGTTCTCCAGTTAGCGGAGCAGATTTGGTATGCAAGCACAATTTGAATGTATCTCAAGAGACCAATTTTAAAACATCTTCGATTAGCCACAAAAAATTTCTAATATTTTCCAAGATGGCCGCCCGGAAACTGGCTATTTTTTGTTTTTCAGCTTTATATTAAAAGATATTGAGTTTATAAAGTATAAATGTATTAAAGTTAAATATAAAGTTGGGTATTGAGGACATTTTAAAACCAAAGTTATGCCTATACCTCTTCTGTTTATGGAGATTCTTTACATGTTTTTTTAGGGCAAAATGGTGAAAATATGGTTTTTGACCAATAACATGGAAAATATTAAAAATAGACCCAATATATGTATTAAAGTTAAATATAAATATGATAATTGAGAATACTATGGTGCCAAAATTATGTTTATATGTCCTTCTATTATCAAGATTTAGCATTTTTGTATCTTTTGGGGAATAATAAGAATTTGTTGTTCATTGTCGACTCAGAATAAATGAAACTTTAGTCCAACAAATATGTTGAAATCAAATTTTCAAAAAATACCAGAAGAGAAAAGTTTTAAATAAAGAATAATGAAAGCAAAACTATAAACTAAAATAAAACTGTATATAAACTATAGTATATGTTCTCTCACCCTCTTCTGTTGAGATAAACATTATATTTTACTGAGTTATTTGTAATATAACAGCCGTTGAAAACTTGAAACTTGAAAACTAGCGTCCGTATTGAAATTTTGCGTAGCTAATCAGACAAATTAAAACAGAATGAGTACTTGTACCAGTTTTCATGCTTGCATACTAAAATGGTAAATGGCGTGCACTTGTATAGCGCTTTAATTAGGTCCTACGACCCCCAAAGCGCTTCACACTACAGTTTTTTTTGTCATTCACCCATTCACACGGGAGAAGGTAGGGTTAACACTCACACAACCCGATATGCAGATCGGGGGGTAACATGGGGTTCAGTGTCTTGCCCAAGGACACTTCGACATGTGGCGGTGGAAGCCGGGATCGATCCTCCAACCTTCAAATTGGAGGACAACCACTCTAACCACTGAGCCACAGTCACCCCTAAACTGAAGTATTGTTTTACTTATCTGCTCTGCTGTTGTGTTTGTCTGGTGTAGGCATGACGACAACCGCCTCCCTCGTCTCTCTGGCCTGGGCTCTGGCCTCCTATCAAAAGGCCTTACGAGAATCTCGGGATGACAAAAAGCCCGTCAGCTACCTTGGAGTCATCATCCAGTTCTGCTGGCACTTCTTCACCATCGCAGCCAGAGTCATCACCTTTGCCCTGTTCGCCTCCGTGTTCCAGCTCTACTTTGGCATCTTCATCGTCATGCACTGGTGCATCATGACCTTCTGGATCGTCCACTGTGAGACAGACTTCTGCATCAGTAAATGGGAGGAGATCGTGTTTGACATGGTGGTGGGCATAATCTACATCTTTTCCTGGTTTAATGTGAAAGAAGGACGGACAAGGTAAGCACACTCAACCCTAAATACGTGTTTTGAATTGAACCTTTTTAAAATACATCGTTTGGGTCATTTTTAGGCAGTGTTAAGTGTAACGCGTTACAGTAATAATAATAATTTTTACTCGTTTCAAAGAGAAACCACATTAGCTTCTTTCATTACAATACAGGGAGCTCGGAGCTAATTTTGGGGAGAAAACCAAGTATTTAGTTCAGTTCCGGTGTATTTGCGACATGTCCTACCATATATAGTAAGACTTGTCCCTCCCACTGACCCGCGAGCTGCAGGCAGAAGCATTTCCACATCAGATAATATGAGAGTTTTTTCTGGAAAAATTGTGAATATAATCTAAAAATTGGAGTTTCATGGGTGGAAATTTATCCAAAATATTATTATTTCATCTACAATGGCTCAAATACTCCTTTGTAGGATCTTAAGTTATCATAGTTATTGTCTTCACAAGTTCACCTTTGCGCGACAGCTCACTCAGGTAAAACTTTATTTTGTTATCAGATGTGTAACTCGAGGTCATATAAGTTTAAAGTTGTTAATTACACTTATAGAAGCTGTTTGTGCTTGTTTTTCATATATTTTATTAAAGAAGGGTCAAAAAGATCTTCATGCCATTATTTAAAGAAAAAAATATTGCTTGTCACTTTTTAGAAGCAAAAGTGATCAGAAAGTAGTGTAACTAAGTTACTTTCAGAAGTGAGAAACTAAGTAGTGTAATATATTACTTTTTTGAAAAGTAACTTGTAATGTGTAACTACCGTATTTTCCGCACTATAAGGCGCACCTTAAATGAATGGCTTATTTTAAAACTGTGTTCATATATAGGATGCACCGCATTCTAAGGTGCATGGAATAGTAACTACTGTAGTGGCTGGGGTTGCGTTATGCAAACTTTATTACCGTAATAGAATATAAACCGGTCCCGGTTCCGTCACGTCAAACTCGTCAGTATCCGAGTTAGTGTGTCGCTGCTGTTGCCTGGAAGTTCAGTGACATTTCCTGCCTTCATGAAAGCTCGGACCACAGTTGAGACTGATACAGTATATCAGTCCAGGCATGGACGAAATTTTTATTTCAGAGGTGGGGGGGACAGAAGTGTTTTTCATAAAACTAATCTTTCAGCTTACTGTGTCCTCCATTGTTTCTTTTAGTTTTCTATTGCTACTTTTAAGCCCAATTTTCCTTGGTTTGACTGGTTGTAAAGCATGTAGCCAAACATTATCACCCAATTCTGTGTTTTACCTGAGTCAACATCACACCAACTTAGTAACAATTTTGCCTATTTATGGAATATTATCATTTAATTAGCACCACCTACTGGTGGGCAAATCAAACTGGCATTACATTTGGGAAGAAAAGGTGTTGAAGGACGGCTGGAACACATTTCTTTGAGTAACTTACAGTTTGACTTCTAAAAAAGTCTCTTATGTCGCCTTTTCTTCTCTTTGACATCATAAACCCAAACGCCGACCAAACGACAGTTGCACAGCACTCCTGACCGCAGGTTAGCTTGCCACCACACCGGTCTGTCTGTCTGCAGTGTGCAAACAGGCAAGGGGGAGTGACAGCAGAAACAGCCAATCACACAAGAGGAACTGGTAGGCGGGCTAAACTAGGGGGGACGGGCTTCAGCTTGAGCAGCTGTTTTCTGCTTGGTCCTAGTGCTCAACCCACCTCTGTTTAATGTAGCGAAACATTGTTTTTGGACAGTTGCAGAGTACAGGGGACCAAAACGGCCTTTTGAAAAAGTGCAGGGGACATGTCCCCTGTGTCCCCCCCTAAAACTACGTCCATGAGCCCAGGCATCTACGATCCATTAGCAGATTGTGGCGTATGTTGCGCGGCGCTGGTGAACGTGTGCTTACCTTCGGTAATCCACCGCTCCCACGCCGTTCGAGGTCTATACAGCCCTGTTCACACCAGTATCCAGCAGCTGGAGTTCTTTAGTCAATCCACCCGGAATGACAGAAAGCATCGAATCAGTGGGCTTCTAACTCGTACCGTTGCCCTCTGACGATGGTAGCCTAACCAATATTGATCCATACACATGCCGCATCGGATTATAAGGCGCACTGTTGATTTTTGATAAACTGAAAGGCTTTTAGGTGTAGTTACACTCTGTTTACAGATGCACTGAGACAGATACTGGTATCAGGTATCGGGGCCGATACCATTCTAATGTACTCGTATCAGTTAGTTAACCAATACTATGAACCGTATGCAATAATTTCACAGAAATATTTGTTTTTCACTTGAAATTTTGGTTTTGTGGTTATTTTTATTAATATTTTATTTTTTTATGGCGTTCACCACCATTTGTTGCAACAAGCAGACAAGAAAGTGAAACCTGTCTTCCAGTTCATTGCATTTTTGTGTGGTATAAGTATCTGCATTGGTACTCGGTAGCAGTACTCAGATCCAAGTATCGGTATGTCTCGGTTTGAAAAAAGTGGTGTCGTTGCATCACTAGTCATTTTATTTCAAGGTGTTTCTCTGAACACTCCACTATCAAGCATTGTCAGTGATCAACAATGTACATGACGATTCACCCAAAGAAATATAAATACCTAATGGTATATATAGTATAATTATAGTATAATAATTCAATCCACAAAGAAAAAAGATCCAATAATCCCAATCTCAGCCACGTGTTCAAGCTGTAGTGCGTAACTTTTACATGTCCGTGGATGTCCGTTTCAGCCAAGCCACTATCAGAGGAGATGACACAATGCAGATTAAGCCGATCGGCTCCTCAAACATCTCATGGTATTTTTCAATATATATAATTTCTACTTTGCGTGTCGACTTGCGACATTCCCGCGCTGTCGCACATGAAATTACGTCTTTTATGTCACAACAAGAAAAATAATAAGAAATAGAACGCAGTGTCTCGTAGCAGCCGGCAGAACGTGAAGGTCGACATGGCGGAGAATCCAAATAAACAGCCGAGAGACACTTATCGGGAAGTGGATCCTACCACGAAAAAAAAAAATAATTCCTGGACGTTCGGCAGAGGGACTATTGGCTAAGAAGGAAAGTGACCGAAGGAGAAGGCAAACGCGAATTTGTATCGGCGTCGCTTTTCCTCGGTGGAGAGAAGAGATCTGGCTGATGTTCAGGGGTGCACATAAGTGGTCCGCAGGTCCGCACACACTGTCAAAATATAAAATGCGCACCAGATGAAACCCAGAGCGCCGAAGTTCCAGCTGATCAGCTGATTCTGTCTCTATCTGTGTCAGTTTGTGTCTGTCAGTTTGCCAGTGTAACGGTTTTTCAGTCAGTCAGATCAGTGTAGCTGACTGCAGGATTCTGCATCGTGTCAAAACTGAAAAAATTCACTGAATAAGACAAATAGATCATTGTGGCCCCAACAGCTGACTAATAAATTTCAACACCAAACTGTTAAATGTAGATTAAAGTGAACAATCAAACCTGTAAACAATCCAACCTGAACTCTGAAGGTTTTTTTACCAGTATTTTTATATTTTACTGGTTTCTCTTGATTTTTTCAACAATGAAATGATATTTATTGAAACAAATATAGAGCCAGGTAAAGTAAACAGACTGAATTTGAAGCTTGATTAAGACAGATACCGGTTGGAATCACAACGGCAGAGATAAAGCGGTGGCAGCTGGGCTTACGTCATATGGAAGCGCCAGCTTTATTGTTGTAATGACGCAAAAATTCCGCTAGGGGGCGACAGAAGTTACAGAAGTTACGCACTATGGCTTTCATGTAGAGGACCAAGTTGTTTGTTATGTTTAGAAATCAGTGAACAACCTCATCAAGAAGTTCCAGTCCAGCAAACAAAAAAACAATAAAAACAGCATTCTTTATTTTATTAAAGACATTTTGTCCATAAACCTTTGAGTAAACAGGAAGCACCTCGAAGATCTTTACAAAAGTTCTGCTCAGTTCGTCCAAACTGTACCGCCACCTAGTGGTCACACCCACATGCTTACGTATACACACCAGTAACCGGTAACCATGGTAACATTAGCAATGGTAATAATAACAACACTGCTTATTGTCATGAACACAATAGAAATCTTATTTTTATTCTACACTACTAACTTTAGGTTTGAAACTCTATTACACTCATGAAAGCAAACAGTTTTATTATCATCATAAAGTTGAAATATAATATGCAAATTGTTAAAGCAATTAATCATAATGTTTCTTCACTTGTTTTAAATGTAACCAGTTTGTTTTTGAGCCTTTTATTGTCTGTTGAGCTCGTATTTCCTGTAATATGTAAAATCTGAGTAGTTTAGTGGAAGTAAAATACGAGTTTATGAGATTTCAAACTTATTGCTTTCTGTTTTATTTATTTTTTGGAATTGGGTTTTTACTAAATTAACTGTTTTACTGAATGTTTTTCCAACATAATCTTCATGTATTTAGAGATCGGTGACAGTAAAGTTCCTTAATGTTGCATCTGACTGATGACTTGTCATGTTTCATGTGTCTGTGCAGGTGTCGACTCGTCATCTATTATCTGGTCATCCTGGTGGAGAATGCTACTCTTAGCGCGCTGTGGTATCTTTACCGAACACCTGAAAACACCGACGCCTTCGCGGTCCCGGCGCTCTGTGTCATTTTCAGCAGCTTTCTAACTGGTCTGGTTTTCATGCTCATGTATTACGCTTTCTTTCATCCCAATGGGCCTCGCTTTGGGAGCTCGCTGAGCGGTCAGGGGCTTGACTTGGACACCTCTGCACAGTTCTCCACTCTACCTTCTGAGGGTGCAACCAACTCACTGCGTTCCAACCGAGGCGCCACCACCACCCTGGAGCGCGATGTGGGGAAATATACCGAGCGCGATGGCTGCGTGCCGGTGTTTCAGGTGCGACACAAAGCGCCGTCCACGTTGTTGTTGCGTCCTCCGCGACTAGAAGAGACAGTCATCAAACTCGACCTCTGTAGGAACCGTTACCCCGCCTGGGAGCGGCATGTCCTCGACCGAAGTATACGCAAAGCAATCTTGTCCATAGACTGCTCCATGTCTCCTCCACGTCTGCAGTACAAAGACGATGCTCTGGTGCAGGAGCGACTGGAGTACGAGACCACGTTGTAGTTGGATAACACGATCTGTTGGTACCATCATTTTTTATGTCTAATTTTTGTCTTTACCTGGATCAGTTTTACTCAGGAGCATTTGAAGACATTCTTTGGGACAGACGGAACAGTTTGGCACAATTTCAACCGATGTTCGTTGTATATTATTTGACTTCCTTTCATCAGGGAAACACTTTCTGACACTAAAACAGCAGGAATATCCTTTCATTTTCTGCGTGAATTAAACAAAAATCTGGAAGTTCCGTTAATCTAAAAGTTCATCTAAAGATAAATCCAGTAGAGTAATGAGTGATAATCTGACAGCAGGCGCAGCTCCTGGGATTAAACTCCTCACCGCCACTTTCTGAGTGCCAAACTGGTTCCTGGAAGACTTTTACAACAAGCATTCAAGGAACAGCTTGAAGTCAACCTGTCCAGGTAGACCTTTCATTCTTTATGGATCTCTGATCTGCTCTGAAACAAGGTTAGAAAAGAAGTGACCTACAGGGTGACAGCAGACAAAGTAGCATCTGTCCTTCTTCTGAGTTGTTTGGAAAAATGAATCAAACTCTGCTGGATGTGTGAGAAAGGAGCTGAACAGAAGCGCCAGCTGTCGTCTTTCTCCCCGTCAGTTCAACCCAGATCATACGATGCCAAGAAAACTTCCTCATGGCAGCTGTTTGCTTCATTAATATGGCTGATGGCTCCACATCTGCATCAAGACCAAAAGAAACATGCAGAGAGAATCAACAGCAGAGTGAAGAGGATCCAGGATGTACAGTCTCTGTTGCAACATGTTTCCTTTCATACATGATGTTCTGTAGAGAGACGACGAGGTCACTGATACTTTGTGCTTTTTGTGCTTCGATGTGCTCATGTGAAAAACCGTGTGTGTGTGTGGAACAGAAGACCGTGCTACGATACCTCAGTGTGTTCTTTACTCTCATTTGTTAGTTCCTAAGATCGAGTCACATGACTGGAGAGATGATGCTAAACAGTTTTCACAACAAGTCCAGTAGTTCTGAGTCAAGCAGGAGCTGGTGCTGCTGCTCGTCGCTCCATCCACTACGTACACGTTCAGATGACACTTTTATTTATCTCATATAAGAGACTAAAACCAGAGATTAGCTCTCCAAAACTAAATCCAAGTCCCAGATGTTTCTTTTTAAATGTTTTCTATTAGTGCAAGCACAATAATGTTCATAATAAGACACTTTTACAAAAATATGTGCAAAAAAAGAAGAAGCACAAAATACATTTTACACCCATATTAAAACCAGATAAATTAGCTGTGGTCAAGCAGGGTTGGTTTAGGGTCATTCAGGGTCAGGCAGGGTTAAACATCTGGCACAGATTCAAAAAATCACCAGCAGGATTTCTATAACCTGGAAAGAATAATTCTGTTTACTGCCAGAGTTTCAAGGAGAGAAACTGAGTAACTCTGATGGATTGAAACAAAACTAAATCTTCACTTTGATATTTATGTGACATGAAGATCCTTCTGTCTTTTATTCAGCATCTTTTATTGGTTTGTGTCATCGAGGAACTTGTTTCAAAGCTCGGCCTGTAGATGGCGACAAACAGCAGTCATCACGTTTCACCTGCAGCAGCAGAGAGATTCTAAGTCATCATGTTTGATTGATGCTAAGAGATTTTGTTCTGATCCAAATAAACTGGATTTCTTTTGTTTAAGGTTTGTTTGCTGGAACCTCAGCAGACTAATCTGCTCTCCTATTGGAACTCTGGCTTCTGGGTCGGGTCAGGATGAGACATCTGATCAACCTGCTGAAACCAGTTTCTTTACTTAAACAGGATCAGTACAACTTTTTACAGTTCACAACATTCTGTGTTTTTTACAATTTCCAAACCATATTCTTGTTTTTGTTTATTTTTATTAACACAGTTATGTTATTTCCCTCTAAAAAGAGTTTATTAAGTTGCTGTAAAAATACAAACTAGTCGCCTAGTTTGTTTTATTTTTTTTTACTGAATCAACTTGTATAGAAAATAAGTTTAAAGGTTAACTGTTAAAGTTTCATACTCAGAGAAACAAATAGGAAGTAGTTCATCTGCAGAAACTCCACAATCTGCAGACGCCTTCTTCATCTTCACTGTCTGGAACATGTGCACACTAACAGCTCTGCAATTCACACTGAACATGTGCACACTAAAAGCTCTGCAGCTCATACAGAACATGTGCACACTAACAGCTCTGCAGTTCACACTGAACATGTGCACACAAACAGCCCTGCAGCTCGTACTGAACATGTGCACACTAAAAACCTGCCGCTTGTACTGAAAATGTGCACACTAAAAACCTGCCGCTTGTACTGAACATGTGCACACTAACAGTCCTGCAGCTTGTACTGAACATGTGCAACAGCCCTGCAGCTTGTACTGACCATGTGCACACTAACAGCTCTGAAGCTCATACAGAACATGTGCACACTAACAACTCTGCAGCTTGTACTGAACATGTGCAACAGCTCTGCAGCTCATACTGAACATGTGCACACTAACAACTCTGCAGCTTGTACTGAACATGTGCACACTAACAGCCCTGCAGCTTGTACTGAACATGTGCAACAGCCCTGCAGCTCATACTGAACATGTGCACACTAACAACTCTGCAGCTTGTACTGAACATGTGCACACTAACAGCCCTGCAGCTTGTACTGAACATGTGCAACAGCTCTGCAGCTCATACTGACCATGTGCACACTAACAACTCTGCAGCTTGTACTGACCATGTGCACACTAACAGCTCTGCAGCTTGTACTGAACATGTGCAACAGCCCTGCAGCTCATACTGAACATGTGCACACCAACATCTCTGCAGCTTGTACTGAACATGTGCACACTAACATCTCTGCAGCTTGTACTGAACATGTGCACACTAACAGCCCTGCAGCTTGTACTGAACATGTGCACACCAACATCTCTGCAGCTTGTACTGAACATGTGCACACTAACATCTCTGCAGCTTGTACTGAACATGTGCAACAGCCCTGCAGCTTGTACTGACCATGTGCACACTAACAGCTCTGCAGCTTGTACTGAACATGTGCACACTAACAACTCTGCAGCTCATACTGAACATGTGGACACTAACAGCTCTGCAGCTCATACTGAACATGAGCACACTAACAGCCCTGCAGCTCGTACTGAACATGAGCACACTAACATCTCTGCAGCTCATACTGAACATGTGGACACTAACAGCTCTGCAGCTCGTACTGAACATGAGCACACTAACAGCTCTGCAGCTCATACTGAACATGAGCACACTAACAGCCCTGCAGCTCGTACTGAACATGAGCACACTAACATCTCTGCAGCTCATACTGAACATGTGGACACTAACAACTCTGCAGCTCATACTGAACATGTGGACACTAACAGCTCTGCAGCTTGTACTGAACATGTGGACACTAACAGCTCTGCAGCTTGTACTGAACATGTGCACACTAACAGCCCTCCAGCTTGTACTGAACATGAGCACACTAACAGCTCTGCAGCTCATACTGAACATGAGCACACTAACAGCCCTGCAGCTCGTACTGAACATGAGCACACTAACATCTCTGCAGCTCATACTGAACATGTGCACACTAACAGCCCTGCAGCTTTTACTGAACATGAGCACACTAACAACTCTGCAGCTCATACTGAACATGTGCACACTAACAGCCCTGCAGCTTGTACTGAACATGTGCACACTAACAACTCTGCAGCTCATACTGAACATGTGCACACTAACAGCCCTGCAGCTTGTACTGAACATGTGCACACTAACAACTCTGCAGCTCATACTGAACATGTGGACACTAACAGCTCTGCAGCTTGTACTGAACATGTGCAACAGCCCTGCAGCTTGTACTGAACATGTGCACACTAACAGCTCTGCAGCTTGTACTGAACATGTGCACACTAACAGCCCTGCAGCTTGTACTGAACATGTGCAACAGCTCTGCAGCTCATACTGACCATGTGCACACTAACAGCTCTGCAGCTCGTACTGAACATGTGCACACTAACAACCCTGCAGCTCATACTGAACATGTTCACACTAACAGCTCTGCAGCTTGTACTGAACATGTGCACACTAACAGCCCTGCAGCTTGTACTGAACATGTGCACACTAACAGCCCTGCAGCTTGTACTGAACATGTGCACACTAACAACTCTGCAGCTCATACTGAACATGTGGACACTAACAGCTCTGCAGCTTGTACTGAACATGTGCACACTAACAGCCCTGCAGCTTGTACTGAACATGTGCACACTAACAGCTCTGCAGCTTGTACTGAACATGTGCAACAGCCCTGCAGCTTGTACTGAACATGTGCACACTAACAGCCCTGCAGCTCATACTGAACATGTGCACACTAACAGCTCTGCAGCTCGTACTGAACATGTGCACACTAACAGCTCTGCAGCTCATACTGAACATGTGCACACTAACAGCCCTGCAGCTCGTACTGAACATGAGCACACTAACACCTCTGCAGCTCATACTGAACATGTGGACACTAACAGCTCTGCAGCTTGTACTGAACATGTGCAACAGCACTGCAGCTCATACTGAACATGTGCACACTAACAGCCCTGCAGCTCATACTGAACATGTGCACACTAACAGCCCTCCAGCTCGTACTGAACATGTGCACACTAACAGCTCTGCAGCTCATACTGAACATGAGCACACTAACAGCCCTGCAGCTCGTACTGAACATGAGCACACTAACAGCTCTGCAGCTTGTACTGAACATGTGCACACTAACAGCCCTGCAGCTCATACTGAACATGTGCACACTAACAGCCCTGCAGCTTGTACTGAACATGTGCAACAGCCCTGCAGCTTGTACTGAACATGTGCACACTAACAGCTCTGCAGCTTGTACTGAACATGTGCACACTAACAGTTCTCCAGCTTGTACTGAACATGTGCACACTAACAGCTCTGCAGCTTGTACTGAACATGTGCACACTAACAGCCCTGCAGCTTGTACTGAACATGTGCACACTAACAGCTCTGCAGCTTGTACTGAACATGTGCACACTAACAGCCCTGCAGCTTGTACTGAACATGTGCAACAGCTCTGCAGCTCATACTGAACATGTGCACACTAACAGCTCTGCAGCTCATACTGAACATGTGCACACTAACAGCCCTGCAGCTTGTACTGAACATGTGCACACTAACAGCCCTGCAGCTCATACTGAACATGTGCACACCAACAGCTCTGCAGCTCGTACTGAACATGTGCACACCAACATCTCTGCAGCTTGTACTGAACATGTGCACACTAACAGCCCTGCAGCTAATACTGAACATGTGCACACTAACAGCTCTGCAGCTTGTACTGAACATGTGCACACTAACAGCCCTGCAGCTTGTACTGAACATGTGCAACAGCCCTGCAGCTCGTACTGACCATGTGCACACTAACAGCTCTGCAGCTCATACTGAACATGTGCACACTAACAACTCTGCAGCTTGTACTGAACATGTGCACACTAACAGCCCTGCAGCTTGTACTGAACATGTGCAACTAACATCTCTGCAGCTCATACTGAACATGTGCACACTAACAGCCCTGCAGCTTGTACTGAACATGTGCACACTAACAACTCTGCAGCTCATACTGAACATGTGGACACTAACAGCTCTGCAGCTTGTACTGAACATGAGCACACTAACAGCCCTGCAGCTTATACTGAACATGTGCACACTAACAGCCCTGCAGCTTGTACTGAACATGTGCACACTAACAACTCTGCAGCTCATACTGAACATGTGGACACTAACAGCTCTGCAGCTTGTACTGAACATGTGCACACTAACAGCCCTGCAGCTCATACTGAACATGAGCACACTAACAGCTCTGCAGCTCATACTGAACATGAGCACACTAACATCTCTGCAGCTCATACTGAACATGTGCACACTAACAGCTCTGCAGCTTATACTGAACATGTGCACACTAACAACTCTGCAGCTCATACTGAACATGTGCACACTAACAACTCTGCAGCTTGTACTGAACATGTGCACACTAACAGCCCTGCAGCTTGTACTGAACATGTGCAACAGCCCTGCAGCTTGTACTGAACATGTGCACACTAACAGCTCTGCAGCTTGTACTGAACATGTGCAACAGCTCTGCAGCTCATACTGAACATGTGCACACTAACAACTCTGCAGCTCGTACTGAACATGTGCACACTAACAACTCTGCAGCTCATACTGAACATGTGCACACTAACAGCTCTGCAGCTCATACTGAACATGTGCACACTAACAGCCCTGCAGCTTGTACTGAACATGTGCACACTAACAACTCTGCAGCTCGTACTGAACATGTGCACACCAACAGCCCTGCAGCTTGTACTGAACATGTGCAACAGCCCTGCAGCTCATACTGAACATGTGCACACCAACAGCCCTGCAGCTCATACTGAACATGTGCACACCAACAGCTCTGCAGCTCGTACTGAACATGTGCACACTAACAGTCCTGCAGCTCCTAATGAACATGTGCACACTAACAGCCCTGCAGCTCGTACTGAACATGTGCACACTAACAGCTCTGCAGCTTGTACTGAACATGTGCACACTAACAGCCCTCCAGCTTGTACTGAACATGTGCAACAGCTCTGCAGCTCATACTGAACATGTGCACACTAACAACTCTGCAGCTTGTACTGAACATGTGCACACTAACATCCCTGCAGCTTGTACTGAACATGTGCACACTAACAGCCCTGCAGCTTGTACTGAACATGAGCACACTAACATCTCTGCAGCTCGTACTGAACATGTGCACACTACCAGCTCCGCAGCTTGTACTGAACATGTGCACACGAACAGCTCTGCAGCTCATACTGAACATGAGCACACTAACAGCCCTGCAGCTCGTACTGAACATGAGCACACTAACAGCTCTGCAGCTTGTACTGAACATGTGCACACTAACAGCTCTGCAGCTTGTACTGAACATGTGCACACTAACATCTCTGCAGCTCATACTGAACATGAGCACACTAACAACTCTGCAGCTCATACTGAACATGTGGACACTAACAGCTCTGCAGCTTGTACTGAACATGTGCACACTAACAGCCCTCCAGCTTGTACTGAACATGAGCACACTAACATCTCTGCAGCTCATACTGAACATGTGCACACTAACAGCCCTGCAGCTTGTACTGAACATGTGCACACTAACAACTCTGCAGCTCATACTGAACATGTGGACACTAACAGCTCTGCAGCTTGTACTGAACATGTGCACACGAACAGCTCTGCAGCTTGTACTGAACATGTGCAACAGCCCTGCAGCTCATACTGAACATGTGCACACCAACAGCTCTGCAGCTAGTACTGAACATGTGCACACTAACAGCCCTGCAGCTTGTACTGAACATGTGCACACCAACAGCCCTGCAGCTCGTACTGAACATGTGCACACTAACAGCTCTGCAGCTTGTACTGAACATGTGCAACAGCTCTGCAGCTTGTACTGAACATGTGCACACTAACAGCTCTGCAGCTTGTACTGAACATGTGCACACTAACAGCCCTGCAGCTTGTACTGAACATGTGCACACTAACAGCCCTCCAGCTTGTACTGAACATGAGCACACTAACATCTCTGCAGCTCATACTGAACATGAGCACACTAACAGCTCTGCAGCTCATACTGAACATGAGCACACTAACATCTCTGCAGCTCATACTGAACATGTGCACACTAACAGCTCTGCAGCTTGTACTAAACATGTGCACACTAACAGCCCTGCAGCTTGTACTGAACATGTGCAACAGCTCTGCAGCTCCTACTGAACATGAGCACACTAACACCTCTGCAGCTCATACTGAACATGAGCACACTAACAGCCCTGCAGCTCGTACTGAACATGAGCACACTAACAGCTCTGCAGCTCATACTGAACATGAGCACACTAACAGCCCTGCAGCTTATACTGAACATGTGCACACTAACAGCTCTCCAGCTTGTACTGAACATGTGCACACTAACAGCCCTGCAGCTTGTACTGAACATGTGCACACCAACATCTCTGCAGCTTGTACTGAACATGTGCACACTAACAGCCCTGCAGCTTGTACTGAACATGTGCAACAGCCCTGCAGCTTATACTGAACATGTGCACACTAACAGCTCTGCAGCTTGTACTGAACATGTGCACACTAACAGCCCTGCAGCTTGTACTGAACATGTGCAACAGCCCTGCAGCTTGTACTGAACATGTGCACACTAACAGCCCTGCAGCTTGTACTGAACATGTGCACACTAACAGCCCTGCAGCTCGTACTGAACATGTGCACACTAACAGCCCTGCAGCTTGTACTGAACATGTGCAACAGCTCTGCAGCTCATACTGAACATGTGCACACTAACAACTCTGCAGCTTGTACTGAACATGAGCACACTAACAGCCCTGCAGCTTGTACTGAACAGGTGCACACTAACAGCCCTGCAGCTTGTACTGAACATGTGCACACTAACAGCCCTGCAGCTTGTACTGAACATGTGCAACAGCCCTGCAGCTTGTACTGAACATGTGCACACTAACAGCTCTGAAGCTCATACAGAACATGTGCACACTAACAACTCTGCAGCTTGTACTGAACATGTGCACACTAACAGCCCTGCAGCTTGTACTGAACATGTGCAACTAACATCTCTGCAGCTTGTACTGAACATGTGCACACTAACAGCTCTGCAGCTTGTACTGAACATGTGCACACTAACAGCCCTGCAGCTCATACTGAACATGTGCACACTAACAGCTCTGCAGCTTGTACTGAACATGTGCACACTAACATCTCTGCAGCTTGTACTGAACCTGTGCAACAGCCCTGCAGCTTGTACTGAACATGTGCACACTAACAGCTCTGCAGCTCATACTGAACATGTGCACACTAACAGCTCTGCAGCTTGTACTGAACATGTGCACACTAACAGCCCTGCAGCTTGTACTGAACATGTGCAACAGCTCTGCAGCTCATACTGAACATGTGCACACTAACAGCTCTCCAGCTTGTACTGAACATGTGCACACTAACAGCCCTGCAGCTTGTACTGAACATGTGCACACTAACAGCCCTGCAGCTTGTACTGAACATGTGCACACTAACAGCCCTGCAGCTCGTACTGAACATGTGCACACTAACATCTCTGCAGCTTGTACTGAACATGTGCACACTAACAGCCCTCCAGCTTGTACTGAACATGAGCACACTAACATCTCTGCAGCTCATACTGAACATGTGCACACTAACAGCCCTGCAGCTCGTACTGAACATGTTCACACTAACAGCTCTGCAGCTCATACTGAACATGTGCACACTAACAGCCCTCCAGCTTGTACTGAACATGTGCACACTAACAGCCCTGCAGCTCGTACTGAACATGTTCACACTAACAGTTCTCCAGCTTGTACTGAACATGTGCACACTAACAGCTCTGCAGCTTGTACTGAACATGTGCACACTAACATCTCTGCAGCTCATACTGAACATGTGCACACTAACAGTTCTCCAGCTTGTACTGAACATGTGCACACTAACAGCTCTGCAGCTTGTACTGAACATGTGCACACTAACAGTTCTCCAGCTTGTACTGAACATGTGCACAATGATCTCTGACTCAGAGGACAGTTAATCTATTAGCAGCTTCCGTCTTCATCACTCAGTAAGATAAGTGCTAGTGAACATTTCTTAAAAGTTTCAGGTTGGTCTCATTAGAAATGATGGTCCATTATAATCATAGTAATACTAAGAATAGTGGTGCATGCTGGGAATTCAATGAAAAAAGAAAGAAAGTGCCTGAACAAGGAGCTATAAGAAGGAAAAATCTTTCTTTTTTATTTATCTTCATATTTTGCTTCTTACCAGTGTTATTATTTTTGTGTTTATTGCCAAAACACAAGTGTGTAAAAGTGTCTTTTTTTATCAGTTTACATGAAAGGAGATGAATTATTGCAGCTGTTTAGTTCAACGAGTGATTTGAGACTTTGTTTTGATGTTTTTGTTACAAGTGCAACTGAAAGGGTTGATCCAGTCCATCGATGAGCGCTTCAAGATGAAAGAAGACAACAGATCTCAGATCCTGGTATTGTGCATCACTGTAACTCAGTGTGGTTTCCAGAATCTGCTGCTAGAACTGACCTGTTGTTCTGTTTGTCACTTCCAAATTCACATATATTCACATGGATTTGTTTGACATGAAATTAGACGAGTTTTCAGGACGGCACGCTGTTGTTAGGGCTGCTTTTAAAGCACATCTACAACCATGAACACCTGCTGCAGTCACTCAGCTGTATGCTGACATGCACCAGGCTGCACAAGCTGTCTGTGTCTGTAAAAACATTCTAATATCAGATCTGAAACACTGAGGGAACTTTATCTAATACCTCACTTCATTTGCTTGTTTGCACAACAACTGTGAAACAAATCAGATGAGATGAAGCATGAGGGAGTCAGACTTGCTCTGCACGCCGTGTAAATGTTTAGCTTTTATCTCCTTGTCACCAGCTCATGTAACACATGTTGTTTGTATGTTTGGTATAAGTGATGCGTGGCACCTGAGCCTGTCTGGATACCCTTCAGTGTATCTGCAAAAATCTATCCTAAATGTGTTTTTCCACATATTTGAAGGAAACTTCCAAAACAAAACTAAATGATAATGAGAGTGATTGTAGAACTGAAAGGCTCGTTTCCAAAGTTGAAGATAACGTGACACAAAACTGCACAATTTGTTGTTTTGTTGATTTAAAAAGTCGTTTTCGTGCTACTGAATCATGTATTGTTGAGTTTTCTGTGGCAGCAGGTACGACATGCATCAGCTTACTGCGGGTAGAGGTTTGATCACAGTGACAGGAGTTGGGTTAGTTTTACCAACAGAAGAAGAAGAAAGATGGTGAGGTGCTTCATAAAGAGGATCTTTGTTTAGGTTCCACGGGTGCTCGAGTCCCGCCCCCAACAGGAAGTGCATCAGCTGACATATCAGCTGACTTCTCCCTCATCCTGACCTCACATGCTACTTTATGTTTGCCTTAATGAGAATATATTTTTCTAGTTTTTCAATATGTCAACCTCATTATTCTGAAGATTATAGCTGGACTGGAAACAGCTGATGTTCTGGTTAGGCATGAGCGTGTGCCTTTTTGTTCCTTTTATATTCAACATGCCACCGTACGAGTCAGAAGGTCTGAGGGAGTCTGTACTAGAAGACTTACCTGGTCCTGCAGGATGATATTTCAGGTAAACATGATGTAGCTGAGCTTGATGACAGCAGTGTCTTCATGTTGCATCAGAACCTGGTCCCTCTTGGCCCGGTTTGTATGAGAGTGACTCAGAAACAGGGTGGTGTGTGTGTTGGAGTAAAAACCTGGATGTTGAACTTTGATCTGGTCTCAAAGAGACTCAGTAATTCCTTTTTACACAGATGAAAGATCCATTTAGCTCCTGAAGGTGTCTGGAGCTCAGTGGTTGATGCTCTTGCAGGTCTGTTTATCTGTTTTACCCACGTTTTCTCTTCTGTCTGCAGTTCTGGCCATCATGATTTCATTTGATTTCCCTTCGGGGATTATTAAGTATTATTTGTTTTGTTTTGATTGATGAGACTGATGGAGATCAGAACCCTGCTGCTGGCTCCAGGATGGACTCATGGACTTCAGGTCTCTCAGTCATAGCAGACATGCTGACACAGGTTCAGGTCTGCTGTCGCACCCAAATCCAGAAACCTACAGGCTGCATGTTTCATCCTCTCCAGAACCTGATGCTCAGGACTTTTTTTTAGTCCTGCAGGTGACCAGAATCTTTTCATTCAGCTGAAAGATGAGCTGAGTTTCATCACCGTTGTAGCACCAACACTTGGATCAGCTTCTTTTGGGGTAGAAGTGTCAAAGTTTGGACCTGCACCTCCATGTCTGAAAAGTAGCTTCTTATAGGGATGGACTAAGTCGACCTGCAGACTGTCTGTGTCCTCCTGCTCAGCAGACTCTTCCCTTTTCTGAGGGTCCTGCAAAGTTCATTTCAAACGAGGCCTTGAGTTCAGGTTCTTTCAGTCCTCAGCCAGATGATTCTGTTTGCTGATACTGTCAGGTATATCGTTAGGCTCCGCCCCTCAGGGAGTCTGACCTACGATGGCATGTTGATTTTCATTTAAGTAACTGCGTGGTTCTGGTTTTTGTTTTTATCACCATTCAGCTGTAAGATGTGCTACAGAAGGTAGGATGGTGTGAGACCAGGTCTCTGCTTGGCAACTAGTATTTACATAAAAATATACATATAGCAATACAAATCTTACATTTATCATGACTCAGACTTATTTAATAATATCATCCCAAAACGCAGGAAAACCAGCATGAGCACAATCTGTCTCATCCGTCTACCTGCTGAAACAAACTTTAAATAAATCAGAAAATCGTTTAAAAATCTTCAAATCAGTTTTACACCACGACTGTGAGAGCTGCTGCTTCTTAACCCCCCCACTCAGACACTTGTCCCCTTACATCCACCGTTGTTTTTGGTGTTTCTTGTGAGCATCCCATAATGTGACAGATAAAAGCTGCTGCAGTCTGATCATAAGAAACAAGAAGATAAAGCTGTCAGTCAGACAGAAACAATAAGTTTCATGCAACCTTTGAGCCAGCACAGTAACCAGCTGATGGATTCTAAAAACATCTGCACATACTTGTATATTCATTCTGTACATATGTCTGTTTCAAGAGTTGGTTGAACATGGAAAATCCCACATATTGAACTGATCAGCTGAAATGGTTATATGTAAATACGTGTATGCAAAGTATAAATGTTAAAAAAAAACATTCCTCTTTTTGAGTTCTGACTGTGAAGGTTCGATGCAACCATGTTGGATTTAACTGTCATTATCCTACAGACAAAAAAGAAAAGATGTGATGTATGTTGTGCATAAAAAAATACAAAGAACAATATTTGTCTTTTTAGTAAGTTGCATTGTGTGATGAAAGTCTGAAGCGCTAAAAACGCATTCAATGAGGAAACATTTAACTGGAAAAATCAATTAAAACCACTCAAAAAAAAACATTTTGTAAATATGGGATTTTTGTAAAATCAAATTTGAATCTAATGAGATATAAACTACAAAAATGAATTTAATAAAGTACACTGTGGTCATTTTTCTGGCCTCGAGTTTGCACATTTTTTCTTTTATTTATTCTGTTAGAGCTGAAAATAAATGAAATCAAAGGATTATATATTTAGAGAGAACGTTAGTGGAAAAAAACCCAATTTATTCTAAATACTGAACGATAAGTAGGAGCTGGAGATCGATTTAAAAACTATTACTAATATGCTTCAGCAACCTGGAGCCTGTATTAACCCGTTCATGAGTTCATGAGAATAAAAGCTTCATTCTTTTAAACATATATTTTATAAAAAGGTTTATATGTCTACTCAGAGGAACAACAAACATCTTGATTATAAAACACATGGTGGTGCAGCGGGTAGCACTGCTGCCTTACAGGAAGGTCTTGGGTTCAAACCAGCGAGGCTCTTCATGCATGATGTTTTTTCTTGAGATTCTAATATTCTTTGTTTTTCTCGTGAACACTTGGGATCGTTACATCTATCATTACTTTCTGCTTCTGCAGTTTGTCAAACAGATCCAGTTAAGTTTCAAGTTTCAAGTTTATTTATTTATAAAGCGCCAGTTCATGACAAAATCATTTCAAGGCACTTCACAGAAAAATCAACCAATTAATAATAAAACATTTTCTATCTAAGGAACCAGCCGATTGGGCTGAATTGTTAGTTCAGCACAATCCTCCATCCTGAGCAGCACGATCGGCGACAGTGGAAAGGAACGACTCCCTTTTAACAGGAAGAAACCTCTAGCAGAACCAGAACCAGAACCCAGCTAAGGATGGGCGGCCTTCTGCTTGAGCCGACTGGGGTCTGAACTGACAGGAAAGAGACAAACACAGATGGATTTGGGCCAGTCGTCATGTCTATAGAAAGATAAACAGAGAAACAGTTAATGGCAGCAGTAACAATCAAAGCAATAACAATTTGATGACTTTGTTACTTTGTTAACAAGTCCAGATCTGGAATCCCAGCTGGTTTTAAGGTGTTTCATGTCAGGACTTCAAATCCAAACTCTACACATGCTTTTACACATTTTCAGCTCCTTCTGTATGTGTTGCTTCTTGTGTTGCAGGAAACTAAAATCCTGGAACAATCCCACGAATGCAGCGGGAAAAAAACTCCATACAGCAAGACCCCAACCTCATGTTCTATGACAACACTCTCATCAACTGCATCATCATGCACACTAGTTGTATTGAATCTGATGTTTTAACAACCAAAAAGAAAACCAAACACGTCAGACACGTCTGAGTCCAGCTAGAGAAAGGTTGTGAGGACAGGTCGACATCTTGTGTCCCAGGAAATGATGCTGGAAGCTGAACATGTTCAGGATAAATAAAGACTGAGACAGAAACAAGCAGAATATGGTCCAATAAAAGTCCCGTCCTGAAATAAAGACATGTGACACTAAAGAAGAGGGAGAGTGTCGACACGCTGTAGGAGTTGGTGGTCTTTGAATCTTCTGTCTTTATTTAACAAGTGTGTAAAACCTGCAGCAACATTTCATTTAGAACAATGAATAAAAACAACTGCAGCTCAGGCGTCGGTGGAATAAAGTGTTTTTATTGTCTGTCCTGTCTGACAGACGGAGGCGCGTCTCGGTGCCTCATTATGTCATAAACACATTTATTTACCTTTCTGTTGTAAAATAAACTTTGAGTTTATGGCACAACAAACCACATCAGGTTTAGGTGACGGTGGACAGGCAGAGAGACAGACAGTCTCAGTAAGGTACAGGGTGAATGTGGGAAGGGGGGGGGAGGGGCAACACAAAAACAACAAACACAAAAAAACAGTCTAAATACAACATTTGTTGCAGATCACCACAATGATAAGATTAATATATATAACCAGAAGAATTTTTGATTTCAGCAAAATAAATTATATATGACATTTGGTTACTTGTGTGCATGTGCATGTATGTGTGTGTATGTGTGTGTGTATGTGTGTGGGGGGGGGGGTAGGGTTAGGGTTGGGGGTCTTTGTATGTATCAAGTGTGTGAGTCTCTGTATGTAACTGTGTGTCTAAGCACATGTCTGTTTGTGTGTAAATATATCTACGTGTTCATGTAGATTTATCATGTGGAATGAAAAGGTTCAATAAGACTGGGGGGGGTTTAACCGACCACCAGCCCGGGGTACCAGAGTCCGCCGGGTCTGAGCCGGGTCTGAGCACCAGGTAACAGGTTACACTTTTTAAAGCACAAGTTTTCCACCAAAAACATGTCGATGATTCATTTGATCATTTACAATTTTTCTTTTTACAATAATTCCAAACAGTAAAATATTATTAATGTCACTGTAAAAAATAAACAAGATTCTATAAGTAACATACACTTCTTGCTGATGCATGTTTTTTATATATAAATAAATTAGACATTTTATTTTTAGAACAACTTCAGGTATTTACAGTAGAATGGCTTGTGCAAATGTTTACAACTAAATGTTCTTTTCTTTTCAACTACTTAGAGAATAAGATGACATTAAAATCCAGTAAGACAAAATGATGAATCCTGGAAATAATCACAAGAAAAATCTTCACAGAACAACAACATGTATGTAGAAGGAACTTTAGTTGCATCAGTTGTTTCTGGGGCAACCAAATAAAAAAATTGTGCAAATATCTGGACACATTGGTTCATCAGTCCATCGAATCCAACGATGTTTGTTTTGGTCACAAATGGAGCATTTTGTTAATAATCTTTGTGTTTGTTATAGAGTCTCTCTATCAAGGCCCTCAGGATGCTGCCGGGGATCTGCTGGTGCGTGTCTATCAAAGACTGGACTGCCTGCTGCACCTGTACAACATAACACATCCATGACGTAGAAACACTAGCAGGACAACTCGTTCAGCTAAACCAGCACTAAATAACTTTTCTGCAGCCGCGTCTCAGACGGCTGTTGATAGAACCGGTGTTCTGTTGAAATATGTTACCTGTTGAGATGTGCTACTGATTCCTTCTACAGGCTTGACTTCAATAAACAGATTTATTATTTATTTTTGTTTCTATTTTCCATAAATACATTTTACCTATTAAATAAATTCTCCCAGGACAGAAACACTAAATATGATTTTATTTTTACTTTCTTTACATTGTCAGAGCGACAGGCAAATGTTTGGACACACCCAGAAGAAAAGGACCCAACAATGGCTGACAAGGACCCAGAGGGCTTTTATATAGAAAATATCAGGGAAGGATCATAAAAATATGTTTAAATAATTAACAGGACAAATAAACAAGAATACTGTATAAACTTCTAATAACATCTCATTATGAAATAAGTTGTTAATTCGTACTATGGAGGCATTTTTCATCAGGGCAGCATAAATCATTAGAACACCACTTCCTGCTAACTGAAGTTATTTAGTCTATTATAAATCAATCAGAGACTTTCAGAGTGTCTAATATGAAGCTGAACATGTTTTTTGGTGAGTATTCACTTAGACAAGTTTCATAACTGTAGCTTAAAGTTGTAAAAGTTATTTAGTGCTGCTTTAAAGATGCATGTTTTATCACACTGATGGAACTAACTCAAACATGAAGAACAGTCTTGGTATGTTTCACAGGGACTTATTTTATTAAGACTCGTGTTTTTTCTGCTTCCAATACAGAATATATAAAAAACTGTAATTGTTCATGTGCATGGTGTCAGACATGTAATTCTACACATACAGATTAGGATGGATTTAGGATTAGGTGGAAAAATATATGATTTCTGTTTCTCTGTTCCTTCTTAGACCACGTCCAGATGGAACCGGTCTCATAATGATCTATACTTTTAACCAGCAAAACTCATTAAAATGATGCTGTTAGAATCTCCATCAGCTCCAGGGACTCCAGTCAAAAGTTCAAAATGCACTTCATCTAGAAATAAAGTGTAGAAGAAGTTCTTCTTCTTCTGCTACACAATTTATGTTCGCATCTAGCTTGTGGCCTCTACTTCATTCATTTTTGCAAATATGCTCAATTGGCCTAAATCGGGGAAACTGTCAGTTGAGAAATGAAAGACAAAGATACTGATAAAGAAGCGGAACCAAGAGAGAGTGATGAATCAAAGGCAACAGAGGACAGAATTGCGGGAGAAGAAAATGAACAGGAGTTAAAAAATGATGAGCTGGAGGAGACGGCAGAGGGAAAGAGTGTTTCAGATTAATTCAAAAGCAGGAGCTCATTGTTGTCATCAATAGATCATCGTTAGATGTGGTTTTTGTTCATTTGAGTAAACATGGCGTCTTTAATATAGCCTGAATAAAATTCAACGTCCTTTCAACAGTAACAAAAATGCTTGTGGTATTTTTTAAGGGTGCGGGGGGTTGGGGGTGGGTCAACACGGCCGGGACATAAAAGGGGGTGCGTGGCAAAATAAGTTTGAGAACAGCTGCACTAGACTACGCTGCCCACACAGTTTACTGACTGATGAGTAATTTAATAAGCAGATGGAAAATCCAAATATAAAACTTCCTTCTATCACAAATAAAAAAATGGCAAGAAGTTTTATTTTATATTAGGAAAATCAGGTAATGATTATTAACCCTGAGTTCTGTAAGTTGTTTCACTGAAAAGTGGCTTAAAAAATCAATTTTAAAATAAAAAGACAAACAGGTAAAAAAGGAGAAAGAGAAAGAAAACAAACACCAAGACGACTGAGACAATCAAGAAGCTCAGATTGAAACTTAACTCACTCTTTCTGCCAGTTCTTCTGCATTTGTGTTTGGGTCAAATGGAATCGGATCACCAAGGAAAGTTCGAAATTTAACAGGAAATCCTCCATAAACAGGAGCGACAGGAAGCCGAAACCTTTCATACAGCCAACGGAACAGTCCTGAACAGAGAGACAGAACTGTTAGCATGACAAACAGTTAGCACACCTTCACTCAAACACAGAAAAGTTTTATTAACAACATGCATTTCATTTATATGAAGAGTTTATGTTTTATATGTGATCTGTCTTCATAAGTTCTGTCAAACCCTGACTGACAGTAAGCAGGTAAACCTTTTCATAAAGCACCTCGAACGGAAAAAAATCACTAAGTGTTTCACAGTAAAAATATAAAACAAAGAAATAAGATAAAACACAAGAACACAAAACTAAAACGAGTAAAAACTAGTCTGAAGCCTTCTAAGTAAACGAGTCTTCAGCTGCTAAGAAAAAACAGATTAACTCATTCAGTGCCATAGACGTCTTGACCTCTCTACAGCTTTTATTGGCTTAAATCCCGCAAAGCATTCTGGGGCAGCTGCTCGCTGAATTTGAACTCATTACAGGCTGTATTTAGTCATATGATCCAGCAGGGGGCAGTAGTGCACTTCTCTGGGTGAGATCTACCTTTCTTACCCTGTTGTAAAGCCATGTGGAGCGGGGGGCGGAGCCAGGAAGTCAGGACAAGACAAACGGTGAAACAGAAAGGAAATTCAGAATCTGTTTACGGCTTGGATGTGATCTCGTTGTTCAGAATTAGACACAGCTTAGGATCCTGCTCCTGGACCTCCTGGTCATGGTTCAGGACATGGTTCAGGACATGGCTCAGGACATGGTTCAGGACATGGTTCAGGACCTGGCTCAGGACCTGGCTCAGGACCTGGCTCAGGACCTGGCTCAGGACATGGTTCAGGACATGGTTCAGGACATGGCTCAGGACCTGGCTCAGGACATGGCTCAGGACATGGCTCAGGACCTGGCTCAGGACCTGGCTCAGGACATGGCTCAGGACCTGGCTCAGGACCTGGCTCAGGACCTGGCTCAGGACATGGTTCAGGACATGGTTCAGGACATGGTTCAGCATATGGTTCAGGACATGGTTCAGCATATGGTTCAGGACATGGTTCAGCATATGGTTCAGGACATGGTTCAGGACATGGTTCAGGACATGGTTCAGCATATGGTTCAGGACATGGTTCAGGACATGGTTCAGGACATGGTTCAGGACATGGTTCAGCATATGGTTCAGGACCTGGCTCAGGACCTGGCTCAGGACATGGTTCAGGACATGGTTCAGGACATGGTTCAGGACATGGTTCAGGACATGGTTCAGGACATGGTTCAGCATATGGTTCAGGACATGGTTCAGGACATGGTTCAGGACATGGTTCAGCATATGGTTCAGGACCTGGCTCAGGACCTGGCTCAGGACCTGGCTCAGGACATGGTTCAGGACATGGTTCAGGACATGGTTCAGGACATGGCTCAGGACATGGTTCAGGACATGGTTCAGGACCTGGTTCAGGACATGGTTCAGGACATGGTTCAGGACATGGTTCAGCACATGGTTCAGGACATGGTTCAGCATATGGTTCAGGACATGGTTCAGGACATGGTTCAGGACATGGTTCAGCATATGGTTCAGGACCTGGCTCAGGACCTGGCTCAGCATATGGTTCAGGACATGGTTCAGGACATGGTTCAGGACATGGTTCAGGACATGGTTCAGGACATGGTTCAGCATATGGTTCAGGACATGGTTCAGGACATGGTTCAGGACATGGTTCAGCATATGGTTCAGCATATGGTTCAGGACATGGTTCAGGACATGGTTCAGGACATGGTTCAGGACATGGTTCAGGACATGGTTCAGGACATGGTTCAGGACATGGTTCAGGACATGGTTCAGGACATGGTTCAGCATATGGTTCAGGACATGGTTCAGGACATGGTTCAGCAGATGGTTCAGGACATGGTTCAGCAGATGGTTCAGGACATGGTTCAGGACATGGTTCAGGACATGGTTCAGGACATGGTTCAGGACATGGTTCAGGACATGGTTCAGGACATGGTTCAGGACATGGTTCAGGACCTGGCTCAGGACCTGGCTCAGGACATGGTTCAGGACATGGTTCAGGACATGGTTCAGGACATGGTTCAGGACATGGTTCAGCATATGGTTCAGGACATGGTTCAGGACATGGTTCAGGACATGGTTCAGCATATGGTTCAGGACCTGGCTCAGGACCTGGCTCAGGACATGGTTCAGGACATGGTTCAGGACATGGTTCAGGACATGGTTCAGCATATGGTTCAGGACATGGTTCAGGACATGGTTCAGGACATGGTTCAGGATATGGTTCAGGACATGGTTCAGGACATGGTTCAGGACATGGTTCAGGACATGGTTCAGGACATGGTTCAGGACATGGTTCAGGACATGGCTCAGGACCTGGCTCAGGACATGGCTCAGGACCTGGCTCAGGACCTGGCTCAGGACATGGTTCAGGACCTGGCTCAGGACCTGGCTCAGGACATGGTTCAGGACATGGTTCAGGACATGGTTCAGGACATGGTTCAGGACATGGTTCAGGACATGGTTCAGCATATGGTTCAGGACATGGTTCAGGACATGGTTCAGGACATGGTTCAGGACATGGTTCAGCACATGGCTCGGGACATGGTTCAGGATATGGTTCAGGACATGGTTCAGGATATGGTTCAGGACATGATAGCATCTTTATATTGATGCTAATATAAATTGTGTGTGTGCATGAGTTTGCGTGTGTGTGTTTCTCTGTGTGTGTGTGTGTGTGTGTGTGTATTTGTGTGGTGAATGTGAGGTGAACTGCTGTTTTAAACTTACTTAATGTTCCCAGTGATCTGAATCCTTCACGTACATTCTGAGTAAACATCGGAATCACCGGCTGAAAGAAGGAGAAAACAAGATTAGACATGATCAATAAACAGGAATTATAACACAAGTGGGATTCGATTTTAGTCCCGTTACTGAAACTAAATCAATAATCAATCCACATATTACATCTGAATCCCCCAAAAAATCTTTCCACATATTGGTGAAGAGCAATCAAATGAGTTTTATGATAATAAATTGGTTTACGCTGGTATAAAGCAATTTATAGTTTGTTTCTCATAACCTGGCTCTACCAGATCTATGTGGAGCCCCGCCTCTTCTCAATTCGGGGATACACATACATCTGGAACCGCTCCATTTGAAACCATCTATAAAAGGGAGGGACATCTGGTATAAAATTTTATACTGAGCAGTAGTACAAACCACTACACAGACACCATGTGCAAATCACACATCCCAGTCATAGTTGGGCACAGACCTCGACGCACTCTCTATAGACAACGTAATCCGCACTGCCTCATCCAGCCCATGGCGTGTCGGGCTGCCACTGCCTCCGTTACCCTCGGCCTCTGGAACTGTCAGTCCGCAGTTAACAAAACAGAGTTCATCAGTTCTCTGCCGCACCTCTCCGATATACAGGTCCTAGCCCTGACCGAGACCTGGATTCGTCCTGACAACACAGCAACACCGGCTGCCCTCTCTTCTGATGCAGAATTCACACACACTCCTCGTCCTGCTGGGCGAGAAGGCGGTACAGGCATCCTGATTTCCAAAATGTGGAAATTTTCCTCCTTGCTAACCACTACTACCTGCTCCTCATTCGAATTTCATGCAGTACGAATCTCTAAGCCCGTCGCTGCCTATGTTTTGGTTATTTACCGCCCTCCGGGAGGCAACATGGAGCAATTTATGGACGAACTGGACACAATCCTATCCGACATTCCGGATGATAACTCCCCTTTAATTGTTATGGGCGACATGAACATTCATATCGACAAAACACAAGCTCATAACTTTCTGGCCCTGGTCCACTCCTTCAATCTCAATCTGGTCCAGACTCCCCCAACACACAGAGCTGGCAACACACTGGACCTGGTACTGACCAGAAACTGCACTGCAGGTAACGTGCAAGTCACACCACTGCACCTCTCAGACCACTTCCTGATTAAATTCAGCATCTCCATCCCTCACGTACCTAACGCAAAAGTAAAGACTGTCTCCTACCGCAGAAACCTTCAATCTCTCAGTCCCTCGCAGCTATCGGAGCATGTCTGCTCCTCCCTCCCTTCACACTCGGTGCTCTCAACTCTGCCTGTAAATGAGGCAACAGAGACGCTCTGCTCCTCACTAGCTTCTTCTCTGGACGAAGTCTGCCCTCGTGTGTCAAAGCTGGCCGCCCGGCAGCGTCCTAGTCCGTGGCTCACAGACACTCTGAGGGATCACAGAGCTGGTCTGAGAGCAGCTGAAAGGAAATGGCGCAAATCCAAAAATCTCTCTGACTTGTCCGAATACCAGCAAAAGCTCTCTAGCTTCACATCCTGCTTAAAGGCTGCCAAGATAGCTTTTTACCAAAACAAAATCCAAAATGCTCCTAACATGGGAAAACTGTTCAAGACATTCAATACTCTTCTCCGTCCTCCACCTGCTCAGCCACCCACCGAGCTGACTGCAGACATGTTCGCCACCTACTTCACCGACAAAATCGCCTCCATTAAAAATCAGTTTTCCGAGCCTGACCATCCCAGTCTGGTCCATCCTTCCTCCGGTCAATCGCTCTGCTCCTTCCGCTTACTGAATGAGGACGAAGTCTCCCGACTCATAGTGGAATCTAACCCAACCACGTGTCCTCTGGATCCGATTCCTACAGATATCCTGCTGAGCATTCTTCCTGCTGTCAAACCTGCAATAACCCACATTATAAACTCTTCCATGAAAACTGGCGTCTTTCCTTCAGTTTTCAAGCAAGCCACTGTCACTCCGCTGCTGAAAAAACCGTCGCTCGACCCGGCCCAGGTAGGAAATTACCGGCCAGTCTCGCTCCTACCGTTCATGTCCAAGATCCTAGAGCGAGCCGTTTTCACTCAAGTCTCACAGTTCCTCCACGACAACGACCTACTTGATCCGTATCAATCAGGCTTTAAGCGAGGCCATTCCACTGAAACCGCTCTTCTTTCAGTTGCAGAGTCACTACGGGTTGCCAGATCAGCTGGTCTCTCCTCAGTACTCGTACTCCTTGACCTGTCTGCTGCTTTCGACACCGTCAACCACCTCATTCTCCTCTCGACACTATCTAAGCTTGGCATCTCGGGGCCGGTCCTCTCGTGGTTCACCTCGTACCTTGCGGAAAGATCTTTCAGAGTCTCGTGGCATGGACAGATGTCCAGTCTGCATGAGCTGGCAACGGGTGTCCCGCAGGGCTCGGTCCTTGGTCCTCTCCTCTTCTCTTTATACACCACCTCATTAGGCGAGATCATTCGCTCCCATGGCTTCTCTTACCATTGCTACGCTGACGACACTCAGCTCCTCCTCTCCTTCCCTCCAGACAATACCTCCGTCTCAATGCGGATATCTGCCTGCCTCTCAGATATCTTGGCGTGGATGAGGGATCGCCACCTTCAGCTTAATCTGTCCAAAACTGACCTCATTGTCTGTCCTGCCAGTAACTCCTTACCTCCTCAGATAAGCGTGCAGCTTGACTCCATCACGCTGTTCCCCAAAACCTCCGCCAGAAACCTTGGTGTCATCCTGGACAACCAGCTGTCCTTCAAGGAGCAGGTTAACTCCGTAGCTCGCTCATGTCGATTCGCTCTTTACAACATCAGTAAAATCAGAGCCTTCCTGACAGACCACACCACACAGCTTCTGGTCCAGGCCCTGGTCTTGTCACGCATCAACTACTGCAACTCTTTGCTGGCCGGTCTTCCGGCGTCCTCGGTTAAACCTCTGCAGATGATTCAGAACGCAGCAGCACGTCTGGTCTTCAACCAGCCCAATAGGGCTCATGTCACTCCGCTGCTCATTTATCTGCACTGGCTTCCAGTTGCAGCACGCATCAAATACAAAGCTCTGCTTCTGGCTTACCAGACTCTAACACACACAGCTCCTACTTACCTTCACTCCTTCATCCAAACCTACATTCCCACGCGTCAGCTACGCTCAGCCGCTGAAAGACGCCTAGCGCTTCCACCACAACGTGGCATGAGATCATGTTCCAAACTCTTCTCCTCTGTTATCCCCCGATGGTGGAATGACCTACCAAACTCGGTCCGATCCTCAGAGTCGGCAGCTACTTTTAAGAGCAGACTTAAGACTCACCTCTTTAAAGAACACTTTCAGTCTTAATGAGGAATTGATTTATGATTTATGATAGCGATTTGGGAGTTTATCTCTACAAAAAAGAAAAAAAAAAAAAAAAAAAAATTGATACACTTGATGTATCAGCGTCGGAATTAAACTTCTCTTTGATTTCTTGCTTGTATGTTCTCTCAATGTAAGTCACTTTGGATAAAAGCGTCTGCTAAATGACAGTAGTAGTAGTAGTCTCCCAGGGTAGATGGTCATGCTGTAAATATCATTCCACACGTTTATGAATTTAATAGCAGCTCATGATCTATTCCTAAGATGATGGTGCAGACCCACTTCACCCCTCCCTCCTAACACCTCCTCAACCCGACTACTGAGGGGGAACATCGATATCTTGCCCACATGCGCATTAGAAACATTGTGTAGCGCACCGCATTCTGAAAAGCAGGTATCGGTGTTTGGACCGCGCTGGAGGGGAACTTTACGCACCAGGTTGCTCTGATCGCAGTTGTGCTGCACAACAGTCACATCACAGAGCCTGAAGATGTCTTTACTGCAGCTCAACAATATTTTTTGCCTCATCTTCTCCTATTTGAAGCTTCAGTGGCTCGAATTTCATTTTCCATTTGCGCCTTTCTTGCGCCCGCAAGAGAACAGCGATCAGTCTTAGTAGATCACCTGCAAATCAGGAACACGCCCTTGGCGCAAAATTTTTGCAGCGCACAGAATTTTGTTCTCTTTACTTGGAATATTGATAAATCAGGCCCTTAATGTTAATGTTGATACACAAGATGTGCCTCTTTTTTCTGAATACCCTGTTCTGGTTTATGTAAAGTTACTATTGGGAAGAACGACGACACCGTCTCTTGCTACAAGCACTCCGCTCCTTTATTCTCCTGTCTCCAAGCAACGTAACAATAATACCCGCGCGCGCCCCTTCAGGTCTCGCGTGGACTACCCCAAACTCGGGGATTTCGTTATAAGTGCGCAGGCGCATTACACACATACAGTCAGCCTATATACAGCCGTATATGACAGTTTAAACATAAAATTAAAAGCAAATAGTCTTTGTTAAATATTTAACTGAAATTGAAAATGTGTTTTTTTAATATAGGCTTTACATGAAGTCATCTTTACACGTTTTATTTACAGTCATTTAATTGGATTTATGCAGCCCCACCCAAAAAGTATTTCACAAGCCGCCACTGTGCCTCAGACATTCTGGTGGTTTAGAAAGGAACTTGAAAAAATGAGTTAAGGTTTCAAAAGGAAGACGAAAGTAACTTCTAATGTTACAGTAACTGAAATAACGCACCGCTTTAGAGTCAATGGCAACCTGCGCGAATCCTTTTCGTTTGCCCCACAGGAGAGGATACGTCTCATCACTAAACAAAGCTTCCCGTACGCCACCTGGAGAAATACCAAGCAGGTGACCATTCTTCAGAGCGCGCACGCACTCCTCCTGTGGACCATGAATCACACTGAACACCTCCAACAGCAATTTGAAACCTAGAAGAAGAAGAAAAAATGCTTCAGTGTTAAAACACAGACATTCTGATTCATTCTTTCATGTTCCAAGTTCATTAGAAATGTTTCCATCTGAAAAAAAACACAGTAACATTCTTCAAGATCAAAAGGTGCAGCATGTCAAGACCATAAAAAAAACATTAAAAAAAGTATTTGTACCCTGAAAGATTTACTCTATTTTTGCCATTTGGCACTAAAACGTCTCAGATCAAACAAATGTATAAATATATATATATATATATATATTAGTGCTGTCAAACAATTAAAATATTTAATTTTAATTGTTATATATATATATATATATACATATATATGACAGAAAAGATACACACACTTATATCTACAGTATATAGAAATACACACTGCTGGTATGTGCTTGTGATTGAACTGTGTGAGTACCAGGGATCTTGAAGAGGAAGTGGTCAGCTACAGAGTGGCAGGTGCGTCCCTTCTGAATGATAACGTTAGCCAGGAAGTAGTAATAGTCAATTGGAATGGCTCCATGATAATACACGATCAGAGCTGGTCCTTGGTCAGGGATCTTCTCCATGCCATGAATCTCATAACCTAGAACACAGGTCAGAGTACAAGATGCAGAGTTACATTTATTGGTCAATTTCATGGATCTGTTGTAAATTTAGCTGTTCAGCTTTTTGTTAGACAAGTTGTGTAAAAATATTTGACACATTAAACAGTTGAACAACTGCATTCAAACGTTTAAGGAAGGTCATATTAAGTTCACCTGAAAGCTGGATTTCTCTAACTTTGTGTGTATCGTCTATACCAGTCATTCCCAAACGTTTTTAGCTGCGCACCCCCAGTCCCCCACAACTTAAAGAAAAAAAAGTGTCATAAGTTTTTTATTACAGTTAAAAGAAAGTTCAAATGTATCTATAACCAGGGGTGCACATAAGTGGTCCGCAGGTCCGCACACACTGTCAAAATATAAAATGCGCACCAGATGAAAAGTTGCAACACTCGTTTGCGTACTTAACATTGGTTTGGCTGAGCTGCGTGAATTTTTAGGTTAATCAGAGGCGGTTCATTGTCAAATAAATGAAGAATCCCGTTGACTTCTTTTGTTTGACTGATATGTTTCTCAGCCAGAGCGCCGAAGTTCCAGCTGATCAGCTGATGCTGCGTCTCTCTCTGTCTCTTTGTATCAGTTTGCCAGTGTGATGGATTTTCAGTCAGTCAGATCAGTGCAGCTGACTGCAGGATTCTGCATCGCGTCAAAACTGAAAAAATTCACTGAATAAGACAAATAGACCATCGTGGCACAGACGTGTAGAACTACCTTTTTGTGCTATAAAATACAGAAAACCACCTGTTTTAATCAACAGTATCAGCGTATTTGTCTGTGATCCGCGCCATTTTGAATGCGCGCAAAGCACTATGGGATATGCAGTCAATGCCCCATAACTGTCCAGTGTATCTTTTTATCTGACTGCATCACATTACAAACATCCTCATCATTTCAAAACAAAAAACTGTTACAGTAAATGACAGAAGCTCCAACAGCTGACTAATAAATTTCAACACCAAACTGTTAAAAAAAAAACAAAAAAACTACTACAACGTTGAATTTCCCTTCAACACCAGTCTGAGACAGAAAACAGTTCCTGTGCTGTGGAAAACATCCTGCCTTGTTCCAGTACCTAAAAAACCACAACCAGCTGAACCAAACGACTACAGACCAGTTGCCCTGACATCTCAGGTCATGAAAGTCCTGGAGAGACTCTTACTGGCTCACCTCAACAAGCAGGTCAGCACCTTTCAGGACCCATTACAGTTTGCATACCGTAATGGGCTTGGGGTTGAAGATGCCATCATCTACCTGCTTCACAGAGCACACTCTCATCTGGACCAATCAGGCAGCACTTTGAGGGTCATGTTCTTTGACTTCTCAAGTGCTTTTAACACAATTCAGCCTGCTTTGTTATGTGAGAAGCTCCATAAATTCCAGGTGGATTCCTCCACAACCTCCTGGATTTATGACTACCTCACAAACAGACCACAGTTTGTGAGACTGGGGGGTTGTGTGTCTGGGATGGAGGTCAGCAGCACTGGAGCGCCACAAGGAACTGTACTCTCAACATTTCTCTTCACGATGTACACCTCTGACTTCCAGTACAACTCTGAGTCCTGTCATCTGCAGAAATACTCTGATGACTCTGCAGTTGTTGGGTGCATCAGTGAGGGACAAGAAGCTGAGTATAGAGAACTGGTCAGTCAGTTTGTGAAATGGTGCGGTAACAATCATCTCGTTTTAAATACCAGCAAAACTAAGGAGATGATTGTTGACTTCAGGAGGAGAAAGAATCAACACAGCAGTATTTCCATCCTAGGAGAGGAGGTAGAGGTGGTGGAGGAATACAAGTACCTTGGAGTTCAGCTGGACAACAGACTAGAGTGGAAATGCAACACAGAATACATCTACAAGAAAGGTCAGAGCAGACTCTACTTCTTAAGGAAGCTGAGATCTTTTAATGTCTGCACCAAGATGTTGCAAATCTTCTATAGGTCTGTTGTGGAAAGTGCAATCAGCTTTGCAGCCATCTGCTGGGGCAGCAGCATCAGAACCAGAGACTTGAAGAGAATCAACAAACTGATCAGGAAAGCTGGATCTGTGCTGGGAGTATCTCTGGAGCCGCTGGAGCTGATTGTACAAAAAAGAATGCTGGACAAGCTGATGAAGATGATGGAGGACTCTTCTCACCCTCTGCACGACACAGTGATCAAACAACAGAGTGTGTTCAGTGAGAGGCTTCTTCAGGTCCGATGCAAGACCGAAAGATATAAAAGATCATTCCTGCCTGCAGCCATTAGCCTCCACAACAAGAACAGACCTTGATCGTTATTATTATATTATTGTCTTATTATTGTACATACGTACATACAGTGGGGCAAAAAAGTATTTAGTCAGCCACCAATTGTGTAAGTTCTCCCACTTAAAAAGATCAGAGAGGCCTGTAATTTTCATCATAGGTATACCTCAACTATGAGAGACAAAATGAGGAAAAAAAATCCAGAAAATCACATTGTCTGATTTTTAAAGAATTTATTTGAAAATTATGGTGGAAAATAAGTATTTGGTCACCTACAAACAAGTAAGATTTCTGGCTTTCACAGACCTGTAACTTCTTTAAGAGGCTCCTCGGTCCTCCACTCGTTACCTGTATTAATGGCACCTGTGTGAACTCGTTATCAGTATAAAAGACACCTGTCCACAACCTCAAACAGTCACGCTCCAAACTCCACTATGGCCAAGACCAAAGAGCTGTCAAAGGACACCAGAAACAAAATTGTAGACCTTCACCAGGCTGGGAAGACTGAATCTGCAATAGGTAAGCAGCTTGGTGTGAAGAAATCAACTGTGGGAGCAATTATTAGAAAATGGAAGACATACAAGACCACTGATAATCTCCCTCGATCTGGGGCTCCACGCAAGATCTCACCCCGTGGGGTCAAAATGATCACAAGAACGGTGAGCAAAAATCCCAGAACCACACGGAGGGACCTAGTGAATGACCTGCAGAGAGCTGGGACCAAAGTAACAAAGGCTACCATCAGTAACACACTACGCCGCCAGGGACTCAAATCCTGCAGTGCCAGACGTGTCCCCCTGCTGAAGCCAGGACACGTCCAGGCCCGTCTGCGGTTTGCTAGAGAGCATTTGGATGATCCAGAAGAGGATTGGGAGAACATCATATGGTCAGATGAAACCAAAATAGAACTTCTTGGTAGAAACTCAACTTGTCGTGTTTGGAGGGGAAAGAATGCTGAGTTGGATCCAAAGAACACCATACCTACTGTAAAGCATGGGGGTGGAAACATCATGCTTTGGGGCTGTTTTTCTGCAAGGGGACCAGGACGACTGATCCGTGTAAAGGAAAGAATGAATGGGGCCATGTATCGTAAGATTTTGAGTGAAAACCTCCTTCCATCAGCAAGGGCATTGAAAATGAGACGTGGCTGGGTCTTTCAGCATGACAATGATCCCAAACACACCGCCCGGGCAACGAAGGAGTGGCTTCGTAAGAAGCATTTCAAGGTCCTGGAGTGGCCTAGCCAATCTCCAGATCTCAACCCCATAGAAAATCTCTGGAGGGAGTTGAAAGTCCGTGTTGCCCAGCGTCAGCCCCAAAACATCACTGCTCTAGAGGAGATCTGCATGGAGGAATGGGCCAAAATACCAGCAACAGTGTGTGAAAACCTTGTGAAGACTTACAGAAAACGTTTGACCTCTGTCATTGCCAACAAAGGCTATATAACAAAGTATTGAGATTAACTTTTGTTATTGACCAAATACTTATTTTCCACCATAATTTGCAAATAAATTCTTTAAAAATCAGACAATGTGATTTTCTGGATTTTTTTTCCTCATTTTGTCTCTCATAGTTGAGGTATACCTATGATGAAAATTACAGGCCTCTCTGATCTTTTTAAGTGGGAGAACTTACACAATTGGTGGCTGACTAAATACTTTTTTGCCCCACTGTATNTATATACAGTGGGGCAAAAAAGTATTTAGTCAGCCACCAATTGTGTAAGTTCTCCCACTTAAAAAGATCAGAGAGGCCTGTAATTTTCATCATAGGTATACCTCAACTATGAGAGACAAAATGAGGAAAAAAAATCCAGAAAATCACATTGTCTGATTTTTAAAGAATTTATTTGAAAATTATGGTGGAAAATAAGTATTTGGTCACCTACAAACAAGTAAGATTTCTGGCTTTCACAGACCTGTAACTTCTTTAAGAGGCTCCTCGGTCCTCCACTCGTTACCTGTATTAATGGCACCTGTGTGAACTCGTTATCAGTATAAAAGACACCTGTCCACAACCTCAAACAGTCACGCTCCAAACTCCACTATGGCCAAGACCAAAGAGCTGTCAAAGGACACCAGAAACAAAATTGTAGACCTTCACCAGGCTGGGAAGACTGAATCTGCAATAGGTAAGCAGCTTGGTGTGAAGAAATCAACTGTGGGAGCAATTATTAGAAAATGGAAGACATACAAGACCACTGATAATCTCCCTCGATCTGGGGCTCCACGCAAGATCTCACCCCGTGGGGTCAAAATGATCACAAGAACGGTGAGCAAAAATCCCAGAACCACACGGAGGGACCTAGTGAAAGACCTGCAGAGAGCTGGGACCAAAGTAACAAAGGCTACCATCAGTAACACACTACGCCGCCAGGGACTCAAATCCTGCAGTGCCAGACGTGTCCCCCTGCTGAAGCCAGGACACGTCCAGGCCCGTCTGCGGTTTGCTAGAGAGCATTTGGATGATCCAGAAGAGGATTGGGAGAACATCATATGGTCAGATGAAACCAAAATAGAACTTTTTGGTAGAAACTCAACTTGTCGTGTTTGAAGGGGAAAGAATGCTGAGTTGGATCCAAAGAACACCATACCTACTGTAAAGCATGGGGGTGGAAACATCATGCTTTGGGGCTGTTTTTCTGCAAGGGGACCAGGACGACTGATCCGTGTAAAGGAAAGAATGAATGGGGCCATGTATCGTAAGATTTTGAGTGAAAACCTCCTTCCATCAGCATGGCATTGAAAATGAGACGTGGCTGGGTCTTTCAGCATGACAATGATCCCAAACACACCGCCCGGGCAACGAAGGAGTGGCTTCGTAAGAAGCATTTCAAAGGTCCTGGAGTGGCCTAGCCAGTCTCCAGATCTCAACCCCATAGAAAATCTCTGGAGGGAGTTGAAAGTCCGTGTTGCCCAGCGTCAGCCCCAAAACATCACTGCTCTAGAGGAGATCTGCATGGAGGAATGGGCCAAAATACCAGCAACAGTGTGTGAAAACCTTGTGAAGACTTACAGAAAACGTTTGACCTCTGTCATTGCCAACAAAGGCTATATAACAAAGTATTGAGATTAACTTTTGTTATTGACCAAATACTTATTTTCCACCATAATTTGCAAATAAATTCTTTAAAAATCAGACAATGTGATTTTCTGGATTTTTTTTCCTCATTTTGTCTCTCATAGTTGAGGTATACCTATGATGAAAATTACAGGCCTCTCTGATCTTTTTAAGTGGGAGAACTTACACAATTGGTGGCTGACTAAATACTTTTTTGCCCCACTGTACATACATACATACATAAGACTACAAAAAAACCTACTACAACGTTGAATTTCCCTTCTGGGATAAATAAAGTATTTTTCATTTAAATGTTGATTAAATTTAACAATCAAACCTGTAAACAATCCAACCTGAACTCTGAAGGTTTTTTTTTTTACCAGTATTTTTATATTTTACTGGTTTCTCTTGAAATTTTCAACAATTAAAGGATTTTTATTGAAACAAATATAGAGCCAGGTAAAGTAAACAGACTGAATTTGAAGCTTGATGAAACCAAAAACAAAGCAGAGGAGCTCAGAAGAGACACAGCGAGACACACACAACCCTAGGTTCTCTTCTGAGAACCAGGCCAAAAATATTATAATAAATATAATAAATATTATAATAAAGGTGGCATGTTTAATGATGCTCAAATGACCAAAACACACACCTAATGAAAAGATCACGATCACAACATGCGCTCAGGCATTTGAATTAATCTGAAACACAGTAATAAAGTTATATACAAGATTAAAGAGCAAATAAGATTGATGGCAGGCTCAGGATCAGAGGCAGGAAGCAGATACGTTGGGGAAAATGTGAGAATATTTTGAGATGCTTGAACAAAAATAGCAGCAACCTGACAAACCTGACAGTTTCCCTGATTTCAGCCAACTGAGCATATTTGCAAGTATGAATGAAGTAGAGGGCACAGGCTAGGTGCACATATACAGTGTGTAGAAGAAGAAAAAAATACTTCTTCTACACTTCATTTTAATATGTATTTTGAATAGTAATTGTAATTTTTATTATTTTAAATCTTACAAAGAAAATATTTATTTACACATTTATAGTGTGGAAAAAAAAGCTATATTAATTACCAATACATTTTTCATCTTGTGCACCCCCTAGTGGCAGCTCGCGTGCACCACACTTCAGGAATCCCTTATATATACACAAGATTTTTCAAAGATTGAAAACATTAAATGCAAATCCCGACATTACAAGGAGTAGATGTTTCCAGTACTTTCACCCCCAGACCCTGCAATGCTCAGAGACACAGCAAAAAACCTACAAACAGCTTCATCTCAGAGTCTACAGGCTTCAGCCAGCTAATTAAAGGCTCAAATTAATGACAGTACCAGTAAAAAACACCAACGATTCATTATGTGGACTATCGGGGTTTCCACAAGACTGCTGGAGTAACGTCTGCTGGACAGAAGAAACCGAAGTGGAAAGGTTTGGTCATAAAGCACAACACCATCTTTAGATAAAACCAACTGAAACGCAGCGGTAAGACAGTGATGAGGTTACACGGGAAAAGAATACTGAGAATACCTTGCTGTTTTTGTGCCGGTTAACAATTGCACAATCAATCTTTGTTGATCCCCCGCAAATCAGGAACACGGAGGTTCCTGGAGGGTCTAAAGGTTCGAAAGATGTTGACTCATAGGGTGAATTCTTAGAGTTTGTTTGAACTCTGTCGTGTACTTTTACACACTTGAGGCTGGATTTGAATAATTTTACAAACTGGTAAAAATCAGATAATTTTTATTCTCTCCTGATACATAAAAGCTAAAACTGAGAGTGTTTACCCCCCCCCCCCCCCCCCC
>SSNP01000254.1:29924-66692 GCA_006937955.1 Pachypanchax playfairii | reverse complement strand
CCCCCCCCCCCCCCCCATTGTGTTTTCATGTTTTATTTATGTAGTTTTTCCAAAATTTTGTGATTTGAGGTTGTAAACAATGCTGGAAATAAATCTCCACAAACAAACGTGGGTTGATGTAGACTCACCGTGCCATATCGCTCCATGTCCATCCCACAGGGTAGCAAGTGTCTTTCTGGCTCCATCCCACAGGTTGTTGCTGTACGCTTCTTTAAGCTGGTTCTTCCTCTAATACAAGCAAATGTTAAAACTCATAAATAATGTTGTTGCTCATTAAAAAAAACTTATTTTAAAATTCTAATCTTCTCTTATAAATGCAGTATTTGTGGTAAGGTGATCGATGAGTATTGTTTGGATTTCAGAAATATTGGAATCAGTGTAAATTATTATTATTATTATAAGTATCAATACTCCTGTACATATTATTCTGTATGTTGAAGATAAAAATGAATGTGACCTATTAATGTGTAGAGATTAAATTTATACTGTACATTACAACCAGAATAAAGTTTGAATAGCCACTCTGTAATGATCATATTGACAATGAAACAAAAAAACATGAGGTAAATTAATACCACGATTATTCAGAAGGATGTGAGCTGCTGGTGGTTGCTGGTTTTACTAAAGATCTCTTTAACCTTTAACCAGGAATAAGAAAACACTTCCTCCTCAAAACTACAACAAATGAACAGTTCTGCATGTTTATAACAAAATCTGTCAAAATATCTTTAAACTCTGAGTGGCAGGAGGGTTTACAGGGTTTCTAAAATGTTTAGTTTTATAAATCAAACATGTTAAAAAGACTTTTCCTTTCTACAGAAGCGTTTTACTGCCAGAACTCAGAAATAAATTCAAGAGCGTTATCTCGTTTAAATGAGAAAGTTTATCATTAAAACTAGAAAGAACGTACGGTGCAGCTGACGCTATGAGGGATTGTATATAGGTTGCCATGACAACAGGAAGTACAACGATTTCTTTTTATTAGAAGACGGTACCACTGAACTGCAGGTGCATCCATTAACATCCTCTGTCAACTATGAACAAATTTCAGTGTATGAACGTGTGCGTGAGGGTGAATGAATGTCGTATGAAGCATTATGGAGTCCTCTGCAACGGGAAAGTTTCTCATTATAACGAGATAATGTTCCTAAATTCATTTCTCAGCTCTGGCAGTAACGTTTCTGTACCTTTACATTTAGGGAAGATGAAATTCTGAGGTCAGAAAGAAAGTCAGTGAGTATTTAATATAAACTCTGTACTTTGGGGTGATATAAAGAAAATAAAAGTTCTATTGCAATGAAAAACACAGACAGACAGACAATCTAACAAACAAACAATCAAATAAATAAATAAATAAATAAACAAACAGCTTTGTTATTATGTACAAACTCCATAAGACATGTGAAGTTTATGCAAATAATAACATCTGTAAATATTTTAGAAAGTTTAGATATTTCAGTAAATGTAAAAATTACCGAAAACATTCATGGTAATTTTGTCAAAATTATAAAAAAAAAGATCAAAATGCCACTTCAGTAATGATCAATTCTAACTTTCTGTAGGGGTTTTTTCAAAGCTCCAGAAGAAGTGAATCAAAAATAGAAACAGAAAATTAACAGATGAACAACAAAAAGGTTCATTAGCGCTTGTGAATAACAAACTGTTTGAAAAAAACTGGATATTTAATCATGTTACTAAACCAAAGCACCAATAATAATGTTAAAGTCAAACTAAACGTTCTAAATTTATTCACATTTTACACTGTGTAGTTACATACCTTATAAACATGAAGGAAGAGTATCGACAGGTAAAGGAGAATAACTATGAGGAATGGCACAATGAAGACAACAATGAGGGGCGTGAAGACCCAACACAGGTACTCCAGAAAGTTCAGGTAGTCTTCCACCTGGTCAAGACCTGCAAGCTCCTCCCACTCACGAAACAAACACATCTGTGAACCAACACAAACATGTCAGTGAGTAGAAATGAGATGTCAGATATCTCACCTGTTTCACCTGCAGGTGGCTTTCAATGAATGATCATCTCACTTACAGTGCACTGAAAATGTATTTGCACTAGGGCTGGGTATCACTCCTAATTTCCTGAATCGATTCGATTCGATTCACAAGAGCAAAAATTGATTCGATTTCGATTGATTTCGATTCGATTCAATATAGATTCTTTTTTCAGATATTTCTGTCACATTAGTATTTCTTGAATATCAGACATTCGTAGATAGCAATTTTTATGAAATGCTGAAGCAGCCTTTCAACAGTGCGTATTTTATATACATTTAATATTCATGTTTTCATTAAAAATATCCAGAAGCAGTGGCATGTGGCATAACTGTAACAAAAGGAAATGTATATTTTAAAAAATCGATTTAGTGCTTTATGAATCGATTATAGATTTTTTATTCTTAAATCGATTTAAATCGATTAATCGATTTTTTAAACCCAGCCCTAATTTGCACCCTTACTGTTTTTTTGTTTTTTTTTACCCATTTAAATGTTTCTGATCATCAAACAAACAATAATATCAAACATAACTCGAGTATATACAAAATATAGTTTTTAAATGATGATTTCTTTTATTATGTAAGAATAAAAATCCAACCCAACCTGCTCTGTGAGAAAAACAACGTGTTTGTGAAAAATGACCCCTAAACAGAATAACTGGTTGTTCTTTGCAGCGTCAGTTAGTCTAGTGTTGGAGTCTCTGTCGAGGAATGTTGTCTAACTAGTTTTTCCTCATAATTTTCAATAACTTCTGAGTTTATAATGATAGACTTCACAGTTCCAGATAGAAAATATAATTACTACAGATGTTTATCAGAAAATTCTAGAACTAAATTTAAATAATCTGTTCCATTATTATTATTATATTCAATCCTAAATATTAATATAACAGAGGGCAGCTACAAAGATTTTACAGCCTCACAAACTGATGACCTTACTGATAATGTTACAGATTTAATACTTCATTAGACCATGTTGCTCCTCTGAAACTGAAGGTCATCAGTCAGAAGATCCTCGTTTCATTCAGAGCTGCAAACTTTAAAAAGAATGTTAAAAAGAAAATGTTCCATTAAGTTGGAACAATGTTATTTACCTTGGAGAGACTCTGCTCACATGAGACAGACCTTCACAAAACCAGAACTACATAAAACTCATTCCTTATAAAAAAGAACAAGAAACCCTCAGTACAGTAGTTTCATCAGACCTCTAGCCCTCATCAGACCTCTGATCTACATCAGACCTCTGGCCTCCGTCAGACCTCTGGCCTCCGTCAGACCTCTGGCCTCCATCAGACCTCTGGCCTCCGTCAGACCTCTGGCCTCCGTCAGACCTCTGGCCTCCGTCAGACCTCTGGCCTCCGTCAGACCTCTAGCCTTCGTCAGATCTCTACCCTTCATCAGATCTCTAGCCTTCATCAGACTCCTGGGTGTCAGACCAGAATCTCTAATGGTGCGTTCACACCGGCCCAAATGTCTGCGTCCAGAGTGTCAAGATTACATGTAATGGGGCATCGGAGGGGCATCAGAGGAGCGTCAGAGGGGCATCGGAGGGGCATCAGAGGGGCATCGGAGGGGCATCGGAGAGGCATCAGAGGGGCATCAGAGGGGCATCAGAGGGGTGTCAGAGGGGCATCGGAGGGGCATCAGAGGGGCATCGGAGGAGCGTCAGAGGGGCATCGGAGGGGCGTCAGAGGAGCGTCAGAGGGGCATCAGAGGGGCATCAGAGGGGCATCGGAGGGGCATCAGAGGGGCATCGGAGGGGCATCAAAGGGGCATCAGAGGGGCGTCAGAGTGTCTGTCAGAGGAGCATCAGAGGGGCATCGGAGGGGCATCAGAGGGGCATCGGAGGGGCGTCAGAGTCTCTGTCAGAGGAGCATCAGAGGGGCATCAGAGGGGCATCAGAGGGGCGTCAGAGGGGCGTCAGAGGAGCGTCAGAGGGGCATCGGAGGGGCATCAGAGGGGCATCAGAGTGTCTGTCAGAGGAGCATCAGAGGGGCATCAGAGGGGCATCGGAGGGGCATCGGAGGGGCATCGGAGGGGCATCAGAGGGGCATCGGAGGGGCGTCAGAGTCTCTGTCAGAGGAGCATCAGAGGGGCATCAGAGGAGCGTCAGAGGGGCATCGGAGGGGCATCAGAGGGGCATCGGAGAAGCGTCAGAGGGGCATCGGAGGGGCGTCAGAGGAGCGTCAGAGGGGCATCGGAGGGGCATCAGAGGGGCATCAGAGGGGCATCAGAGGGGCGTCAGAGTGTCTGTCAGAGGGGCATCAGAGGGGCATCAGAGGGGCGTCAGAGGAGCGTCAGAGGAGCGTCAGAGGGGCGTCAGAGGGGCATCAGAGGGGCATCAGAGGGGCGTCAGAGGGGCGTCAGAGGAGCGTCAGAGGGGCATCGGAGGGGCATCAGAGGGGCATCAGAGGGGCATCGGAGGGGCATCAAAGGGGCATCAGAGGGGCGTCAGAGTGTCTGTCAGAGGAGCATCAGAGGGGCATCGGAGGGGCATCAGAGGGGCATCGGAGGAGCGTCAGAGGGGCATCGGAGGGGCATCAGAGGGGCATCAGAGGGGCATCAGAGGGGCATCGGAGGGGCATCAGAGGGGCGTCAGAGTCTCTGTCAGAGGAGCATCAGAGGGGCATCAGAGGGGCATCGGAGGGGCATCAGAGGGGCATCAGAGGGGCGTCAGAGGGGCGTCCGAGGGGCGTCAGAGGGGCGTCAGAGGGGAATCAGAGGGGCATAAGAGGGGCATCAGAGGGGCATCGGAGGGGCATCAAAGGGGCATCAGAGGGGCGTCAGAGTGTCTGTCAGAGGAGCATCAGAGGGGCATCGGAGGGGCATCAGAGGGGCATCAGAGGAGCGTCAGAGGGGCATCGGAGGGGCATCAGAGGGGCATCGGAGAAGCGTCAGAGGGGCATCGGAGGGGCATCAGAGGAGCGTCAGAGGGGCATCGGAGGGGCATCAGAGGGGCATCGGAGGGGCATCGGAGAGGCATCAGAGGGGCATCAGAGGGGCATCAGAGGAGCGTCAGAGGGGCATCGGAGGGGCATCAGAGGGGCATCAGAGGGGCGTCAGAGGAGCGTCAGAGGAGCGTCAGAGGGGCGTCAGAGGGGCGTCAGAGGAGCATCAGAGGGGCATCGGAGGGGCATCGGAGGGGCATCAGAGGGGCGGCAGAGGGGCGTCAGAGGGGCATCGGAGGGGCATCAGAGGGGCAGCAGAGGGGCATCGGAGGGGCATCAAAGGGGCATCAGAGGGGCGTCAGAGTGTCTGTCAGAGGAGCATCAGAGGGGCATCGGAGGGGCATCAGAGGGGCATCGGAGGAGCGTCAGGGGGCATCGGAGGGGCATCAGAGGGGCATCAGAGGGGCATCGGAGGGGCATCAAAGGGGCATCAGAGGGGCGTCAGAGTGTCTGTCAGAGGAGCATCAGAGGGGCATCGGAGGGGCATCAGAGGGGCATCAGAGGGGCGTCAGAGGGGCATCGGAGGGGCATCAGAGGGGCATCGGAGGGGCGTCAGAGTCTCTGTCAGAGGAGCATCAGAGGGGCATCAGAGGGGCATCGGAGGGGCATCGGAGGGGCATCGGAGGGGCATCAGAGGGGCGTCAGAGTGTCTGTCAGAGGGGCGTCAGAGTCTCTGCGGCGCTTTGTGAGCATTGGCAGTATCAACTTTTCAAGCTTTTCCTGCGTTTCAAGAGCTGCTGCTTGAAGCACAAGCAACACAAAAGCTCAGCTACCTGAACTTTTGACGGTCTTGAAGCGGCGCATCAGCCAATCAGAGAATCTCATTGTAATGATATCACGGCACGTAACTTGAACTTTCAATCTCTCTGCGTCAAAATTTGTCTGGTTTAGTCAGGCTTCAGCAGCAACTCATTAATATTCATTATTCAAATTTACTGGACTCAGATTGGCTAACAAACTAACCTATGAGAGCAAGGTATACTGTTTCCTGCCCCTATGTGCATGGCAACAGTAGACGTGGTCTCTTCCGGTTTGTTACTGTCTTATGTTAAAAGCTTTTAGCCAGCAGCATGCTAGGCGTGGTTTCAACGGTGGGAGCTGATGAATACTAACGAACAAAGGAGTTGTGATGAAACAGTTTGAACTCGGGAGAACTCGGGCTTTATTGTCCTCCAATAACAAAAGAACCTGGGGTGTCTTTGACCAGGACATGTCCTTTAGTTCTCATGTGAGAAGAGATGTTACCATGATGGCTTATGTCCACCTGCGTCATGTTACTAAAATTAGGAGCATTTTGAATCTGTTCATATATAATAATAATAAATTGTTTCATGTAAGTTTTAATCTCATTAGAAAACAAACAGGATTCATACCATGAAAGAGACGACCCCCTGTGCTTCCACTAGACACGACTGGTTCTGACTTTCTGCCATCCTGCGCCGCTGACACGTCCAACAGCTGCTGCAGACAGGGTCAGGAAGACCGCCCACCTCCGAGGGAACGATCACGCTGCATGCAGGTGAGCTAAAGATAAGAACAGCAAGAAGACATTTAATTTACAACACAGCTGTTTGTGGTGAGGAAACACATGTGGAAGTGACTATCAACAAAATAAAGTTTCTGCTTGTTGATTCACCAGGTCTAAATGTCCAGGTGGTTTAATAACAGTCTGTAAGCGTACGACACGTGAACAGCTTAAGTGAAAACCTGGACAAACACTCCAAAAAAGATGTTTTTAACCATCTGCCTGCCTCTTCTGGGTTTGACAGCTTTCTTTTTGAAGTTGTGAAAATGTTCTTGTTAACGTGAAGCTTCTACTCCTTGTTGAAGACCTGAGAATAATCAATCCCACTTTTCTTACTTTACATCTAGATTTTTGTCCTGAATGATGCAGGTTAGTTTTCTGTGTCGATTAAAAATAGTTCAGAACACAATATAATGTTACAATGACAGTGGCTGTCTGTGACACTAACACAGTTTACATATTCCAGTTAACTTATTGTTGACTGTGGTTAAACTCATCTCTTTTGAAGTATTACTTTTACATATTTGACCTGCAGCATCACGGAGCAAAGCTCAGAGTTCGAGTATCTCTGATTGAAACTAACAAGCTATCTGTGACGTTATTAATAATGGTGTTAATAAAGTAAACATGCCAACAGCAGCCATGATGAGCTGAACAGTTCCAGACTAACCAGACAGACAAATGTCAGCTGACAACAAATGTCAACAGTAAAACTCTGCTGAAAGACGAGTTAAGATAATGTTACCTCTCATTGCAGCGCGTCAACTCCTGACACAAGAGAACAAAAATTTACATTCAAACGTACAACAGCGACAATATTTTCTGTGAGTCATAAAAACAAAATTTTGACACCCATCCAGAACACTTTAGAGTGTGACACATTCTGTGTTACCGATGTTTGGTCCCCGTGCAAACCACTAGATGAATGTAAGGTTCCTCCCCGGCGTAATGGGCGGGCCCAGCTCAGAGGTGTGATGTGAGAGTCGTACCTCATCCACATTCATATGCATTAGAGAAAAGCTATATGCAAGCAAGCTGGCTGTTTAACAACTGAATACCAGAATTCTGGAGAGACAGCAGGCGCAATTCGTGACCCTGGCAGCTCGTAGTGGCATTTCCGGTGGCAGCCGTGACACTTCCGGTGGCAGCCGCAGAGCGTAGTGGCCAATGAGTTTATAAAATGAGTTTATAATATAAACTCATTGGTAGTGGCTGTCACCATAATGTCTATGGCTGTCTTCATAGACATGTATATAATGTCTATGTAATAACCCTTTAGCCATTTCCCGAATCGGATGCTAGAAATGGAAACCAACTTCAGCCTCATCACAACCAGTCAGTATTTATTAGGCTTTTATTTAGAGAGGTGAAGCGGAAGTTCTCCCTTTACTGACCCGGAAGTGTAACATGGAAGCGCGACAGTGTGAGTTTGTAGTTATTGCGTGTGTGTTGTGTCGCTGAACTCATCGTGGAGCGAGATGATGCTGGAGAGGAGCAGCGTGAAGGTGGTGGTTGACATTATCTTCAGCAGGACTCAGCAGCCAGAGACCGACCACATCGTCCATTGTCGCTGTTCCAGATCCTTCGTTCAGTCAGTCCAAACTTTTATCTACCTGTCTGTTTGTGTTCGCGATGTTCTCAGGCTGGAAGAAACGGCTCAGAGCAAGAAGGTTCTGAGTTTGTTTTAGCTGGAGTCAAAAGACACACGAATGTTAATTGGCGGTCTAAATTGGTCCTGGGTGTTTGTTTGTATGTGTCCCTGTGATGGACTGGTTACCTGTCCAGGTGGAACCCCGCCTCTTGTCTATTGAGTGCTGCAGAGACACCAGGCTCCTCGTGTACTTGACTTTATTCCTTTGTGAAAAATAGCAAATTGAAACAGAAATGCGTGCACCAGATAGATGTCTGAATGTGCACATGTTTGAATCAGTTTGTGTTTGGAGGGGTGGGTCACAGAATGCATTTGACATGTGGACAGAGACAGTATGAGTGAGACAGGAGGAGAGCGACAGGATGCGTGAGACAGGTGGAGAGTGACAGAATGAAAGAGACAGGAGGAGAGAGACAGGACGAGTGAGACAGGAGGAGAGCAACAGGATGAGTGAGACAGGAGGAGAGCAACAGGATGAGTGAGACAGGAGGACAGAGACAGGATGAGTGAGGCAGGAGGAAAGCGACAGGATGAGTGAGACAGGAGGAAAGCGACAGGATGAGTGAGACAGGAGGAGAGCGACAGGATGAGTGAGGCAGGAGGAGAGCAACAGGATGAGTGAGACAGGAGGAGAGCAACAGGATGAGTGAGACAGGAGGACAGAGACAGGATGAGTGAGACAGGAGGAAAGCGACAGGATGAGTGAGGCAGGAGGAGAGCGACAGGAGGACGGAGACAGGATGAGTGAGACAGGAGGACAGAGACAGGATGAGTGAGACAGGAGGACAGAGACAGGATGAGTGAGACAGGAGGAAAGCGACAGGATGAGTGAGACAGGAGGACAGAGACAGGATGAGTGAGACAGGATGAGTGAGACAGGAGGAAAGCGACAGGATGAGTGAGGCAGGAGGACAGAGACAGGATGAGTGAGACAGGATGAGTGAGGCAGGAGGACAGAGACAGGAGGACAGAGACAGGATGAGTGAGACAGGAGGAAAGCGACAGGATGAGTGAGACAGGAGGACAGAGACAGGATGAGTGAGGCAGGAGGACAGAGACAGGATGAGTGAGACAGGAGGACAGAGACAGGAGGACAGAGACAGGATGAGTGAGACAGGAGGAAAGCGACAGGATGAGTGAGACAGGAGGACAGAGACAGGATGAGTGAGACAGGATGAGTGAGGCAGGAGGAGAGCGACAGGATGAGTGAGACAGAGTGCTCTGAACCTGGAGTTATAACCTTCATGCTGTGATGGTGTTTTACATGTAACTGTGTGTAAACTAGTTGAACCTCCAGTCACAGCTGGAAGTTTTCGGTTGTCACCAACTGTTTTTCTTGTCCCTCTGGTCCTTTGGACAGGGACAGAGAACTGTACCGCTCTGACAACAGACTGCTGTCCTCTGACCCAGCAGACCCCGAGATCCAAGGTATGTTACACAATCTGTCTGTCACACTGTAGTGCTGAGGACCCGGTTCAGAACCCGGTGAACCGGCTGAGGACCCGGTTCAGAACCCGGTGAACCGGCTGAGGACCCGGTTCAGAACCCGGTGAACCGGCTGAGGACATGGTTCAGAACCGGCTGAGGACATGGTTCAGACTCAGATGACTACAATAAACCAGTTTTTTTCTAAACTGACAGATTCAGACAATGAGGAGGACGAGGAGGTTCTGGATGAAGAGTCTCAGCTGATGGTTAAAATGGGCCTGCCTCTAGCGTTCAGCAGCTCCTCTGATCAGAGAGAGGTGGGTCAGCTGATACCTGCATCATGTCTGAGACATGCTGCTCTCTTTACTTTACAAACCATTAAATTAAAGATTTAAAGCACTTCCTGTTTTGGCTTTTGGTTACTTGACAGCGAAGGTCACACAGGAAGACTGTCACATGCTGGGAAGGACCCCTTAACGATGAAGAGGATGATGAAGATTTACAGATTTACAATAAAGGTAACAATTACATCTTTATTATTAGTAGTATTAAATATCAGTGTTTCAAAGGTCCATTTAGAAATTACTTTCTCGTTAGAATTATACATGGACTGTATACAGCTTTTCTAGTTTTAATGAAAACTCAAAGTACCCTTCACACACACACACACACACACACAAGTGTGTTTTGGTATCCTTATGGGGACCGTCCATTGACTTCCATTGATTTTAGTAACTAGATTTATACCTAACCCAAACCCTTTTCCTAACCTTAACCATTACTGATCTATAACTAACCCTAAGACTAACTAAAACTCTATTCACACCATACCTATAAACCTAACCCTTAGCCCTAAAAAGGGGAGTCCCCCTCATGGGGACCAGGCTTCGGTCCCCACAAGAACCCTCGGACCCCAGAAAGATAGTAAAAGTCAGGAAACGGGTCCCCAGGAGGTCAGAAATACAAACCCACACACACACACACACACACACACAGACACAGTGCCTTGCCCAACGACATGTAGCGGGGAGTCAAACCACCAGTGTTCTGATTCAACTCTTGTTTTAAGTGTTTCTGACGTGTTATTTTACTACTTTATATTAATCAGTATTACATTTGGGCCGCTCCCTGGAGTTCCTGGTACTCGAGAACTTTCTACTTACCCAGGAACTTTACTTCAGAGCTGTTTAGATGTTGCCACAAACTGTTATTATGTGTTAAGTTATTGTGGGGGTGCTGCGTGTGTGTGTGTGTTGACCCATGTGATTTTTGTTGTTAGATGATGAAGAGTGTGATAAAGTGTGTGATGCACTGAGTACTGCAGAGAAGAGTCCTGATGCAGGCTGGGAAACCTACTGGGGTAAGGAAAGAGACTCTGTGTGTGTGTTCTTGTTTTTCTACCCTACAGAGGACCAATTTTAAGATATTTACTATCTTTATAGGGACCAAAGCCCGGTTCTCATATGGAGGACTCCCCTTTTTAGGGTTAGGGTTCAGCTTTAGAGGTATGGTGTGAATAGAGTTAGTCTTAGGGTTAGTTATAGATCAGTAATGGTTAAGGTTAGTAAAAGGGTTTGGGTTAGGTATAAATCCAGTTACTAAAATCAATGGAAGTCAATGGACGGTCCCCATAAGGATAACAAAACAAACCTGTGTGTGGAAATGTACATAGAATAAGAGGTTTAGAATGCATGTTTTTGAAGGTGTAACAAACAACTAGTTTCTAGATAAAACTTTCTAGCAGGTCGAGGGATGAGTTGAGACTCGAACATCTCAAAGTGATTCTCATCAGTTTATCTTTGTGTTTCTAATCCATGAAGCTCAACATGGAGAATCTCTGCTCTGGATCAGCTGGCTGGAGAAACATCCAGACACCAGCCTGCTGTCTGCAGACAGTCCTGGAGCTGCTCCTTGGAATGACCCGGACACGACAGCTGACTGGAACCAACATGCTACAGAGACCTACAGCTCATACTGGGAACAGTACACATACTGGACCTCACAGGGCTGGACTGTTGACCAGCCTGTGTGTAGTGGAGACACCCTGGAAGAGACAACCTCAGTGGAGGAGAGGACAGCTTGTGGTGAAACCCAGAGCCAAGACGTAGTAAACAAAGTAGATGTATTGAGTGATGTGTTAGGACGGAGCTGCACCCTGGATGCAGGTCAGAGTGTTGGAACTGGTTCAGAGAAGTCAGAGGAAGAACTTTGTGGCTCTGAGGATCCTTCAGATGGTGGACATGATGAGAAGAGACCTGCAGGCACCTCTCAGCAGGACACATCTACACACACAGGTAACGTTTTACACCGTAAAATACAGAAAGAAACACTTGCTGTATTAAAAGGACCAGAAAGAACTTTGAAATTTTTGTGCTTGCGATTGCTCCGTCAGGCCAAACACATAACAGCAGCCTTAGCAGTAAACTCATGCATGAGGCGTGCATGCTGTATGTGCACTCACACCTGAGTCAGTCCTGTATTCTACAATTTACAGATTTGCAGGCATGACTTCAACTGAGATAATAAATGTGATGTAAGATATTTAAACCAAATCAGCTGTGAGCACGTCAGACAGCTTAAAATGTTTCTACTACAGGAAATATGTGGAAACTACTGGAAGCATCAACTTTTCATGGACTCAGATAAACGTTTGACTCACATGCAGAACTCAGACTGGACTCAGATTTCAGAGTTGTTAAAAATGACTTTATTTTCAACAATGATCAAACTCAGGGCCATGAGCAGGCAGAGAGACAGGTTCAGGTGACTCCGGGTTTCACAGAGCTCGGGAGAGTCAGAGGAGACACCGAAGCATCAAGTGTAATCCAGCAGGCACGCCTGCTTCTTCTCCGCCCACGCGGCTTAACGAGCAGCTTAACGAGCAGCTTAACGAGCAGTCGTTCCTGCGTTCCAACCAAAGATCTTCTTCCTGAGAAGATGACTCACTCAATACAGTCGCTCACAGTACTTGGCACAACTCTTTTCCCCACGTATTTAGTAATAATTTCTTACCTTTCAAGCAAAAATGACACCAACTGCAGGTCTTTTCTCATACCGAGATTCTCTCAGCATTTTCCACTTCTCAAATGCCGAACCGATCTTTACCTCCGTCGATCCGACTCCAGTTTCTCCCTTTTTGTCACGAAAAAACTCTTTGTTCCTTTTTTCTTGGTTGAGGTCTGGGCTAGAGTGTGCTCTCTTGTTCTGGGTAGAATCCATGCTTCAGACGCACCTCTCTCTGCAGCTTTTAGCTAGCAATAGCAAACGCTACGCCTGAGCATGAACTCGCATGACGTCATCATTAGGCCGCCTCTGGGAAGCCTGTTCGACCTGAACAAGCTCTATTAATAACTAATAAAGTGATTTTACATGCATATAAAGGGAACTACGGTGAAAAGGCCTCGGCTCTTTCTAGTGACCAGGACATTGTTGGAGCATGTATGAGGAAGAAATTGTAGTTCTATACATTAATTTGTTGTTAAACCTCCTTAGAGTCTCTTTAATAATGTGACAGTTGAATGTGCTCAGTGAATTTTTACTAATGCAGAGAAGAGGAAGTACGTAACTCACGTCAGGGATTTTTGGTTTTAGAATGAAACTAAATCCACTATAATCATTACAGGTGACCTTCATGTGACGTTTCATGTGACGTAAACGTTTGAATGCAGATGACCCACTGTTTCATGTTTCAGGAGTTTTTATACAACTTGTTCTCTAACAAGGAGCTTCATGGCTAAATTTGTATCAGGTGTTTGATCCACGAATCAATCAATAAATTTTCTGATTCAATCAGACCTGGTATTTAAAGATCCACTCCGATCAGCTTTTGAACTATTTTAAGCGTCTCGGTGGTCTTTAAATTAGGATTTTGATGTTTTTATCCAAAATCTCAAACCTGTGTTTTCTAGGAAGTAGTTTCTGCATAGTTGCAGTACCTCTTTAGCAATTCACCTCTGCACTGTGGGCGAAAGGAACTGAAACAGTACTGAACAGTACTGAAATGGTTCGTATGAGTGCGTGTTCTGTTACACCCTCTGCTCATGTATTTACTTCAATGTGTTAGTGCAGCTCCACTGTGCGTCACTCAATACAGCATCCGTGCAGAAACTCGCCTGGAAACTTTCTTCCACTGCGCTTAATATCACTAATAATACATTTATTTAAAAAAATGCACCGAAGCGGTTCGCAAGTGGACGAACCGAACGGTTCAACACATGAACCCATGAACCGTTACACCCCTAAATTTTGAGCTTCATTTTCTCAAGATACTGTATGTCCTCTATCATCAGAAAAATGTCACAAGAACATTTTAACAACGCGAAAAACATCTGAGTGGGTCTTTAAACAGAGAAAACCCTTAACAGCTGATCAACAGGACTTCCACATTGTGAGGCTTGAAACAGGATGTTCTCAGACAGAAGTGACGACTGACCTTAGATTGTCCTCAGCAGGTTCAACAGAGAGACATAGAAGTGGACGTCCTAGTCAGTACAGAACTATTGTAGGCCTAGTTTCATCTCATACGGAGGGGATTTAGTGTGTATAAACACCGATCAGCCAGCCGGGGTGTTCCTCTGTACATCATATCATCTGGCTTCTGATGGAGATGATCAGATGTTTCCTGCAGCAGCAGCCAAATGCTTCCTATTTTTCACCACGATGGGCATCAACAGCTGGAAAAACAGCTGCAGCCAAACTTTACATTGTGTAAATCTCACCACTTCCACTCATGATGAAAACACACAACCATCCAGTACTTTCATTATAGCTCCAGTCAAATCTTTCTAATGTGTGTAGGATAATATAATATCATGTTAGTTTATTGTTTATAATGTTCATTAATATTTACAGGGTTTTTATTTGTTTTTACACAGATTCTAAGCAGGTTTCTGGCGTCTCTAACAAACGATGTGGCTCAAAACACACAAAATCTGAGAATGATGATGATGACGATGACGACAAAGACAAGCTGCCGAAAGGTCGTGTTAAAGTCAAACGCAGGTAAGTTCTACTTCAACCACGAGACATGTTGAGCAGCGAAACTAGTTTACAAACATGAACGTATGTGAGGAATTCCACGTCTTTAACCCTCCTTTCCACCAAACACATAACAGATGCGTAACGTCAGTGAAGCGGCTGATGGCCGCCATTACAGTCAGTGGAGACCGTTTCCACCGGTAGTGAAGCAACGCGAATCAGACGCGTCTCAAAAGCGTTTCACAAGAATTACAATGCAGTTCTATTTTTTACACTGTACGCTTTTAAACACGTCAAGGTCAGCAGTTTAGTTTGAACCAGACAGGAAATCAGGTGTTCATGGAAAGTAAAATACCTGGAAGTTTCAAAATAAAAGGACATGTTCAGATTTCCATTTGCATGACTAAGAAAAATCTATTACCTGTGACGGCTTTGAAGTCCGTAGTTGATGTGAAATTAAGCGAAGTACCTTCTGGATATATGTTGTCGTCTTTTCCCTGCTTGTTGTTGTGTGAACTGTCAAATTGTGTGATTTCACAATTCTCCTGTGATTTCGTGATCTCCCGGGACCAGCTGGTTGGAACGCTCCTAGTGAGAAGGGACACACGGCTGATTTCAGATAAGAAAGATCTGCCATATTCATCAGAAACTGTCAAGACTAATTCTACTTCCTGTGTAACACACATCCATCACAACACATTAAACACATAAATGTCTAAGCCTGTTAGCTGAAACTGGTGACATCACACACAGTCATGGAGGATCAGAAGGTGGAAACTCTTTCAGACACCCAACCAGAGAAGCAGGTTCTGAATCAGCAGTAAGACCTAAAGCAGGTGCAGATCAGACTGTAACTGGATGCTTCTTATTTTGTCTGTCTGCAGTCATGAACTGGATGTGGATGAACTCACTCCTGAGACAACTTTGTTTGAACTGGGACTCAAACGCAACCCTCGTCCTCAGTGAGTCTTTCCTTCTCTTTCATTGTCTGTCTTCACCTCTTTTGTCCACTAAGACTCCTGCTGTTCAAATCTGACAGAAATGAATCTACCGGTACATCCTTCTTCTTCTTCATGAGGTTAACACGTCCCAAAACACAGTTTAATTATTTAACAAGAGACTAAGCTGAGATGCAAAAATAAACTACTCTCACCAGCCACTTTTACATGCACCGAGGGATGGGCAATATAAACGATACAAAATTGGCCTGCAATAGAGATTTTAGTTCTATTGCACTATCGCGATAAAGCATGTTGATCTACCCACGAATTTTAGAGCAACGAGCTGCGGCTGGTGCAGGCATAGACGTTATAGGATCTGCTCAGGTAAGCATCAAAGGATTGGGTGGACGCAACATCCAGTCAATTATGGGATGCTTCGTCATATGTAGGCAAAGGATCCTGAACAGATCCGGTACCTGAATAAACATTGGCTGAAAGCGTCAGCGAAACAGAGGAGCTCATGAAAAATACATCTATTATTTAGACTTGGTTTAGATTTAAGCCATCTGACAAGCAGCAGCAAAATATACTCTATAGAGTGTGCGGGACAAAAGTTCCAGCTAAGAGAGGCTAATCTGTTCTACCACCATACACGTCAACTCTCCCGATTTTCCCTGGAGACTACCGAATTTCATTGCCCCTCCAGAAAATTTCCCGGAGCCACCTTTCTCTCGAATTTCTCTCGATTTCCGACACTTTCCACCGTCTGTTGTCTCCGACCAGCTATTTATAGCAATAACACCTGAAGGACCGTCTTACAAGCAGAGATTACATGCTGCAAACGAAGTCTGCTTAAAATTCGACTGGACAGCAATTCATTAATATTCATTATTTGAATTTGCTGGACTCAGATTGTCTAACAAACTAGCCTATGAGAGCAAGGTATACTGTTTCCTGCCCCGCTGCGCATGGCAACGTCAGACATTCTCTCTTCCTGTTTGCTACATTATGCTACAGCTTTTAGCCAGCAGCATGCTAGGCGTGGTTTCAACTGCGGGAGTTGATGAATACTATCGAACAAAGGAGTTGTGATGAAACAGATACAGGCCATTCGGACTCGGGAGAATTCGGGTTTTATCACCACCTGCGTAGTTTGAGAGATAAAAACTGAAAGAGAAGTTGTTGACCTGTTTTCACACCCACTATGAAGGTAAGAACACCTGTGGAGCTAAAATATTCAACAGAAACATCAGAAAAACTGTTTTTAATGGAAGGGCCTCTTTAACAGTTAGTTAATTAAACATAACAAGGAGCCGCCTTCACCTGCTGACATCAGCTCCATGTTTACAGAAGGAAACATGATGAACACATACCTGGAGTAAAACATGGAGATGCTTTGCTGCATCTGGTTCAAGGTTTCTTGAATCTCCTGTTCAACATCTGTGTAAGGAGCTGAAACATCTGGAGAAAGAACCTCCAAACCTGAGACAGATTGTTCATGAGCAGTGGACAAAACACCTGACCGAGACTTCCAGTCAACAACTCAAAATTCAAATACAAACAGCTTTCCTGAAGCTTCCTGGTCGAGAAAGGAAGCAAAACAAGTTTCTACTCACATTCTACAGACACACAAACCCCCCAAAAAATCATAAAAATACAGAAAACATCAACATCATCGATGATTAGATCAAATTAATCAGAGAATTCAAACAGATGGTTCTTAGTTCAAACCTTGTAACATCCACTGAGATTCAGATGCTTCTGCTGTTTATTCAGTTTAGCAGATAAATAGAAATCACATGATGGACGACTGTAGTTTCTAGAAGTTTGTCTGATATAGACCTGCAGATAAAGACAACAGCTGACACCACACATGGTTTGTAAGTAAAAAGGAGATAAGGGATCTCCGGGGTGCTGGTGGAGCAGTGTAAAGTAAGGGTTTCAGGAAACACACCAAGTTGCCCATTTAACGTGTTTAATTCCAAGTTGTGTGGTAGTCCTGGAAACGTCAGGAAATATCAATAACAGCATAAGACGGCGTGTGAGACCTGCCTCGCAGCCGAGTAGAAAGAAAGTGAAACTTAGCTTACAGGGTGAGACACGCAGCATGCAGGTGTGCTGCATTCAAGGGAGCTGGGAAAGAATAGGTTCGGTTATCTACCAAAACAAAGATAGCTACAACATTGACAGAATAAATCTGGGTTAATTAACTTAGAATAGTGTCCATGTGGGCTTCCTAACACAGCCGCCCCCAAAAGCCGGCTAAGGCATTTGTATCAGGTAGGAAGGCCACTCAGATTGTTGACGCTTTACTCTAATCTTCAAGCTTTGGAATCATGATCAGGCGGGCCACAGGTCGAATATACGTCCGGTCCTTAACTTGCACCGCCGCAGTCCTGATGCGTCCATCTGCTCCACAGTATGTACGCACAACCTTGCCAACTGGCCACAGTGCTCGAGGAAGCTGAGGGTCCACTATAAGTACCACTTGGTTCACAGTCAGGGTTTTCCCTTCAGTCCTCCACTTTTGTCTTTCCTGCAGACTTGGCAAATAATGGCTGATAAAGCGGGACCAAAAGTGATCCACAAGCACTTGACTATGTCTCCATCTACGACTACTAAGAGTGTTACTGGTATCATAGACGATTTGAGGTAGTGAGGCGTCATGTCGTCCCATCAGCAGGACGCTAGGGGTAATGGGGTCAGGGTCGGCTACATCAGAGGAGATGTAGCCGAGTGGCTTGGCGTTCAAGATTCCCTCTACTTCAGTCAGGATTGTCTGCAGCATGGGCTCTGTCACAGTCTGCTCCTTTAGTACAACTCTTAGAGCTGCTTTCACTGCTTTCACTTCTCTCTCCCATACTCCACCAAAGTGGGGAGCACTCGGTGGATTGAAACAGAACTTGATCTGCTGTTCTGCCAGCTGCTCTTTAAGGTTAGGAGCCATGACCTCAAAGGCTTCCCTTAACTCCCGAGCTCCACCAACAAAGTTGGTACCATTGTCGGATAAAAGTTCACAAGGTTTACCTCTTCTGGCGACAAAACGCCGCAGGGACATCAGAAAGGCATCAGTGTTGAGACATTCTAACAGGTCTAAGTGCACACATCGGGTGGTCATACACTTGTAGACTATTCCCCATCGCTTTTCTGTCCGGCGTCCAATTCTCACAGTGAATGGCCCGAAACAGTCGACCCCTGTGGAGTAAAAGGGTGGCTTGTAGAGGCGTAAACGGGCTGGTGGTAGATCTGCCATTTTGGGCACAGACGGCTTGGCACGCCACTGTTGACACTGCACACAGGTTCTCTGATGCTTCTTGACTGCTTCCCTTCCCCGTAGGATCCAAAATCTTCTACGCAATTCCGCCAGAACTCTTTCCGGTCCTGGGTGAAGGAGAGTCTCAACAAAGTCCTGGATGAGGAGCCTGGTGAAGGAATGTTCGGGATCAAGTACAACTGGGTGGACCGAATCTGAGCTCAGTTGCTCTGCTCTTCTGAGTCTCATACTCCGGAGCCAATGAGATCAAACGACTATTGCTTGGGAGAGGACGGGGAGATTGGAGTGCTCTGACCTCATCTGGGAATGCTTCCAACTGGGATTGCTTCAGTAGAAGCTTCTCTGCCATGATGTAATCTGCCGCCTCACTGGATGGGCTAGAGTTAGAATCAGCCGCCCCATGAAGGGATTGCACTGTGGCATGTATGATGTCTTTCAGTGTGGAGAACTTGGAGGAATCGGGAAGCGTAGAGGTGGCTGCAACATGACCGCAGAAGGTCGATTTCTTGAGTTCAGCCTTTTCTGGATCTATGCAAGCTGGAGGACTCACTGGCCAGTAATCCTCACTGTGTTGCAAGAAGTCCGGTCCTTGGTGCCAGCGATGAGGTTGTGACAATTCTCTCAAGGTCTTACCCCGGGTAATGTCGTCAGCCGGGTTATTAGTAGAGTCCACATATCGCCAGCTGCGGACTTCAGTGAGACTTTGGATTTCAGCCACACGTGTTCCCACAAAAACTTTGTAGTGGCAGGATTCGGACTTGATCCAGTGGAGAACGGTGGTTGAGTCTGACCATAAGAAAGTTCTCCTGATGGTGAGAGTCATCTCAGCCTGAATGGTACTGGCTAACTGTGCCCCCGTGAGAGCTGCACATAACTCCAATCTTGGCATCGATAGTTGCTTCTTGGGGGCCACACGAGATCTGGCTAGGACGAAAGCAACATGAACTTCCTCATGAGGGCTCTCAGTCCGGAGGTAGGCAACAGATCCGTAAGCTCTCTCAGATGCATCGCAGAATATGTGCAGGTCACGTACTGAGGATGGTGAGTCAGCAGATGCTGGAGCATAACAATGTGGGAGTTTGATATGGACCAAGTCATGCAATTCCTGCTTCCAGCTATACCATCTGTCTCGCAGGCTCTGTGGCTGTATCAACTCATCCCAGTCGAGTTTCTCCTTCCAAAGGTCCTGGACAAGGACTTTAGCACGTGTTGTAAAGGGTACAATGTAACCCAATGGGTCGTATTGGCAGGCTAAAGTCCTGTAGACACTCCTCATGGTAGGTTCGGAGGACTCTACTGGTCGATGTTTATACGTCAGTGTCTTGTATGCAGTCCCACTGCAATCCGAGTGTTGGCTCCTGAAGGTCAGTGTTGATCTGCGAGAGCCATAGGTCAGTGCTCTTGGACGTGGCTTCAGGTGGAAGATGCTCAAGAACAGATGGGACATTGCTGGCCCACTGTCGTATCTCAAAGCCTCCGGATTGGAGCATCTGGCGTAGATCATCCACAAGGGCCTTGGCGTCCTCCACTGAGTGGGTGCTGTGTAGACAGTTATCTACATAAAATGAATGCTCCACGCATTCGGCAAGTCGACTATTGAGTTGGCTCTGGTCTTTAGCATGTCGTTGCAGGGCGTAGATGGCACAGCAAGGACTACAGGTGGTGCCGAAGGGAAGGACCTGCCACTCGTAGATGGTTGGTGCATTCTCTCTTCGCATGTTCCTCCAGATGAATCGCAGCACAGGTTTATCACTCGGCAGGAGGCGTATCTGGTGAAACATGCCTTTGATATCACTGCTAACTGCAACTGGGTGCTGTCGGAACCTGATGAGGACACCCAGCAAAGATGGACCCAAGATGGGCCCAGGCAGCAGATGATCATTGAGAGATCGTCCGTTATGTTGGAAGGAGCAATTAAAGACAATCCTGTCTTTGCCGTTATGTCTCACCATATGGTGTGGGATGTACCATGACTCAGGGGATGCATTCGCCTGCTCTGATGATATCACTGATACATAACCCAGCTCTTCCAACTTCTGGATCTCCTGGCAGTATATCTCTGCACTATCTGGGTCCTTGGCTAGTTTCCGCTCTGTATTCCGCAGAGATGGTAATACAGCCCCCATAGGAGCCAGGAGGGTTGTTGCATTGGCTCGACGGAGCAATGGTGTGGCGTATCTCTGTATGCTGTCAATGCTGACTCTAACTGTGGAGGTCTGGAGCAGCTCCATGGCTTGCTGGTCCTGCTTTGAGCGTGTTACCTGCTTTCCACACACATAGGGCAGCAGATCCACCTGCCAAAGATGCTCCACATTCTTGTAGAGTTCAGTAGTTGATGGAATTGACTGTGTGAACAAACACGTCTGATCAGGTGGAGAGTGTTGTTCAAGGCAGGTGGGGCCTTGTAAAGTCCAGCCAAGATTGGTATGGACTGCAATAGGTCCACCAGGTGGTCCCAGACGCACAGGCTCTATGGGTGTCAGGAGATGAGGCATGTCAGATCCGATGAGCAGAAGAGGTTGAGCACGGTGTACTGGTGGTAAAGGTACGTTGCGAAGGTGTTTATATCGCCTTTGTAGGGTGGCTACTGGATAGGAGTGTTCGGAAAGCTCCAAGTGATCCGAGGTGAAGGCTTGACAGACCTGGTACCATTTTGTGGGTCTTGTTAGGGAGGATACATTAAATGTAACTGCCGCACCTTGAAGATGTACCACATCTTGGCGAACCGTCCTAAGAGTGAGGGTTTCAGGCACTTGGATGAGCTTTAGGTGATCTACTGCTTGTGGTAAGATGATACTCCTCTCTGATCCATCATCCAGAACTGCATATGTCTCCAGGGTTTGATTTCCATTGTGCAGTAGAACTTTAACCACTTTCAACATTACCTTCGGAGACCTATTGGGTCGGTCCAGGTGTACTTTGGGAGTGGGAACTGTTACCATGAGCACACTCTTTTGGGTTTGTTGAACAGCCTCATGCAGCACTGTCAAGTGCTGCTCTTTGCAGGTGTTGCAGGGTTGTTTGAGTGTGCATACCTCTGGTTGGTGAGATCTTCCACACTTCCAGCACCGTGGTCCATCTGCCAGCCACTTTACAATCTGCCCTGTGTTAAGTTTCTTGAACTCCGTACAAGCATTCAGGAAGTGGTCCTTGCTCTCACAATGGGGACAGTAGGGTTTAGGCTTTGGTGAACTCTTTGTTGGTGGAGATCTATTCTTGGTGCTTTGATTCTCACTAGCAGTTAAGAGAAATGAAGTGGATTTCTCCTTAGGTTTGGTTAAGGTGCGCTGATCTTTCTTATTTGGCTTCATCCCATCATTGTGGTACAGCGCTGCTGCTCTGCCTGCTATGCGCTTCGCTTGGGATTTCATCTGCAGCCAGGACCCCAAGTCGGAAAGGGTGTAGGTTTGGTCCGTTCCAGTCTGCAGAATACCTTGACTTAGACAGTGCTCTACAAAGCTGTCTCTGTAACTAGATGGCATCTTGCTTAACAGGCGGTCTACATGGGAGCCACACCTAAGCTCAAAGCCATTCTGACCCTCGAGCGTCTGCAACATCCCTACTAGCGATTGTACAGACAAAGCAAAGGCATCAAATGCTTCAGAGTCCCCAAACCTGAGAGGTGGGGCATTTAGTATGGTGCCTAGTTCGCTCTGGACGAGCTGTCTGGGTTGTCCGTACTTATCTTGTAGAGCCTGCAGAGCTGTAGTGTAGGGTCTTGGATCATGCATGTAGGCTTTGGCGAGTTGAAGTGCACTAGGTAACTTTAGGTGGCCAAGGAGCACCTGGTACTTGTACTGTTCATTAAGGTGCTGATGAGTATTCAGTAGATTGTCTAGGGCCATTTTTAACAAGGCAAACTCACTCTCCTTGCCGCTCTCAAAAATGGGTATCATGGGTTTAGGAATGCCATAGGCAGAGGAGATTGCTAAATCAACACTAGCTGCCTGGGTGTGGTCATAGTTGACTGGCGTGGAAAATGGCGGACCATACGATACTGCTTGGTCAGGATAAGCCAAATCAGGTTGATAGAACTGGGATGGATGAGCTGGATGAGATGCAACTGTCATATGAGCGGCTTGTTGGCTCCCAGGTGCTGCGCCGACCGGTCGACTGCCGTGTGAGGATGGAGCAGCTTGGGGTGCTGAAGAAAGAGCTTGAAATGGATGTGCCTGAGATGGGTGAGGCGTGAAGTATGCGGATGGATGCATGGTCAATGGTGCAGGGGCAACCTGATATGGTGATGGTGCAGCTAGAGGCGCTGGGGAATATACATGTGGCCACGGAGGCAGGGCAGTTCGAGCAGCAGGAGTTGTTGTTGGCGTGGAAGGCTGAGCCTGGCGTACTGGAGGGGCAGTCTGCCGTTGCGGGTGTATGGGTACAGATGCAGTAGCAGTTGTCACCGGACGTGGCTGGCTGTTGTCCACCGATGACAACTCTGGAGCCCTAAGCCTGGAAACAGCGCGTTTGTCTCCTGGGTCCTCTTTGAGAAGAGCGGTGACAAACCTGGCTAACTCCAACTCCTTTTCTCTCTTCTGTAAGCGCCGTCTCCGGTCCAGTTGTCTTGTCAGTGTCTCTCTAGCTCTCTGGGTTTCCTCCTGTATTCTTTGAGCCTCTCTGGCTTGGTCATGAAGCCGCTGGCATTCTATGTCTGCTTGTTGATCCTCCTCAATTTGCTGTTTCAGTTCCTCAAGCTCCATCTGCTTCAGTCGCTCTTCAAGCCGGGCAGTTTGTAGCTCTGAAAGAGCATTGGAGGGAAATCTGCCCACTGATGATCGTGTAAATCTGGAAATGAGACTTGTGTCGGATGATCTACTGGTTCGCCCACTGAGGGAGACGTGGGATTTAGGTGGTGATCGTGAGGTCTGGGTTTGTCCCTCGGAAGGGAGAGTTGCAGTCACATAATCACTCAGATAGGCAGGTAGCCGTCGCGCTCTCTGGGAGGTACGCTGCGAGAGATGTTCAGGCAGGGCATCGGTGTGTGGGGTTTCCATGCCTTAATGGATGCTCTGGCTCCGGCTCGAAGGACCATAAAAAGGAGATAAGGGATCTCCGGGGTGCTGGTGGAGCAGTGTAAAGTAAGGGTTTCAGGAAACACACCTAGTTGCCCATTTAACGTGTTTAATTCCAAGTTGTGTGGTAGTCCTGGAAACGTCAGGAAATATCAATAACAGCATAAGACGGCGTGTGAGACCTGCCTCGCCGCCGAGTAGAAAGAAAGTGAAACTTAGCTTACAGGGTGAGACACGCAGCATGCAGGTGTGCTGCATTCAAGGGAGCTGGGAAAGAATAGGTTCGGTTATCTACCAAAACAAAGATAGCTACAACATTGACAGAATAAATCTGGGTTAATTAACTTAGAATAGTGTCCATGTGGGCTTCCTAACAGTAAGAGTCTCTGAAATAAACTAGAACATAAAACTCAAACTTTTAATCTTTATGTTCCAGATGTTATCAGATACACTGATATGATGTGGACTGAGGGTAGGTTGGGTCAGTTTGAGAACATCGTGGTCTTCCTTTCATCTTCATCAACCAACATGATGGTTGAATGTATCTTATAACTCTGACTCCACTAGCTGAAGGTTCTTGTCTGTTCTGTTCTCTCAGGTTTGACCATGTTTTAAGCTTTAAGGGTTCTAAAGCTCCAAAGTACCAGAAGAAGCAGTGGATGAACAGAACCGTCTGTAGCAACAACACACACCTCAGGTTCTCCGAGAAGGATGGAGAGATCACGCCTCACACCAGCACGTCCCTTTACAAGGTACCTCCTTCAGACTGGGTTCAGGTTTCTGTAAGACCGGTTCAGGAGAGGGATGGTGTTTGGAGAACAGACCCACAGACTGGGTGGTACTTTTGGTCCATGATCCTGGTGAACACTTTTAGGTCACTACCTCCGAGTCTCTCACCCAAGATCAAATCAAACCAAAGTCCATCATTCTGGTCCAACATCCCAGATTATACATTGGGTTTACAAGCACCTCCAATCTGTTCATTCTGAATGATGTATTATGGGTATTCTGGTCATCTGTGGCGTCTCTGCATTAAGGGCCGGTGAGGCCGGGCCCCACCAGATGGCACTGTGGAGCTTAAAGAACTGTATGGGAACGGACTCGTTCTATATAGAGTAATATTGTCTAAAAACTGATTCTGTTACCAAGAATATGCTGTTATAAATATTTGTTTATAACTATTTGAGTATTTATTACAATACTGACAAGCGCAGTAGGCTAAATCTTCTAGAAACAGACGTTAAGGGGCCGGTCCTGGCCGGCCCCTTAACGTCTGTTTTAAATGAAGAGCATCTAAAATCACAGTGTGCATCGTGCGCTCAGTGGAGAGCCGTGGGGCCCAAACGCTCTGACCCCAAGCTGAAATCTTCCAAACAAAATACAGAATAGTACATGTCATGTTTACGTTCTGTTAGAGAGAAGTGTGCAGCCATCCAGAGTCAGTTATTCTTGCTAGCTACCGAGACAAAATAAATAAAAATGAATGAAGTAGATGTCCTGCTGAAGACCAACTTTAGAACCCTGCGTCTTCAGGAGAAGGTGGATGACAGAGGGACGCGGTGCCATTAAAACGGAGGAAAATACTGCTGTGGTTATGAAGGAAGCCTCAGATAGTGTGGTGACTCAGGTGGAGGAGAGATGTTGCAAGACTGGAGTGCACATATGACTGGAGTGCACATATGCATTCCGCATGTGCGCATACACACTTAAAGCACACAGATACGCGCATTTGGTACTTAACATTGGTTTGGCTGAGCTGTATGAATTTTTACGTCAATCAGAGTCAGGGTTCATTATGAAATCCATGAAGAATCCCGCTGACTTATTTTGTTTTATTTGACTGATGTGTTTCCTCAGCTTAAAGGAGGATCCAGCTGTCAGCGATCAGCTGATCTCTCTCATCGTGACGCAGCTGTCATGAAGATGTGAAGAGGCCGGTTTTCTCCCATAAACTCTGTGTTATTCTGCATTTCCACCAGGATAACAATATATTTAAAGCACCGCTTGTGGACTTCATTCTTTTCAGCAACTTAAGCAAATAAATTCAAAGTGCTAAATTAGAATTTTAGTCATTTTGTTGTATTTTATGTGGTTCATAAAAGTCAGATTATAATTAGCTGTTGAGTTGTTGGGCCCCACCTAACTTATCATGCCAGAGATGCTACTGCTGGTCATGTCCATGTTTGTTACAAAGAAAATAAAATGAACAAACTTAAATATGTAGATCAAAAAGTCAGACAGGAGATCCAAAAGGATCCACATGGAACAAACCGAATCCAGCTCAGCAGTTTGGGATGTTTATCATACGTACGTATAAAGATCCAACATCATTATCAGCGTGACTTTTTATATATACCCAATGGCCATTTTATTAGGTACACCTAGCTAGTAACGGGTTGGACCTCCGTTTTCCTTCAGAACTGCCTTAATCCGTCGTGGCATAAATTCAACAAGGTACTGGAAACATTCCTCACAGATTTTGGTCCATATTAACATGACAGCATCATGTAGTTGCTGCACATCCATGATGTGAATCTCTCGTTCCACCACATCCCAAAGGTGTTCTATTAGACTGAGATCTGGTGACTGTGAAGGTCATTTGAGTTCAGTGAACTTGTTGTCATGTTCAAGAAACCAGTCTGATGGATCAATGCTTTCATGTTGATGCCAAAATCTGATCCTACCATCTGAATGTTGCAGCAGAAATCGAGACTCATCAGACCAGGAAACATTTTTCCATCTTCTATTGTCTAGTTTTGGTGAGTCTGTGTGAATTGTAGACTCAGTTTCCTGTTCTTACCTGACAGGAGTGGCACTCAGCGTGGTCTTCTGCTGCTGTAGACCATCTGCCTCAAGGTTCGATGTGTTGTGTGTTCAGAGATGCTCTTCTTTATACCTCGGTTGTAATGAGTGGTTATTTGATTTACTATCTTGTTTTATGTTCTTATTAAACTCAGATTGTGGAAGAGGTGTATTACATTTTGCTGACATGGCACTATCTTTCCGCCTTCGTCAGAGCTGTTGCAAAAAAATATTTGAGTTACTGTTGTCTTTCTATCAGCTTGAACCAGTCTGGTCATTCTCCTCTGACCTCTGGCATCAACAAGATATTTTCACCCACAGAACTGCTGCTCACTGAGTATTTTCCCCTTTTCAGACCGTTCTCTGTAAACCCTAGAGATGGTTCTGGGTGAAATACTCAGACCAGCCCGTCTGGCACCAACTACCAATGCCACTTTGAAAGTCACTTAAATCACCTTTCTTCCCTGTTCTGATGCTGGTTTGAACTGCAGCAGATCGTCTTGACAACGTCTACATGCCTAAATGCATTGAGTTGCTGCCATCTGATTGGCTGATTACAAATTTGCATTAAAAGTGGGATATGGAACATTTTCATTAAAATCTACATTTTTAACAAAATAATGCCTCCACGGGGTGTTTAGAGGGTTGTAAAATGAAAAGACAGTATTTCCTTGAAAAATTATATTTGAAGTAAAATATTATAAAATATTAATTTTGGCAGGCACGACGTTAGCATTTTGTTCACATCTACCAGCCAATAGCTAGCAGAGCAGTGGGCACCATTTTGGGTTGCCTAATACCGTAAATAATCCAGCACAGTGAGGCTGGTACTGTAGAGTCTGCAGATCAAGCAGCTGGAAGCACCGGGGACATGTGGTGATTATATACCTTATTTGCTTGCCATAGAGGGTTTCCCCTGGGGTTTCCCATGTGACGAGCAAGTTCTGTGTAGAAACGTTTTTATTAGCAGCTATTAGCAGCTAGCTAACACGTAGCTGCTTCATGTCGCTGAAGTGGAGGAGCTTCGGGCCACCTGTTTGACTGGAAGACACACCACGGAGGATTTTATTGCTTTTTGTATTTTATTGGATAAGTGGGGCATGCAGGATGAGGTGTGGGGAGGAGAGAGGATCTTAAGAGGGACTGCAGGAAGTTTTGGAGCCGCGGTGCAACTGTGAACTCTTTGCCATGGACTGAATCGATGATTGTGCTACAAACAGGTAGGAGCTGCTTTTATCAGAGTCAGTGTGTGATCAGCGGGGCTGGAGAGCATGATTAGTGAACTGAACTCATGATATTTTATTCGGATTGGGGATCAGAGTGGGTTTGGTGAGAAATATTTGGCCTGAGCGTCCGAGCGCGTGGGGGGGTAAACGAGCCTGGAACCCAGATGTCAGAAGGCTTTGTGCCGTGTTATTGTGTTCCGAGTTCCACATCCCACCTTTAACGAGCAGTTGAACAGGTGTGCCTAATAAAGTGGCCAGTGAGTGTCTTTATTTAATATTAGTATTCTGCTTATTTTGACAATTAAGATTTGTTATACTGATCAGATGAAATAATGTCTGGAACATAATTTTTTTTCGTCCTTATTCAGACCTGAAAGATACATGAAACTAACTCCAGACTGTAAGAACGCTCGTCCACATGTCAACAAACCGTTCAGTCAGAGAGAGTTACTGCGGATATGATAGATTGGAGATTGTTGATTATCTACTTTTGTGAAGTATCATCTTCCAAAGATGTGTCTATTAGTACCTGAAAATTACGAGAACGTGTCTGTTCAGTAGTTCAACATATCCATTAAACACGTGTAAAGATTTCATGACAGGACGCCACAGTAGAAGACACGGCGTGTCCCTTCTCATGGTGTTTCAGTAACAACTAGAAAAGGTCATCAATAGAATAAACCTTTTAAAAATTAATGTGACATAAAAATTAAGAGCTAAAACTGTTTGTTTTCCAGGTTCGAAATTTTCTTGAGAAGGTGCAACAGGAAGCAAACAGTCAGTTAGACGTACGTGAAGAAGAAATAAAAAGAATTCAGTCACAAGGTGGAAAGGCTGTAGAAGGAGAGAGTTCCAACGATGAACACAGTCCAGATGTAAAACACACAGAACCGATGACACACACTTCTATCAGCTTCACTTCTACGGCTGTGGAAGGGGAGAAGAGTGAGCAGGAGGATCCTGGAAGAATGTTGACGTCTCTACAAACCTCTGACCATCTTCTGTCTCACACACATCCAGGTATGTTTGTTTACACATAATAAGATCGTGATCGATCAAATATCTGTCCACTCTAAAACACACCGAAGGTCTTTCAACCCATCTGCACTCCTCTGGGTGGGGGGGGGGGGGGGGGGGGGGTGTGTGGTGTGTGCTGTTTTTGTTGTGTCTGTGTGTTTTCCCTGGTTGCTGGTAGTGGGGGACATGGATAGGTATTGTCTTGTGTATTTGTGGTCCTGAAGTGCTCGAAAGTGGGGTCTTGTCCCCCTGGTCAGTGGCTGGCCTCTCCTGTGGTGGTCTGGGGGCGGGGCTACTCAGAGCCTGCCATTGAGCCATGTTGGTTCTCCTTTGTAGGACTTGTCTGGAGTCTTTTGGAGTGCGTGCATGTCCTGGGGGTTTGGGTGGGTGGAAGTGGGGATGTTTTGCATGTAAGAGCTACCCCCATACCCAGGTACCCTGAGGTTGTGGGTTAAGTACGCAGTTCCCCGTTACTCACTGCTTCTTGTTCTCTGAGGTGTTTACCATTACAGTGCATTCCAGTCGTCCTCAGACCTCGGAATTCTAAGATAGGTTAGCCAGAAGTGATGCAATGAACTCGGAATCCCCAGCTGTGAGCTTAAACGAGATCCTACATTTAAAGATGGCTGCGTCCAGTAGTACTTGTCATCTTTATTTTTTCCTCATTTACTTGTTCTGTTTTCATTTTGTTTGCTATGTAAGTAGCACCGAGTGGTTGGTATTGTTGTTACAGATAATTACGTTGTTGCAAAGCTTAAAATAAATATGAAAACTTGCGAACTTTGCCGTCAAAGTTGACTGGTATTTATGGTTTTTACTGTAGGTGCAAAGAATACTTGGTTATGTTCTTTGTGCTGAGATAGAGCAACAACACGCAGCTTCGCTGGTGGCATCCATTTTTTTGGAGTGGTCACTGGAAGGGCCTCTTTAACAAATAACCACAAAGTCCTGAAATGTGTGTGAAATTGCCTCTTTAATAAAGCTAAAAGAAACGAGGATTCTATAGGATTCAAATGGCTCCTTTTGAAAAAGCTAATTTGTCCCATTGCATAAGCTGCTGGACAAGACACATAAAACATTACAGAATGCCGTGTGTTTGTTTAGGGTTGAGTGTGAAACACAAGAGGAAACCAAAGAAGAAAAGTAAGCGAAGAAAGACGCAGCAGGTTCCAGAAGAGATGGCAGCAGACCCCGAGCTTGCCAAATACTGGGCTCAACGCTACAGACTCTTCTCCCGCTTTGATGATGGAATCAGATTGGATCGAGGTCAGTCAGCAGGAACACAGAGGCATTGTAATATGATACATGTTGTTTTTCACATTCTCTTTTTAAACTTTAGCTCTGTTTTCTTTAGCTTTCATTATTCTGCTGTATTTGTTTCTACTCTTGTTTTGTTGTTGTTCTTTGTACTTGCTTTATTTCTGGTTTACTGTTTGTATGGTATGGGACTGTATGGCAGGGCTATTCAAATCCAGGCCTCAAGGGCCAGTATTCTGCATGTTTTAGGTCTTTCCCTGATTCAACACACTGGAATCAAATGATGGCTCGTTAGCAGGCCTCTGCAGAACTTTGCCATGCTGAGGAGGAAGTTGGAAAATTTGAATCAGCTGTGTTGGAGCAGAGACACATCTAAAATGTGTAGGGCACCGGCCCTTGAGGCCTGGATTTGAATAGCCCTGCTGTATGGTTTGGTACGGTGCATGTGGCATGGTGCATGGTATGGTATGGTATGGTACTGTATGGTATGGTACTGTATGGTATGGTATGGTATGGTATGGTATGGTATGGTACTGTATGGTATGGTACGGTATGGTGTATGGTATGGTATGGCATTGTGTATGGTATGGTACTGTATGGTATGGTACAGTACAGTGTGGCATGGTGTATGGTATGGTATGGTATGGTATGGTATGGTATGGTACGGTATGGTATGGTATGGTATGGTACAGTACAGTGTGGCATGGTGTATGGTATGGTATGGTACAGTACAGTGTGGCATGGTGTATGGTAAGGTATTGTGTATGGTATGGTATGGTATGGTATGGTATGGTATGGTATGGTATGGTATTGTGTATGGTATGGTATGGTACAGTACGGTATGGTATGGTATGGTATGGTATGGTATTGTGTATGGTATTGTGTATGGTATGGTATGGTACAGTACAGTGTGGCATGGTGTATGGTAAGGTATTGTGTATGGTATGGTATTGTGTATGGTACTGTATGGTACTGTATGGTATTGTGTATGGTACTGTATGGTATGGTTGGCCCTCCCTCACCATGTTAACACCTCTGTGTTATAGAGGGGTGGTTCTCTGTGACTCCAGAGAGAATTGCTGAACACATCGCTCTAAGAGTGGAACAAAGCTTTCCTGACTCTCAGCTTGTAATAGATGCCTTCTGTGGTGTGGGAGGAAACGCCATCCAGTTTGCTCTCACTGGGAAGAGAGGTAAGCAACCTGCATGGAGGGTTTGAGGTTTGAAGTCTCTTCTCTCTAAAACAGGACTGCAAAACTAATTCTGACTTAACCACAAGACTTCTGAAACAGACAGACGAGACTAAAGTAGACATGTTTACCCATAATGCAAAGCAGCATGTTTGGAGGAAACCAAACAGCTGATACCAGCAGTCAGCACAGTGTTGGAGGGTTAATGGTTTGGACCTGGACACTCTGTAACCATTGAGTTCACTTCAGTTGTATTTATTTAACACCGACTCATAACAAAAGTCATGTTAAGACACTTGACAGAAATAACAAGTCCAATTTACATAAACAGTCCAGATCCAAGTTTAATTATTTATATATAGTTGTATGTACTGTAATTTCTTAAACAATGATACGGCTAGTTTATGGACTTTTACAGGTTAATGAGCTTCATTTCGCCAAAACATTTAGCTTCATCACATCAGACCAATGAAACTGTTTGAATTAAATCAGAAACGCTCACAGTGAATTTTTCAATTTGCACTTCATGCTCACGTCCTCATCATGGGACATGAAGAGACACACATGATGTAGTTTTCAATTTAAAGCCAATCAATCTGCCTGTCAAAGAAGGAAGTGGAGCTGCTGCACGTGAACTTAGTGCAAAGGAGGAAGATGAAGACAGCGATCAGTGACTTTTCCCTTTAGTCTACAGTATTTTAAAAAATGTAACCAAGTGTGTTACAGGAACCTTTTTTGGAGAAAAAAGCATTTACAGTACATATTTGTGCTTGTTGCTGTCACATATTTCATTAAAAGTTGAAGAAATTCAAGTGAGCTTAATAGTCTGGAAAGTACAATAAATCACTTGTAAAAAGTTATCAGTTTTAGTAAGTTATAAAATACCAATTATAAAAAAAAACTTCCTTTCTAAAGAAACCAGCTGATTGGGTTGAATCACCAGTTCTATACAATCCTCCCTCGTGAGTCGCACGACTTGGTGACAGTGGACAAGATTTACTCCTTTTAACATGAGGAAACGTCCAACAGAACCAGAACCAGGAGTTCTGCCTCAGCCGACTGGGGTCTGAGCTGACAGGAAAGAGACAAACACCGATGGATTTTGGCCAGTCGTCATGTCTATAGAAAGATAAACACTAGCTACGTTTACATGCGCCAAATTTCCCCAATCTGATTAAAATCTTGGTCGATCGGAATTCCCAAATCCCTGTTCACATGGACACTAACTGAAATGATCTGATCATGCCATGAGTACACATGCACCAAGCACTCAATCAGGTTAAATGAGTTGAGCATGCGCACAGCGAGTTGTCTTTCCGGGGGAAGAAAAAAAAAGTAAACAAACTCCGTCCTTTCTGCACGTCTGTCCCGCCCCATCGTGTGCTCGAGCTGACTCACGTTATCCCCAATATGGACCCTCTGCGGGTGATTACCTTTATGTTTGGGTTTTTACTGGTCGCATTAACCAAGTTAGAGGCTGAATACATATTACTACTGCTCCTCCACCACAGGAGAGGAGAGCAGGATGACAGGATGACTGCACCAGCAGACCACTTCTGTTTACCTCCCGCCATGTTTTCTACTTGGGTCTGTGAAAGCGGAAAGACGTCACGCTGAAGTTGTACGCATGCGCAGTGGGCTTTTTTCACCCCTTCATTCCTAATGGGTGTGTACATGCACGTCTATCCGAATGAAGATCGGACAAAACCACCCCTCTCGATCGGAAGTAAATTTCTTTCTGATCAGGCTGCATCGGATCAAAACATTCGGGTTGACATGTTTACATGACGTCTTTTTTATCCGATTGGGCGTTTATTCCGATTAAATGTGCCCATGTAAACGTAGCTAGTGAAACAGTTAATGGCAGCAATAACGATCAATACAAACATGGAGAGTAAAGAAAGACAGCAGAGTGAAGAAATGTGGTCAGTATGTCCTCCGGCAGTCTAAACCTATAGCAGCATAACTAAAGGGATGGATCAGGAGAACCCAAGCTAACTCTGACTATAGGATTGTGTAAAAAGGAAAGTTTTAAGTCTATTCTTAAATCTACACAAGGTGTCTGCCTCACGGATAAAAAGTGGAAGCTGGTTCCACAGGAGAGGAGCCTGATAACTAAAAACTCTTCCTCCCATTCTACTTTTAGAAACTCTAGGAACTATAAGCAGACCTGCAGTCTGAGAGCGAAGTGCTCTGTTAGGAGCATATGGAACAGTAAGATCTTTAATATAAGCTGGAGCGTGGTCGTTCAAGGCCTTATACGTCAAAAGTAAAACCTTAAACTTTATTCTAGACCTTACAGGGAGCCAATGAAGTGATGCTAAAACAGGAGAAATATGGTCTCTCCTTCTAACTCTCATCAGAACTCTGGCAGCAGTATTTTGGATCAGCTGGAGGTCTTTAACAGAACTATTAGAAGATCCTAATAATAGTAATAAATACATGAACTTAAGTTTCTGCATCTCTTTGATTCAAAATGCTCCTAATTTTATCAACATTACGCAGGTGGAAGTAGGCCGTCCTGGTAACATGCTTTATATGAGAACTAAAGGACATGTCCTGGTCAAAGATAACACCCAGGTTCTTTACCTTCTTGTTGGAGGCCAAATAAATCAGAATCAGGTATATTTGGCCCAGTATGTTACACACTCTAGTTCAGGCTGGAGTTCAGACATGTAAAGATAAATACATTGTTAGACATCAAACACAAGCATAGTCCACTATTAATGGCTGTTTGGTGTTTGAAGCTGTTTATACAGATTTTAATCTAATTATTTCCATGAGAGAAGAGGTTTTTTCTTCATGAAGGTGTTAAACATGTTTGTTCAACATGGTGACGGTCTGGAGGAAGAATAGCAGATAAGCACCAGCGATCCTCTCTCTGACCTCAATTCCACCTAAAGTAAGTGACTAACTACAGAGTTTATACCTGTTTGATCATGTAGAGTTGACCTCTGGCCTCTGTACCAAGGTATTCTAGAGTCAAATGTGAGTCAGTCAATCCAACAGCTTTGCATTGTGGGGAAATATCTCTACTTTGGTCTTGTCTGTGCAAAAGTTGAAGTTCCAGAAATCTGTGGTTTAATCAGTTGAATCTTGACAAGCCTGAGCTGATGTTGATGCAGATGCTGCAGAGATGTGAGACAGTGATGACTCAGTCCTACTTTCCTGTTTGTTTTGTGATTCACTTAGTCCTGGCGGTTGATATCGATGCAGTGCGGCTGGAAATGGCTCGACACAATGCTGCCGTGTACGGTGTTGCTAACCAAATCGACTTCCTGCACGGAGACTTCCTTCAGCTGGCGCCCAGTCTCCGTGGTGATGTGGTCTTCCTGTCACCACCCTGGGGAGGACCCGACTACCTGAATGCTGAGGTGTTTGACATTAGGACCATGATGGAGCCTGATGGATATCCTTTTACTCTATGGGATGTGGTTTATCTTGATCAGATCCTGCTTTCCTCATGACCAAGACTTCAGAGAGTATCAAGGCAAGGCAAGGCAAGTTTATTTGTATAGCACAATTCATGTACAGGACAATTCAAAGTGCTTTACATGAAACAAAAGCATAAGTAAAAGAATGAAAACATGATTTAAATAAACAGAATTAGAACAAAGGACAGCTTAAAAGCAACCGTGTGGATTTGGACTTTCTAATAAAACTTTATGTAAATGCAGCGGAGAACAGGTGGGTCTTTAACCTTAATTTAAATAAACTGAGTGTTTCAGCTGATCTGAGGCTTTCTGGGAGTTTGTTCCAGAAATGTGGAGCATAGAAGCTGAAAGCAGCTTCTCCATGTCTGGTTCTGACTCTGGGAACTGATAAAAGACCAGATCCAGAAGACCTGAGTCTGAATTTCCACCTCCATCAGAGTAAAATGTTTCTGAACCAAAACGTAACAACATTTAATTTACTGTTGAGTCAAACCAGAAAGGTGTTTTTATTCTTAACCCTTTACACATTTAAGATTTTCAGCCTGGCCCGACAGATCTCAGAAAACATTGTCTACTTCCTGCCTCGTAATGCTGATGTGGATCAGGTCTGTATAATCTGCTTGTGTTGATACTCTGCTTTAATGTTGTACAGTATATTTATTGTAGCATTACAAACAGCTCAGATAACTGGAACTCATTCTCTCTCTGATTAGATAGTAAATGTAATCAGACTACAATTAAACTAGATAATAAACCTGATTGTGATATGTTTAATGTAAACGTATTTAAAAGCAGCATTAGTTTTCACAGATGGGCGTATGCCTGAAACCAAACACCATCTGTGTGCTGACTGAGGACGGGCAGGGATTTCTGAATATTTAAGGAATTGTTAATGTACATGAATGTAAACAATGAATGCAGCGGTTTGTTTTGCTAAACAGCTGGTGAGGGCAGCTGTTAACACAAACACAAGGTGGTAGAAATACAGCAGGTAGATTTCTAACCACCGTGTGGTTGTATGCAGCACAGACCACTACAGGAGATCCTTCCTGTCCACAGTTAGAACCCTCGTCTCCCTGAAGAACTGAGCTACAACAACACTTCATTTCCCTTCGGGGATTAATAAAGTATTTTTGATTTGATCAGAAGAAACATTAAATAATTACATGCAAATTCCGATGGTGTTTTTTCTTAAAATGTTTGTACTTTGTGTTGATCAAACTGAACTGTTGAACCACAGTTGGATGTCGGATGTGGTCTCCAGGGATTTTAAACATACTGTAGTCCAACCTTTGACAAATTACAGACCCATTTCTAAAATCCTTGAAAATGTATTTCACAGCTAGTTGATAACTTTCCTGGGAAAAGCCCGATGTTTTCTAAACTTTTTGATCAGGTTTAAAATCTTTACACAGAACTGAATCGGACCGATTTAAACATTTTTAAAGACAAATTTCAGCTACTGACTTGGGTGACTGTTGTTCTTCTGCTTTAGATAGGTTCTACCTATCAGACCAAACTTCTAGTGTTGGTCTTGGTGACCACATGCTCCTCTCTTATGTGGTGTTCCTCAGGGCTCAGTTTTAGGCTCCTTTGCTTCCTCTTGGTTTTATACTGAGGAAACATAGCGTTGTGTTCCATTTATATGCTGATGACTGTCAGATTTATATGTTCCTGTAAAGAAAAAAAACAGACTCTGTACAGCCAGTACTTCAGTGCCTTGATGATGTTAAAGCCAGGGTGGGTCTCACTTTTAATGATGAAAAGATGGAGGTTTTTGGAAGCTCCACTGAGACCCCCAGGGTTCATTTGGCTCTTTGCTGTCACTAAGTCAAGTTTCTTTCAATAAGGCAGCTGTGAAAAATAAAGTGAATTCTTTTACCGCAAAATTTTTAGACATTAATTCACACCTTTGTTACACAGCTGGATTATTGTAATACACTTTATGTTGGGGTCAGTGCTTCATCCCTCAGTCAGCTACAGAGGGTTCAACATGCTGCTTGTCTCTAACTCATTGCCATTGATATCTTGATGTCCCTTGCCTTTTTTAATGGGGGGGGGGGGGGGGG
>SSNP01000254.1:0-29914 GCA_006937955.1 Pachypanchax playfairii | reverse complement strand
GGGGGGGGGGGGGGGGGGGGGGTCCTGTGTGTGGTGGTGAAACTTCATGTGATCATGTAGAAGTTAATCCATGAAAGTGAAGAGGGTTGGGGGAAGCCCCTCGGTGTAACGCAGGGCGCAAAGCGGTAAAACTAAATCTGGGTCATAAAAGAGTAATGAGGACAATCAACCTGGGTCGCCTCGATCACCACATATCTCATCCTAGCCAGAGACTTCCATTTTAGCAGAGGGGTCCAAGTCACGTGATTTCAGTGAAGCAGACCCCCGGGTCTTCTGATGACGTATTTCCATCTGGATCAACCAGGAGGTGTCACTTAAACACCGTTTATTAGTGTCCAAGACACTTTACTGCCTGATGTCTCTTTTTCTCCATCTTTTTGTTCTGAAACTGGTGAATTTTGACAAGAGTTGCTCTTTTCTACTGCAAGTTACTAAAGAACTGAAAAGGGTAGAAACATTTTTTTGCTGCTGAAAGAAAAGAGACTAATCTTTCGGATTTCAGAACTCATCCAGTAACAGGTCAAAATATTCGGTGGGCTTTCAAAATCAGTAAAAATGCTCGATGTCTCTGGAACTGAACGAGTTAACTGGAACTTGTAAAATGAGTCATATTAAACATGTTTTACATTCACTTCACTGGCTACTCATTTCTTTTAAGATTAATTTTAAAGTTCTTTTATTTGCTTATAAAGCTTTTAACGGACTTCCACTCCAACCCTCTCAGGTCAGCTGATCAGCTGCTCCTGAATGTTCTCAGGAGGAGAACGTACAAGTTTTCCTGAGATCTGATGCTTTTTGATGTCTGAAGCTGTTTTGCCTGAATATGAAGTTGTTTTCTTTGGTCTAAACATGTCCTAAAATGGCCACCGTAATACTGTGTTACAGCAGATAATACTGCTCTGGAGCTTGTACCTCAGTAAGAGAGGGAGGTCTTTTCTTATCGTGGCAGCGCTCTGCTCGTTCTATAGAGTAAAATCTACCAGATGGCAGAAGAATAAACAGTTGGAGTGAAACGAATCAGTAACAATAGAGAGGGCGTTCTGTCGGGGGGGACGGGGGGGGGGGGACCCTGGAGTCAGACCATCAGCATTACAGTCTATAAATAAATGTACTGACACACACTTGATATTCATTGTGGAAAACTAGTAGAGAATTAAATTCTGACGTTGAACTACAGAATTAGAAAACTGATGTGTGAAACAGGATTTACCTTCAGCAACACTGTTACTATATTGTCTCCATGTCCTCTTCCAGATGGCGTCTCTGGCAGGTCCTGGAGGGAAAGTTGAGGTGGAGCAGAACTTTCTGAACAACAAGCTGAAGACGGTGACCGCGTACTTCGGCAACTTGATCATGTCTGACAGCTAGCAGAGACCCCGACCAGAAGTTCTTTTTTTAATGAAAACAAACCACAAATGTGCTTTTAATTGAAGTTTTTGTTCTTCTGAGACCAGTAACTGTTTTTACAAAGTTGATCGTAAGTAAATAAGATGAACCTTTTGACAGATTTAAATCTTTTATCATGTAAGTTGCAGAATTACACACGTTCTAATATAAAGGATTATCAACAGGCCTTTAAAGGTATCAGTGGTGTTTCTATTAGCTCCTACCAGTTAGCGGTGATGTGTATCTTTGGTTTTAACACATTTATGTTCAGTCACATGTGAAAAATGAGAGTAAGAAAGGAAATAAAAAGCTGAGCCAGTGATGGTCTTTATCTTTATCTACATGGGTTAGAAACAGTGTTTTGGGGAGATTTAAATGAAAATGGTCAACATGACTTCAAAGTGTTTCACAGTAGAACGTGTCTCACCTCGTTTCCTGATGAAGATTCAGAAGGGTCAGACCTCCTGTGTCAAACTGATGATTCCCTCTTTGAGGCGGCGCTGAGTGAAGCGAAGGGACCGAGTGCTCAGCCCTACAGGAGAGGAGTGAGGACGGCTCGTCTTCCACCTGCAGCAGGAGAACAAAGCAGAGTGCACCATGTTGGCACCAAGCACGCTGCCCCGAGGGAGAGGAGGAGGAGGAGGAAGATGCTGATGAGGTGTTTGAGGACTGGATCCAGAGCTTTCAAGAGCCTGTAGGTTCTCAGGAGGATCTGAGTAATACAGATCCTGTTTATTTCCTGTCCATCTTCTTGACGTTGACAGGAAGATGGACAAACATGGTGATGTCACACCATGTCTGTACAATCTGAGCTGGAGGATTACTGCTCTGGTTCTGTCCAGTATTCACTCCAGGATCTGGAAAAGACCCGGATCAGATTTCAATCCATCCTGTTACGGATCCTGTTGAGAGGAAGCAGCTAGACCAGGGGTGTCCAACTCCAGGCCTAGAGAGCCACTATCCTGCATGTTTTAGAGGTGTGTTGAAGCAGGAAAACATCTAAAACATGCAGGATAGTGGCTCTGGAGGCCTGGAGTTGGACACCCCTGAGCTAGACCATGACAGACTCTTCCAGGTGCATCCAGAGCTCTTCATGCTCACGACACCTGACAAAAACAGACACAATTACAGAGAAAATTACCTCAGTGATGACTTTCATGTTTTAAACCACATCCATCCATCCGTCTCTCCGTTTTCTAAACCTACTTCTTCCTGTTCAGGGTCGCAGGGAGCTGGTGCTGATCTCCAGCAGTCTTTGGGTGGGAGGTGGGGGCTGGACAGGTCACCCGTCCATCACGGGGCTTAAACCATGTGATCTGTAATAAATACTGTGAGCACGTTTCAGCATCAGTATGTTCTCCTCATGAACAAACACAACCTGCAGAACTCAGCTGGAACTAGACTAACAGCTGTGGTAAATAGTTATTAGATGCTGAAATCAGAACTGTGTTCAGGTCTAATTGGACACCATAGTTTCAGTTTGGAACAACAGAAGGAATCTGAGATGTCTGCTCTGAGTAAACACAATAACAAGAGGAGGATGAAGATGGTGAACACCCTAACCCGAACCAGATCCTCTGTAATTTATGTCTAATTAAACTAGAAGACCATGAAACTGCAGGACAGTATCGACTGGAAGGCATTCTAGTCCAAACACCAGGACAGATCCAGGACCCAGACATGGTTCAATTCATTGTTGCTACAGTGTAAACATGTAGCCAGTTGTTGTTACAGCTGTTAGAGGTGGGGCTACGGCGTAAACATTTCCCAAAAAGCTCCATTTTCAAATCCAAAACTTTTCTCTCTGAGTATTCCTGTAACTTGTAGCATGATATGAAACAGGTTAAAACATTAGAACAAAGTAAAAGAAAGAGAGCAGGAACATGACAATATCTCAGGGTTGTGGGTGTTGGAGTTGTTTTTCCAAGATTTAATGGGATTTTATTTTGAAAGGATTGGTTCCTGTTAATTTTCTCTGTTTTTTGCTGTTTGATTTATTTGTCTTTTTTATCAGGATCTTGTGGAGATTTTGTTTAGTTCATGTGAGTTTTTCCTGTATATTTGGTCATGAGCGTTTTCAGGCACTTCCTGTGCTTTTATTTTGAAGTAGTTTTATCCTTCCTGTTGTCCTGGAGTTATGTTGAGATGGTTTTTATACATTTCTCCTGTTTTACATTCACCTGCTCAGCCTCTCTGCTCCTCCCCAGCTGTTCCCAGTCAGTCATCACTGCTTGTCTCTCACTCAATTCTGTGTCCATGTACATGTTGTCTTCCTCTCCGTGTCCTTGGTGTCTCCTGATTCCAATTTATATCACGTTTGTTTTATCTTTAATAAAAGCACCTTTTGTTTTAACATGATACAACATCTGGCATTTTAATGCAAAGAGCCAGATTTTCTTCTTTTAACATTACAAGGATCCTAAAATGTTTCCATGGGGACAACAAGGCTGAAAGGGTTTTAAAAGGTTTGAGTACATGAAACACACACACACAAAGCAGTCTTTACCATCTGAGGATGTGAGACAGATGTTTTTATTTGTGCATGTGCAGATTTGACTCAGTAATTATATTTATTCATAGTGTTTTGTGAAGTGTAAGATTAGAGTTATTTATACCTGTAGTGTGAAGTCTGTCACCTGCAGGTCATCTGATGTCAACATGTTCTAAACATCCACACGTGTCAAATGGCAAAGAACACTTTGATGTTTTGATAACTAATAACCTCCTCACCATATTTAAATAAGTTTAGTTAAAAAAACATGTTAATATTAACATTAATATTAAAATATGACTGAAAAACAGAGTAAACAATAAAGATAAATAAAAAGATACGATATCTGAAGCCCAGGAGAATAAAAAGGTTCCAGCTGAGGAACCTTCACTCCACTCTGAGGAGGAGAAGCCCAGCTGATCCAGGTCGTCATCCTGCTCCCCAGTCCTGGACTGCAGGGAGAGAACAGGGGTGTAAGAAGACCCCACAGCACACTCCTCCTGCTCAGATGTATTAATGCTGTGTGATGCCCCCCCCCCCCCCCCCCCCCCCCCCCCCCCCCCCCCCCCCCCCCCCCCCCCAGGGCTCTACATGCATCCTATGGTGCAGTTGGTAGAGCTGTTGCCTTGCAGTGAAACATCCTGGGGCCTTTCTGCGTGGAGTTTGCATGTTCTCCTCGTGCATGTTCGGTTTCCTCCCGCAGACCAAAAACATGCAAGAGGTTAATTGATAACTCTAAATTGTCCCTAGGTGTAAGTGGTTGTCTGTGTGTGGCCCTGGCGACCTGTCCAGGGTGTCCCCAGCCTCTCTGACCCTGAACAGGAAAACGTGGGTGTAGGAAATGGATGGATGGAGTATGTCTAATCTGTGGAATAAAAGTGGGACACAAGCAGCTACAAGGACAGAAGGAGGACCATCCCTGCACCCCTCCAGTGCACCTGCATCCCTGGGCCCCGTGTTTGTGGGGAGGAATCATGTGATGGAGCGGGAGAAGGGAAGCATATGGAGAGAAAAGGACTGATGGGGACCAGTTGTCTCTGGAGAAAACTCACGCCTGCATGAGGAGAACATACAAACTCCATGCAGGAAGCACCAGGCTGGTTTCAAACCCAGCAGCTCCTTGCTGCAAGGCAACGGTGCTAACCACCTCACCACTGTGCAGCCCACATATCCTGTGGTTTCTGTTAAAATAATAATCTGTTGCTTTCAGATAAACCTTCCTTTCGGGATGCAGGACTCATCCACACGTTATCTGAACTTCCCTAAGAATGTTTAGACAACATCAAATAATAAAAGGCATTTTATGGTCAGAGAATCTTTAGATGCAAAAAGCTGATTCTTCATATCAGAAGTGTTCATAGTGTGAGTAACATCCTGTGAGTCAGCATGTGGTGGGATTGAGATCTGTTTTCCTGGTTCACTGTTCAGTTTAAATGTCAGTAACGACAGTTTTAAATGAAACAGACGACGGAATCAAATCAAGTTCTTCTTTCATCAGCTCGTCCGATTTAATGTTGGTGTTAATTCATTCAACTAAATTCAATTCATTGTTTTATATTTGTGCTTATTATTGTTATTCACACAATAATAAAAAAATCTCAAGCTTTTTTTAAAGAGTAGAGAATTATCTCCCATATTGTCTTGCATGTGTGTGTGAGGTATAAAATCCTTGCTAGTAAGGATCTGACGTGAGACGTGACGTGAGATGATAATTGAGGCGACAGCTTTAATAGCAACAAACTTCACCCCCCCCCCACCCACACAGCAGGACCTGAGTGTGACTCTGTAAGCTCAAACCCTCACTGCCACCAGTAAGATACCAAACGTCCTTCAGACTCACACGACACCGTCTCTTCTCACAGCTGATCAGAACTTCTCTGGTGAGTTTCACCACAACATTTAATTCATTTTTTATAATTTTATTAACTAAAATAAACTTTTGATTATAAACACATGTAGGTTTTTATTGTTCAGATATTTATTGATAAATTATTACTATATGTCTCATCTATTTTTAAGTTTTATAATTTTAAATAACATAAATAATAAACCTTAATATTAATAAAGATGATCCAGCAATGATTTAAATGAAATGAAGAAAACCACTAGTTAAAAGCAAAGACTGTTTAAACCTAGTTATACTCATTTTATCTGATTGTGTAAGTTTATAGTTGAATCAAGTTTAATACAATAAAAAGATGGAAAGGTTTCTGAAACATACAGACTCAAGTTTCCAACTGTTTGTCTCCTTTAATACCTTGAACATTAATAAAAGATTTAATGTGAAGTGATTTTGTCTGAAATGAATTAAATTATTTAAATTAGAGTGTTAAAAGAATTACTGCAGGGAACAAACATCACACAGCTGTTACCAGAAGTGGCTTTTTACAGCTCCATCAGCACTTTCTGTTCCTACTTTGAGAAAAACAGAAACACTGAAACAATGTGACGGAGGTTAGCGATTACAAAACAACACAAGCCTGTAACTGGAGCTTAAAGAACATCAAACACCTCGTGTCCACTACTGCACGACTTCCTGTTCTTAATGGACAGCAGCAGAACACAGTGGGTTCCTCTGCTGTTGTAGAACATCTGCTTCAAGGTTCCCCGTGTTGTATGTTCAGAGATGGAGTTCTGGAGCTGCTTTGCTGCTTCAGGATCTGGATGAGATGTTGTAATTAATAGAATTATTCATTCGGATCTGAACCAGAAAACCTTGAAGGAGAATGTCTGGTTTAAAGTTTGAAAAGTTTCTCCACATTAAATGAAATCATCAGTTTGTATTTACTTAGGTTTTCTCAGTCTGATATTAAATTGAGTTTTTAGGTTGATAACTTGGTTGATAACTTATGGTGCGTTCACACCGACCCAACCGTCAATGTCAGAAGCATCAAGTTTACATGTCTACGGTGGAGTCCGTCAGAGGAGCGTCAGAGTCTCTGCGTCGCTTTGTGAGCGTTAGCAGCGGCAACTTTTCAAGCAGTTCAAGAGTTTCAGGTGTTGACGCTTGAAACACTTGAAAAGCTCGAAACGCAGAAAGTTCAGCTAGCTGAACTTTTGATGCTCTAAACACTCTTGAAGTGGCATGTCAACCAATCAGAGCGTCTCATCGTAGTGACGTACCTGAATGAAGCAGGAAGTCTTCAAACAGGACGCGGGACAGACGGAAGTAGCGCTGGAAGCAAACCTCATCCAAGCCACTCTCTCTATATGATCCACCATAGCTCAGAACATCCGATAACTAAGGAAGCCCCGCCTACGCGCTCTTTCTAATGGTCAAGCGTTACGAGCTTTAACGCCTATGCGCTCTGACTGGCAGGCGTTATGAGCTTCAACTTTCAAACATCAAACTTGGAGCATTATGAGCGTTGCTTGATGTTGACAAAGTGGCCGGTGTATGTTGCGTTCACACCGGTCCAACCATCAATGTTGCTGCGTCGCTATGTGAGCGTTTGCAAGCTTTTTAAGCGTTTCAGGTGTTGACGCTTGAAAGGCAAGTAACGCAGAAGTTTAGCTAGTGTTTCAAGCTTCAACTTTAGAGCTTCAAACTTGAAGCGTTATGAACGTTGCTTGACGGTGCATTCACGCCGGCTGTGTTTAGTCCGTTTGAATCAAACTCAAGTTCACCTGCCAAGAAAGTTCAGAAGGAGGCAACAGAACTCTGATTCGGACCAAACAATCGAACTCTAATCCACCTAAAAACGTGGGTCTCGATTTGATTGAAACAAACTCTGATGTGGTTCGATTGCATGTGTGAACGCAACCGCACTGGGACCGCACCATAAGCAGGAAGTGGACTATATTGTGCAGCCGTCTCGTGTTGTCCTCTGTCTTGTTATCTGCTCATCATGAACCCATTGCTGCAGAATATTAATCTGACACATTCACCTTTAACACTTGACTGACTGTTTTACTGCTGGCAGTTCAACCAGGAAGGTTCCACACAGGGTCTTAGTTGTTCCTATAACTTCTTTTTGACAAAGGTCTCCAGCTTGTTCCTGGACCTGTTGGAACCTCTCAACCAGTTTGGGGGTCACAGCAGCGAGCGCTCCGATGACCACTGGAACCACTGAGGCCTTGAGTTTCCACAACTTTTCTATTTCTTCTTTCAGTGTTTGGGTTTTCTTGATCTTCTCGTGTTCTTCTTCTCCTTCCTGATACATTCACTTGGGATTGTTGGTTAGTCCATCTGGACTGAGAAACACCTGATGCAGATGTATCTGTATGGAATGAAATTTCAGTCAAAAATCCTGAGCGAGATTTTCTGCAGCGCGCACGCGTATTTACCTGTGCGCGCGCGTCCCCGCGCGTGTAATCCACAGCACGCGTGTGAATTCACCCCACACGCCCGCGTATGATTCATTACACGAGTATTCATGAACCGCGCGTGTGGATCTCCATACAGGCGCCTGTACATGAAGCTCTCATACGAGCGTGAAGGCAAACCGGGAGAGGCTGCGCGCTCGAAAGGAAAGTAATTATGACTGTTTGGAGGAGGAGACTAAGGCCCGGTGTGATCCTCATGTGATTGGTCATTTTATATCAGTCACCGCCCACCGAAAGAACCAGCGGCAGCTTCCTGCTAGTGGTGGAAGAAGAACCAGACATAGAACCAGCTGCCATCGTCATTTTTTTAATCAAAATTTCTGTGCAATACAAAGCAACAACAAAACATTATTATAAAATCTGGAGCTCAAGCTCCCCTTGCAACTGTTGAGAACCGTCACTCCAGGGTGGATGACAGGACCCTGTGCACGTCCCTCTCCCCAGCCAGAGTGCCTCCAAACAGGCTAAAACCGCTCTAAAATGACTCATGAAAGCCGGTTATACAGCCCCACAGCTAACCCAAAGCCCCAATATTGTTTTCAAAATCCCCGCCAGGGCGGTCCCTTGAGCTCCAGAGCGGGAGGGGAGAACATCCAGCCTCCATGCCCAGGAGAAAGCAGCCCAAACGGGGTAAAAATCCCACCAGGGTGGTCCCTGGAACTCCAGAGCAGACCCGTTCATTTTAGAGCGGTTTTAGCCTGTTTGGAGGCACTCTGGCTGGTTTGCCTTCACGCTCGTATGAGAGCTTCACATACAGGCACCTGTATGGAGATCCACACGCACGGTTCATGAATACTCGTGTGTGGGGTGAATTCACGTGCGCGCTGTGGATTGCACGGTTTAATACGCGTGCGTGCTGCAGAAAATCTTGCTCAGGATTTTTGACTGAAATTTAATTCCATATCTCTGGACCTCAGTGATTTCAAACCCAGTCTGACACACAATAAACACGCTGTTAATTAGAACAAAATAAAAGCAGATTCAGGTTTGAGGTGACAGCAGTTTATTTTAATCTAGTCACGTGTTTCACAAGCACAAATAAGAGCAAAGATATGAGCCATATTTAAACAGCATTTGAGATAAATTGACCATGTTTTTCTGTTGAAACAGAAGGTGTGAAGACATGATGTTTTCCTGTTTGACGATCAGCAAGATCAAATCAGAAGCCAGAGAGCGTTCTGAGTAACACAGTGTCAGTGTGTTTGAAGGAGAATATTCTGTCTTGTTGTGAAATTAGCAAAGCACCTAAAAATCTATTTAAAGAGGCCCTTCCATTAAAAACAGTTTTTCTGAGGTTTCTGTTGAATATTTTAGCTCCACAGGTGTTCTTACCTTCATAGTGGGTGTGAAAACAGGTCAATAACATCTCTTTTAGTTTTAATCTCTCAAACTACGCAGGTGGAGATAAAACCTGAGTTCAAAAACCCTATCATTGTGACGTCACATTGAGTTTGCTCATTAAGATTCATCAGCTCGTGCAGTTTTGTCAGAAGTTTATTCTGTTTACATAACAGTTAAAAATCACACCCTTATTTTAACCCGACGTAATCATCACTTATTAATTTGACTTTTGCAGCCCATTGAACACATTTTCAGCAGCTGTCGCACATGCTCAGTTGAAGGACGGTGCAGCCTTTTTTCAGCTGTTTTTTGCTGTCGTGTTTTGGATAAAATAAATCAATCCTTTTTTAATCTGAAAGAAGTTTCACTAACTGTGATTTTTCATGTATTTTGTTCCACAGGACAAGCTCCAGCCATGGATGATGATGACTACAATTATCAGCTCTTTCTAAGTCTGTTTAATAAAACAAACGGTCCAACTGACTATGTGGTTGATAAAGCTGTTCAGCTCTGTTCGAAAAGGAATCTCAATCAGTTCGGTGCTCAATTAATCCCTGTGTTCTACTATATTACCTTTCTACTGAGTTACACTGGAAATGGGCTTGTGCTCCTCATCCTCTTCAAATGTGAGAAGCTCAACACGGTGACAAACATCTTCATGCTGAATCTGGTTCTCTCCAACATTCTCTTTGCAACCAGTCTGCCCTTCTGGGCCACCTACCATTGGTCGGAGTGGATTTTTGGCCCAGCTTTGTGTAAAATAGTCAGCAGCGCCTACTTTATCGGTTTCTACAGCTCCATCCTCTTCCTCACCCTCATGACCTTTGACCGATACCTAGCTGTGGTCCATGCTGTGGCAGCAGCCGGAAGCAGGAAAATAAAGTACGCTATTGTTTCTTCAGTGATTGTTTGGTGCATCAGTATAGTAGCGAGTGTGAAGGAGCTGGTTCTCCGAAACGTGTGGAAGGACTCGTTACATGGACTCCTGTGTGAGGAGTCGGGACTACCAGACAGCACCATGGCACGTTGGCGCCTCTTCGGTCTCTATCAACAGGTTCTGGTCTTCTTCCTCCTCCCTCTGATGATGATCATGTACTGTTACATTAGCATCACTCTGCGCATCCTAGCTACTCGTATAAAAGGAAAGTGTCGTGCCATTAGGATTATTTTCATCATCATCTTCACCTTCTTTGTCTGCTGGACACCCTACAACATTGCCAGCTTCCTTCGTGCTATTCAGATCTCCCAAACTAGTGAAGAAGAAGAATCCTGCTCGGACACAGATAGCTTAGATTACGCGTTTTATGTGACCAGAAACATTGCTTACTTGTACTGCTGCATTAGTCCCGTGTTCTACACATTTCTTGGAAAGAAGTTCCATAGTCACTTTAAAAAACTTATGGCAAAAAACCTTCCCTGTCGCAAGAGAGAAGTGAGCCTCAGCAGCCACAGCACCAGAGTCGAGTACTAAACAACCACGCTGGCGTCTCGATCACCGTAAAAGACACATTTCTATGCTGTGATTGAAATCTTTATCCTGTTCATCATTATAACTTAACTGTTTCATCATCAATCATCACTGACCTTTGATCAAGTTTAAACAGATCAAACAGATTTTTCACTTTATGATCAACACCTTTTTTATAATTTTTGACCTTGACTGACTCTCGTTAGTTCGTCTGCCTGTAAAAGACTGATTGTTTTTACAATCAACACAATAGGATCACTTTACTTTGATGGAAACTATATGTCTAAATCTTGTTATAATGTTATTGACCTTTTGCCGAGCCCTGCCCCCCTTAGTTACTGTTGCTACGTCCGACAAACAAATGGTCACTCGACCAGCGCAACAGATTGCCATGATGATAAGAGGAACCCATGTGTGTCAGTTTGGAGGAATACCTCCATGATAACCTCCAGATCGAGGCAAAAGGGGTTACAGTATTCAGTGGAGGGATATATTCAAAACATTAAAATGGAGCGTGAAGGAGACATGACTACTATCGAGGCTAATGCTAATACTCATGTTTTCTGTTCATAAAATGCTACATGAAAGATAAAAACAAAGATATTTGAAGTCGCTCGTTGGGTGCTACGTTCAACTTTGTTGTAAACTGACAAAACATAAAGTGGGGGATCTCAAAGACCCAACACAACATCAGCTAATGTAGCTAGCGCTAGCTAACATGTTGACTAATGTTGGCTAAAGCTAAAGGGCTCAGTAAACTTAGTTTAGAGAGAAGGTTAACAATCTAGCAATGATATCCATGGTAATCATAACTGTGGTTCGATTTATGTTCTTGCCTCTAGTTGGTAGACCACACGCTAACTAGTTAGCTGTTAGCCTTACCTTTGAGCAGACGTATTTATGCTTCGTAATATCTGAGACATTTAACTGGGAGTGGGACCGTCCACACTGTTTTACCATTTCACCATTGTACGCAACGCTCATGTTTTGTTTTAGCTTTGGGAATGGAAAGAACAGAACTCCTCCAGATGATCTATCAGGATATCCAGTGTCCGATTTACAAATATCATGGGTGCACTTGTCGCACCTACACATATAATAACAGTTGCTATAATGTGTGATTGAACAATGGCTGTTTTGGGGGAGGGGCCAGTGAAAGGTCAGTTGTATGTACCACAAAAAAGAGTCTGTTCTGTTATGTTAAAGCATTTATGCACCTATAAAACTTTCTGTGTCTTAAACCAATCAGATGTATCTCCTGCAACATTAATCTTTTTATTAAAACTTTGAATTATATGTTTGTTTATCTTATCTTATTATGTTTTGTGTATTTGTTTCCATCAGTGCAAGGGAGGGGGAGTACATCCAAATGTACAGGGACTTTCACCCTTGTTGAAAATGGGAAGCTACAGTCATTTTCTAGAAAATCTCAGATGTCATGTGATTCATGAGACTCAGACTTGTGGGATTATGAGGAAATTTTGACTGGAAATGATTGTTGTTAAGAGAAAATCTAAACAAGCTGTTAAAGATACATTGATCACAAAACAAGAGTCACATTTCATCTGTTTGTTTTTAATGTTTTCACACTAAACAACAGACTGTATACATGTTTTATATCTGTTTGTTGGAGGCTGAAGTGAACTGAATACAGTCAGTGTTAGTGAACAGTCACAGATACGTAGATTTGATGAATTTGTTGCTGGTTTTAGATTTTTAGATCCTGTTAGAAGATATTACGTCCCAAAGAGTTAAAGATCTCTTATTATTTTATCTAAACATGCCAACTGGCATTCCTTTTCAACACACTGCACATTGTACTTCATGAAGAGGTTCTGGACTAAAAATGAGTCGAAAGCAGTCAGAGTTCAAAGAAAAAAACTGCTAAACCTTCAGAAGGTCCAGAGGAGTAAATCTGACTGATAAGAAGGAAAATATAAAGATAACCTTTTCCGTGGTAGTAGTAGTAATAGTAGTTTTCCTCCTTATGGTACACGTTTTTCCAGGTATTTATTATAAAAACAAACATAAACATCAGGATAACACCTTCAGGTGAAAGACAGAATGAGGCAGAGAGAATGAGTGAAAACAGAAACAGAAGCTGCATCTGAACATTTACTCTCCAAAACACAAATTGTATTGTATTGTTCATTGTATGCACCGCCATATAATGACAATAAAGGCTTTTGATTTGATTTTGATTTGAAAACATTTATAAATGCTTAATGAGGTTTAAATACAAAACTCAATGTATCATTAAATAAAGATCCACAAAGCCCAGACCTCCCATCACAACTCCAAACACCCCCAATCAAGATTAAAGGTGCCATTTTGTTTTCAAAACGATGTTAGTCACCCATACACAAACACCATGCAGAACAAAAACAAACAAAAAAACAAAAACTAAAAACTAAATTTGAGTTATTTGCTTCTTGTTAAGTTCATTGCTTTTGACAGAATGTGTGTGTTTGTCTATGAAGACTGTGTACATGTGTGTGTGTGTGTGTGTGTATAAAGTGTGTGTGTGTGTGTGTATAAAGTGTGTGTGTGTGTGTGTGTGTGTATAAAGTGTGTGTGTGTGTGTGTGTGTGAGTGTGTATAAAGTGTGTGTGTGTGTGTGTGTGTGTGTGTGTGTGTGTGTGTGGGTTTGTATTTCTGACCTCCTGAGGACCAGTTTCCTGACTTTTACTATCTTTCTGGGGTCCGAGGGTTCTTGTGGGGACCGAAGCCTGGTCCCCATGAGGGGGACTCCCCTTTTTAGGGTTAGGGGTTAGGTTTATAGGTATGGTGTGAATAGAGTTTTAGTTAGTCTTAGGGTTAGTTATAGATCAGTAATGGTTAAGGTTAGGAAAAGGGTTTGGGTTAGGTATAAATCTAGTTACTAAAATCAATGGAAGTCAATGGACGGTCCCCATAAGGATACCAAAACACACTTGTGGGTGTGTGTGTGGGTGTGTGTGCGTGTGTATAAAGTGTGTGTGTGTGTGTGTGTCTGAGTGCGGGTGCGCGTGTGCAAGCAGCAAAAAAGTGAACAATGTTCCAGAACCTTCTGTGTTTCATGTACGGTACAAGAGAACCTCCCTGTAAGAGGGAGAGAACCCCAAATATCTTCCAGCTCTTCCTCACCCCACCCTCGTCTTCTTCCCTGCTCCAGCTCCTCAGAGGTGGGTATCTAATTAATGTGTTCATCACCTTCATTATGTGTTTCATAACATTTCACCATGCAGGTCGGCACCAACCACGAGTTTTCTGCATTCTGTCTAAACTGGTGTTTACATTGCGAGATCTCAAATGTCCGAGTGCAGGTGAATGCAACACTATTAGCTGAAGTCCCTCGCTCCCCGGCTAATTTGCCGTATGCTCGGTTCCGGTGTTGTACCGTAAATGTCACACGGTGCAAAAGAGATGCGCCGTTGATGATGAGGTTTAACAACATGATGTGGAAAATTGGGGCCAAATTATTTGAACTGAAGTTCTTTTATATTTGCTTTGTTTGCATAACAGCATTATGTACATGCTAGATCTTTAAGAATAATAAGCAGGAAGTTCAATATGGTGATGCTTATGTCAACCTAACTGACTATTATTAACTATAATTAGGTAATTAACCTATAATTAGGGTAAGGGATCTTTATAAATTTTCCTTATAAGTTCAAAGTTCACACCTGCCTCGAGAAGCGACGTGAGTCTCTGCGCTTCTACACAAACGCAGATGATGCGCAGATGGGCGATCATGGCTTTTTGGTGCGTTCAGGTTTATCTCGTAAATGTAATAGTCCATTGAATTTACAAATCTTTGTATAAACGATGGTTGAGACGAGATTAAAACTAATTCTATAATTATTTTTAGTGTTTTTTTAAGTAATCCGTGATAACACCAAACACTGATGACTACAAAAAAAAACCACAAAGTTCTGTTGTTTCTAGTAACGTACATGTCAGGCTTGTTCATCTTGTTCATCAGAATTTATTTTAATTCTGAGACTGTTTAACATCAGACTTTAGAGTAATTAATGTTCAGATCTTTCTGAAGATCTTTCTTTTACTTCAGCTGCTTTTTCACTAAGTTTCAGCCCTTAAACTTCACCATTTTCAGAGAAAATGTTAGTTTTCAGTTGTGTGTTTTTTTAAGCCAGATTCAGAGAACAAATCAGAGAAATGTTAACACAAAACAAACAATTTAGCTAAGAGCAACACCCAATGTGTCATTTTTATATACATATTTCTATGTTTCTATTAGCTTTACCTCTTCAACAGATTAATACTTTTCTCAAAAACTTTATATAAAATCCTCTACATGCATCTCATAGTGACTATATTTACTTTTTGACAAGAACCAGTTTTGTTTTCATAATTATTATTATATTTTAATGCAAAGGGTAATATATTATTATTCATTAAAAATTGTTTAAAAGCACCACTGGTCATTGTGTTTGTCCTATATATATGTCATTCAATTACAAAACAAGGCTTTTTGCTTCGAGGTAAAAAAATTAAAAAAGGTTTTTCTGTGTTTTGTTGTGGAAATTGCTATTCAGACTTGTCAAGCACAGTGAAATAAACAAACATGTATCCTGTATTATAAAAGTGATAATGAGAGTATCACACAGAGGACAACTATTCAGGGTGAAGTCATCTTACCTAGATCATATAATATCTGTGGCCTTGTTTTACAAAAAAAAGTCAGCGCATTTTAATAAGCTGAATACATTTAGTGCCCTAAATATGAAGATAAGATAGAAAAGTCTTAATATTCCTTTTACACTCCCTAAAAAAACAAAGTTGTCAGAAAAAAAAATCAAAGGCAAAGGAATTTTTTGTGATAATCTTCATGTTCGCAGGTTATTTCTCCTCTCCCACTAAGATCTGATGTCATTTCCTGTCCTAAAGAGGTCCAGAGGAGATATCTTCCTCCTAAAGATCTATTAATCTTCCTAAAGATCTATTCAACACTGAACAGCTGCATCGCTGTAGACCTGATGAAAGTTTAGTTTGGTTGCAACACATTGATTCATTTTCAGAATGTTTTGTCATGTAAAATTAAGGAACTGTTGGTGTTTTTTTCTGTTTGTGTCTAAAATTTTTTTTTTTTTTTATATTCCTACTTCTTTATGTTTGAAAGCATTTCATTTTTTTCAGACAAATATAAATGTATTATAAATTTCCCTCAGCAGCTTAGGTAAACACTAGCATAACTATAGGATGGTTCATCACTGCAACCAGCCCAAACTACAAAACTGAAGTGTATTTGCACATTCTGTTCACTGTTGAAGAAATGTATTGTCAAAATGTCATTTAAAGGAACTGAATATGTGTAAAATAATCTAGAAATGTTTTTAAAATGTCGTGTTTTTTTCATAGTTTTCCAGTCCAGTCGTCCTGCAGTTGGATTTTGTTTTGACCTAAAAATCAGTGACTCAAAAATGCTAAAACAGATCACGTGAAATCATTTGGACTCTGATCAAGATGGAAGTGAAGTTTCCATTAGTTTGTTGTTTACATTTTTGGAGCATTTTCTAAAAATTATCAGTGTGAAACTGACCGCTTTTTTTGGTAAATTTTCGGTAAAATAGAACATTTTCAGTTGAATTGAACTTTTAATATTCAACCCTTCGTTAATTAGCATGGATCATTGAGTGTACGAGTTGTACGTGAATGCACCACAATACCATTCTCGTCCGTCTGCGTTCGTGGCCATAAAAACCTGTGTAGAAGCGCGTTAGTGTGGCTTTGTATCGCTAAAGGAAACAGATTCTTGGTTTTATCCCTGTTCAGCGGGAAAACACCGGGCTGAGCCCCTACGGACCAGCTTCATCTTTCTCTTTTTGTGTACATTTTCTGTGAAGATGGCAGGTGTGACTGCGACGTTATTGTTGCTGTTTACGTGTAGCATCATCTCCACCTCTCGTGCCGCATCCTCAGTATTCCGTAAGTAGGCTATGTTATTAACATGCACACATACACACAACTTGTATGATAAAGGCCTGTGGCTCAGAATCGTCTGAAATATGTTCTTAAATCAGACTTTAGGACGAGGCCGGAGCCCAAACATCAGCAACAACGACCGCGGTCAAGCCGATGTTCGAACATTTTAGGCTGCGCACATACATGTTGTAATGCGGTAAAGATGCTGAGCGATAGCATCTTAAAAGTAGCAACCAGGCTGTTGTGAAGCTTTTACTTGTGCTACGGTACGGAAAAGGGGCCGAAAAGGGGCGTGGGGTGGGGGTGGGGGCCCATTTTTAAACCTTTATCTGAGATCTGTGCTTTTAAATCAAATATATCAGGATATTATTTTACTTTATGAAAAACAATACCGTTTGAAACTTTATCATCGTTTACAAACCAAAACTTTACCTTAAGATTTTACTTTAAATAGATGCCTAAATTAAAAACAAATCTTCTCAAATCACATGCTTTGATGACAAAGTTATTAATTACAGTGTCACAACTAGAGGACTCAGCACAGAAAGAGTTATTTATGATTTTACTGCTGTATATTCAGCTGTCTCTGTGGTATTAAAGTGTTTGTGACACACAGGTCTCAGTAACACATTTTGTTTAACCAATCATGGTGCAGCTTTGTCTTGTTTGATACTTATAAGAGAAGTATGACATTTTTTATGAGCTTTGAGTGAGTCTCAGTTTTAAAGCTAATAAAGCTGGAATTGACGAAGCGCAGCTCTTTGTTTACATTTTACACGCATATTGAAAAGCATTTGTGAGCCAGTGATTAATAAAATGGAGAAACACTGTAAAGCAGGTGGTTGTAACAACACTGCTTCATTAGTAACACCATGAGAGATATCTGTAACATCTGTTTACATCCACAATGACACTGAGACTGACTGTGTTTGATCAGCAGAACTTCAAGGGCTAGGGTTAGGTTCTTGTCTCTTCTCCTGAGACGAGTTCTAATTCAGAAAGACACAAATACTCAGAAACCACATGTTCTTGATCTGATTCTCCATTTTGTGCCATGACTTCTGTCATAATAAATCACTTACTTTATATCTCCCGTTCCTGTGTTTCATCACTTTTGGTAAATATGCTTTACTTGATGTTCAATTAATATGCATCTTTGAGACTTTATTACTGGAAATTTGATCCTGATTTATATAGAAAAGTGTCCACAGGGCATAAACTTAAAATTGATTGATATGAAGTTGTAAAATAACTCGTAAAAATCACACGTCAGATACATTTTAACAGCACATACATATTCTTATTTTTTGATGTTATGACTGTATCTTGGACTCCCATAAGGTTTTAGGGTAAATTACTGGTATTTGTAAAGTCCATTTCTGAGTCAGACTCTGACCCTCAAAGCGCTTCACACCACAGTTTGTCCTTCACCCATTCACACACACTCACACATTTACACACATGTTGTAGCCACAGCTGTCCTGGGACACACACTGACCACCACCAATTAGCCAAAGGCACATGAAAAGTCTTGCCCAAGGACACAACGGCAGTGCGGTATGTCTAAGCTGCCCCTCTGCTCTTATCTGTTTAACTCACTTTAGTTGCTGCTCAGTTTCTCTGTGACTCTCTCAACCATCCAACATTTCTGGTGCATCGTCCATCTTTAGCCCTGCTGTCAGATTCTAGCAGTTGGATACAGAAAGATGCCAAATCAGTTTGGTCTCTGCTAAAACTCATGCTTGTGTAGCTTCTCACAAAGGTCTTGATGTTGGTGGCGTTCATCCTGTCAAGTCAACTTTTCTAGAATCTAGTCCAGAACACTTGACAGGGTGCCAGTGTAGCTCCTTCCCACAGTTCCTGTAACTATAAAGCATATGGCTGGGCGCTCCCTTAGAGATAGGGTGAGGAGCTCGATTACCCGGGAGGAGCTCGGAGTAGAGCCGCTGCTCCTCCACATCGAGAGGAGCCAGTTGAGGTGGCTTGGGCATCTGTTTCGGATGCCTCCTGGACGCCTCCTTGGGGAGGTGTTCCAGGCACATCCCACTGGGAGGAGGCCTCCGGGAAGACCTAGGACGCGCTGGTGGGACTATGTCTCTCGGCTGGCCTGGGAACGCCTTGGGGTCCCCCTAGCTGAGCTGGAGGGGGTGTGCATGGATAGGGAAGTCTGGGCATCTCTGCTCAGAATGCTGCCTCCGTGACCCGGCCCCAGATGAAAATGGACACCAAATGAACAACAATGGACAAATGTAATTCAGGAAATATATTGTATGGAGAAGTTGACATACGTATTAAAAGTAAAAGAACCGATCTTTAAGAAAAATTGTTATGCAGCCCCCCCCCCCCTTTTTTTTTTTCTCTTTAAATTATATGTTTGGAAATGGCTAATCTTACCCTACTACTAAGATGATTATTGTTCTACGCCTCTGCCACTGCCACAGATAATCCTGTACTGAAGTCTGAAATTGACCGTTTGGAACTTCTTCCCTATCTTTGTGTATAGAAGTATTGTTTGCATATGTAAATGTGAAGGTATCTGTATGTAATTGTATACATGTTTGTATGTATATATATATATATATATATGGATAGTATTGAAGGACTTAACTCCTCCTCCACCACAGTAACTTATGTTCATCTCTTATCAATGTTAAGATTAAAAAAAAATTAAAAATAAAGTAAAAAAAAAACAAAGAAAATGGATGGAGGGATAAAGCATATACTATTTGTCCTTCTGATGACTTAACTGTATAAGAAGTGTCAAGAGATCAAAAGAAACATGAAATCTGCCAGTGGCTGATGAGCATCACAAGGTGAGTGGTGCAGTAGTTGATGCATGAGGTAAATACAACATTATAAATGATAAAGAGGAGGGACCAAAGATAAAGCCCTGGGATCACCGGTAAATATTCGGGAAAGTCGAGACTTACATTGTTTCAGTTGGATGAATTTAGTCCAATCAGATAAAGAGAGATGAACCAGGCGAGTGGAGAGCATCTGAGTCTGAGTATGAAGAGTCTATTGATGATGACGTGGTGTGAGATGGTGTCCAATGTTTCAGACACATCAAAGAGGATGAGAATAGAGACCAGAGTCAGCTGTTATCTTTATTAGTACTTTATTAGTATCTCTGTCTCTTTCATTACTATGAAACTGAAATACAGAGTAGAAACTGAGCTCAGAATAGTCACCATGAGAAAACTACAGCGTTTAATAAAATGAGTATATCAGCAACAGAAGAGTAAATGTTAGTTGAAATATCTGAATAATTTTAAGTTTTAGTACCAAATAGCTTAAATATATTTAAAGTTGGAGTATAAGAAGTTGAAGGAAAATTTGAAAATCAGAAATCTCAGTTCTTGTTAAAGGGCTAAAAAGGGTTTTGTTTTGAGAGGCAGATGGATGAAAAAAGAATGAGTGAGAAAGAGAGAAAAAAGTGAGAGAGGGAGGTAAAGACTGAGGGAGAAAAGGGGGAGGGACAGAGAGAGGAAGAGACAGTGTGTATTAGAGCTCTGTGTTAATGTAACGTCTGTGAGAGACACAGTATTTAGAAACTTCTTTTCATGGCTTGTTATGGTCACCATGGTAACCATGTGAGACACAGGGACTGAAATGGACTACAGTTTGTGAGACTGAGGAGTTGTACGTCTGACCAGGTGATCAGCAGCAGAGGAGCACCACAGTGGACTGTACTCTCACCATTTCTTTTCACTCTGTACACCTCAAACTTTCAGTACAGGTCAGAGTCCTGCAGAAATACTCAGAGATCAGAGATGGACTCGAGACCAAGTACAAAGACCTGATGGACCACTTGCCTGGTGTGGGAACAATCTTCTCATCTTGAACAAGAAAAAGGAGATGCTTGTGGATTTTAGGAAAAGCAGCAACATGCCAAAACCCATTTCCATCATGGGAGAAGAAGTGGAGGTGGTGGAGGAGTATAAATACCTGGTGTTCACCTGGACAACAAACTGAACTGGAGACAAAATGTGATGTTATTTTTAGGAAGGGACAGAGCAGACTGTAGTTCCTCAGGAAGTTTAGATCCTTCAATGTTTGCAGCCAGATGTTGAAGATCTTTTATAAGTCTGTTCTAGAGAGTGTAATCACACCTGCAGTCACCTGTTGGGGGCGGAGCATCAAAGCAAATGACATGAAGAGGTTGAACAGATTGATAAGGAGGGCTGGTTCTGTTCTGGTTCTGATCTGGATCCTCTGAGTTGATTGTCTAAAGGAGGATGAAGAACATGAGGGGAAACCCTCATCATTCTCTTCACTACACAGTAACTCAACATCAGAGTGTCTTCAGTCAGAATTTAGGATGACATCACTCAAAACTGATCATTCTGTGGTAAAACTATAAGAACAGTAAGAGAAATCTTCATCACCTGTTTACATTATGAAGGATGTTGTGAAGTATTCCTGAGCTACACAGATCCAAACAAAGCTGGTCTGTTGCTTGTTTGACCAAAATCCCTCTCTGTTGTGTATTTAGTTTATATAGCTTCTATGTAATGCAGTGCTATGTAAAGTCATAGTACTTGATTGTTTCCAAAGCTGTGAAATTCTGACAGAAATGGAAGAATAATGACTAAATAGTCAGTCAGTCATTATTTATATTCACTTATTCCTGTTGAGGGTCACGTGGAGGAGATGACTAAATAATAATAAGGGTAATTTAGTACTTATCAGGGACCACAGGGTCTTAAAAAGTCTAAAATCAATAACTTTAAATTTAAGTCCTTAAAAAGTCTTAAAATCACCCAAAATGTTGTACAAAATCTTACATTTTTTTTAGTTCAAGTCTTAATTTTGAATTTGTTTGTTCCTGACAAGCATTAGCCATATAAAATAGGCTGAAACTCTGTAATCTGACATTGACTGCCCTTAAATAAGCAGCTCTGACAGCTGCTAACCTGCCAACCTGTACGCATTGTGCATAGCAAGTACGCTGGTACGACTCGCTGCTCTAAACTACATGTGAAACGACATGTGAGTTCTGTGGCCCATGTGCATGTGCAGTTCTCATGTCTGACAACACACGTGTTTTATGAAAAGTCTAACAAAACCTTGTCAAACATAAATGTTATAATTAAATAGAACTTCACGAGTTCACTGTGACCCAATGAACTTATTATGATGGTAAGTACAGGTAAACACCAAAACTCTTCTGTCTAAATGTAAACCTTCAATAGCCTGTACGCAGCAGCATCAGGAGAGTCATGTGATAACTCTTGACTTCATGCACCACCTGTTTGTTTCTGTTTATTGACCGATTGTGCTCCACTGAGTTTTTGGTTCAAATGGTGAAACAAGTTTGTCAGGAAATCCAACTTTATGTTCTGCATTACTGTTCTTAAATGTCAGCTGATAGTGCATCATGTTGAAAATACCCTGAGAATATACAGCCGTTTATCACAGCGTGCTGAGCACAACGAGCAGAGGAGACTTCATTTAGTTGCTTTGATGTTGGTGCTCCGCTTAGACGGAAAGTCAGTTGATCTTTCGTTTTTTTGTGTAGGTAAGTGTGAAGACAGCTTGGCCACGCCTCTCCCGTACAGCGCCTTCACCAGTTCATCAGTATATAACCGAGACTATGGAGCTGGGTATGCTAAACTTAACAGGATACAAGGTATGACTGTAACATAAAATACTCTTCAGATCCTAATGTATATACTGTATATATATATATGTATATTCTTGATCTGGTGTTCCTCTGTCACCCTGTGAATCTAGGTGCTGGAGGATGGTCACCTTTGGAGACAGACCATTACCGGTGGTTACAGATAGACCTTGGCTCTAGGAAGCAGGTTGTTGCCATAGCAACACAGGGTCGTTACAGTAGCTCTGATTGGACCAGTCGGTACCGACTACTCTACAGTGACACACAAAACAACTGGAGGCCTTATTTACAGGATGGAAACATCTGGGTAAGGAGTTGATTTCAGCTCTAAAATATCCCACTGATGTCTCACATCAGCTGCTTTGAGCAGCTTGTTTTATTTGATCATTGTAGCTTATTTGAAATGTCCACGTCAAATTATATTACTGTGATATATTAATAAAAAGGTGCTGTGGTTCAGCAGGATTTTTTAATTAATATCTGATTCAGTCCACACAGCAACCAGATTTTCACTCATTTTTAGCTGATTTTTTTGTTTGTCTGAAACTTTCCTGAATCTGGGCGGCTCCTTCGCTCTGTTTCTGATGAGAGTTTTAACTGTAAGGCCCTTTTCCACCAGGGTGGCTACGGTATGGAACGGGTCAGAACGGTACAGAACAGTACGGTGGTTCCATTACCATTTCAGGAATGTGGACGTAGGTGGGCGTGCTCAGCTTAGAAAGTGGCGTAAAAGGCCCATGATGTCATTCGTAATCGAAACAAGAGAAATAAACAAACGTGGACGTGCACATTGAGAGTACAGTAATGGAGAATGTTGAGGTATTTTTGTACTTTGGACTCAGATTGTGGCTCTTTCTGAAGAAAAAACTCTGCGCATGACATGTGACAAGACGTCACATTTGAGGTCGATCAGGTGCAATTCTGTGACATCACTTCACACGCTAATCAGTGGCTATCGCTACATAGGTAGGCGCGTGACTGACATCACTTTACTAGACCACTCAGTCCATAGGAGGGTGTTTTGGGTCGCTTTGGCACACTTCAGACCGAGACAGAGGTGGTCTGAAAAAAGGGGTCGGGTGTTTATCAAGCTTCATCTTTTTGTCATTAGGCAGTTTTAAAGTTGAAAGAGACAAACCCAGAATTAACGGTTGATATTACGGTACTCACCAATATGCGGATACCATGAATCTTTTGTGAGGAGTTTCAGGAAAAAGAAAAGATGTATCCTTCACTGACACACGGACCCTTTGTGTTTCTTATCTTTCAGACATTTAAAGGTAACAGTAACAGTGAGGATGTAGTTCGCCAAGAGTTAGAGCACACCATTCTGGCCCGCTACATCCGCTTCATACCTCTAGACTGGAGCAAGGAGGGACGCATTGGAGTACGCCTGGAGCTCTATGGCTGCTCATATTGTAAGTACAAGATCACAATAGAGAACATGCTCAGTATCAGTAGCATGTTTCTGGAATTTGAAGATTATTTTCTTTCTTGTACTGTTCTTTCTGTCTCTGTCTGTCTGTCTAGACTATCTAGGCTGTTAGGTTTAAATGTTTTTTTTTCATTGTATATTGTATTCATATAAAAACAAAACAAAACAAAAATGTGTAAATTGAAGATCCTGGATCAAGATCAGGTTTCCACTGTAAAGGTTTAGTTACAGCAACCTTAAAGAGGCCCTTCCATTAAAATGTGTTTTTGGTTTCTGTTGAATATTTTAGCTCCGCAGATGTTCTTACCTTCATAGTGGGTGAAAACAGGTCAACAACTTCTCTTTCAGTTTTAATCTCTCAAACTACGCAGGTGGAGATAACACCCGAGTTCTCCCTAGTTCGAACGACTTGTATCTGTTTCGGCAGGTCCCGCAGTTGAAACCACGTCTAGCATGCTGCTAGCTAAAAGCTGTAGCATAAGACGTAGCAAACAGGAAGAGAGAACATCTACTGTTGCCATGTGCAGCGGGGCAGGAAACAGTATACCTTGCTTTCATAAGCTAGTTTGTTAGCCAATCTGAGTCCAGCAAATTCGAATAATGAATATGAACGAGCTGCTGCCCGAACCAGCCGAATTTTGACGCAGAGAGATTGAAAGGTCTGTTAATTGGTGTTTCCTAATGTTTTTTTTAGATATAAACTATTTCACATTACTGGTTAATACGTCAGAAATAACCTCAAAGTCATAAAATTTGTATGAAATGGCCCCTTTAAAACCCTGAGGCACATATCCAGTTCTCATTCAATGAGAAGGTGTGTCCAAACTTTTGGTCTGTTCTGTAGATGATTTAGATGAAGCTATAATTGGTGTTAACGCTAATGTTATGTCTACACCTGCTTCACTGGATAATAAATCAGTATTACAAGTTGGAAGGACAGTGTGCATTCTTTCTCTAATTGGAACATTTTTATTAATGAAAAATAAAAGTACTTAGTTCTAGCTTTGTAGATCTTCTTATATAAGGAGACGGTTTCTCCAAGAAACAAAATGAACATCTACTGGATCTGATCTCATTCATAGCATGAAAACCCTTTAGAATTGTCATCAAAAAATGTATTTATACTTCATATTTCTTTTGTCAAAATATAGAACGTTGTGCTCTTTTGTTGTGTTTTTTTCAGGGACAGACGTGATCAGTTTTGATGGCTTTGGCGTCATCTCCTATCGCTTTAGGAGTAAGAAGATGAAGATTGTGAAGGACATCGTCTCTCTAAAGTTTAAAACCACAGCCAGAGAAGGTGTGCTGCTTCATGGAGAGGGGCAGCAGGGAGACTACATTTCTCTGACACTTCACAGGGCAACATTACAGCTCAGCATCAACTTAGGTAGTTTTTCATTCTGTCTAATAATCTTTTGAAACAAAAAAACCTGTTTTTACCACCTGCTAATGTTCTAAAGCATCTATCCAGTAACCTCGGTATGTATGATTCTCTTGTTCTTCTCCAGGCAGCAGTCACTATGGTTCCATTCAGGGTCACACGTCTGTGAGCAGTGGGAGCTTACTGGATGATGGTCACTGGCACACCGTTGTTATTGAGCGTTACCGTAGGAATGTCAACTTCACGCTGGACCATCACACTCAGCATTTCAGTACAAACGGGGAGTTTGACCACCTGGACCTTGACTTTGAGGTAAAGTTTTTATGGGACTTTTGATGTTGGGCATGTTCATCTTCTTGGTCTCATGTGGTCAGTTGTGTTTTTTCTTATAGGCGTGAGCACCAATTGTATCTATGGAGTTTATCATTCCACTTTTCTTTACTTCTACTGCACAAATTGATATTTTACCCTGTCAAATGGATCATGCAAATGGATATTGCAAAGGTCCAATTTAGTAAAAAACTGGGCGCCATGTTGGGATTCAAAGGCAGAACTATTATTATTGTATGGTTTAGATCAATACAGTGACTCGAGGTCTTGTCTTTCTTCTCTATGAAGAAGAAACCAGCAGCTACAAGTGATCAAGAGGGTCTGATTATTCCAGCTGAGAGGGAGTCATTAACTCATTCAGTGCCAACAACATCTATAGACATCAAACAGAATCCAAACGCTCAATGCCAATGACATCTTGATGTCTCAAGCTTTTTTTTTAATGGAGGGGTAGAGAATGTTTGCGCGCACCTCATTAGTAAATATCACGCCTAAAGGAAGTACAAGTTGAATTTACTTGTGTGTTGCCAGGCGACGACACTTCATGTGATCATGTAGAAGTCAATCCATGAAAGAAGAGAGCATTTTTTGGGGAAGCCCACATGTGGAATGCACAGCGCAAAGTGGAAAACCCCCGCAGCTCACACTTCAACAAAGACAAATGATAACAATCAAACCAGGCTGATTAGTTCACCGCATATTTCATCTCCGTCAGATACATCCATTTTAGCAGACGGTTCAGAGTTACATGATTTTAGTGATCCAGATTTGGTTTCTGTCTGGATCAACCGGGGGTGTCACTAAAACACTATTTATTAGTGTCAAAGACACTTTTCTGCCTGATGTCTCTCTTTTAACAAAAAGACAGCTTTCTCCATCTTTTGGTCAGAAACACAGGCTTCTTTTCCCTGTTTGACCATCTCTTTTAAAAGATTTGTGGCTTTTGACACCATGTTGCTTTTAGCCCATTTAAATTTGATTGCTTTTATGCTCTTATATTGTTTTTAATAGAGGGTTGTTGTATTTATACTGTGTCTTTTATTTGTATTGTGTGTGAACATTGTCCCTGTCTAATCTATCAATCTATACTCACCTAAAGGATTATTAGGAACACCTGTTCAATATCTCATTAATGCAATTATCTAATCAACCAATCACATGGCAGTTGCTTGAATGCATTTAGGGGTGTGGTCCTGGTCAAGACAATCCCCTGAACTCCAAACTGAAAGTCAGAATAGAAAGAAAGGTGATTTAAGCAATTTTGAGCGTAGCATGGTTGTTGGTCTGAGTATTTCACAATCTGCTCAGTTACTGGGATTTTCACACACAACCATTTCTAGGGTTTACAAAGAATGGTGTGAAAAGGGAAAAACATCCAGTATGCAGCAGTCCTGTGGGTGAAAATGCCTTGTTGATGCTAGAGGTCAGAGGAGAATGGGCCGACTGATTCAAGCTGGTAGAAGAGCAACTTTGACTGAAATAACCACTCATTACAACCGAGGAATGCAGCAAAGCATTTGTGAAGCCACAACACGCACAACCTTGAGGCGGATGGGCTACAACAGCAGAAGACCCCACTGGGTACCACTCATCTCCACTACATCATGCCTTGTTACCACTGTGCAGGCTGGTGGTGGTGGTGTAATGGTGTGGGGGATGTTTTCTTGGCACACTTTATGCCCCTTAGGGCCAATAGGGCATCGTTTAAATACCACGGTCTACCTGAGCATTGTTTCTGACCATGTCCATCCCTTCATGACCACCATGTACCCATCCTCTGATGGCTACTTCCAGCAGGATAATGCACCATGTCATAAAGCTTGAATCATTTCAAATTGGTTTCTTGAACATGACAATGAGTTCACTGTACTACAACGGCCTCCACAGTCACCAGATCTCAACCTGATAGAGCATCTTTGGGATGTGGTGGAACGGGATCTTCGTGTCCTGGATGTGCATCCCACAAATCTCCATCAACTGTAAGATGCTATTCTATCAATATGGACCAACATTTCTAAAGAATGTTTTCAGCACCTTGTTGAATCAATGCCACATAGAATTAAAGCAGTTCTGAAGGTGAAAGGGGGTCAAACACTAGTATTAGTATGGTGTCCCTAATAATCCTTTAGGTGAGTGTATATACAGTACAGCACAGGCTGCATGGTGGTGCAGTGGGTAGCACTGTTCGGTCCCTGGGTTCGAAACCAGACCTGGACCTTGCTGCATGGACTTTGTATGTGTGGGTTTTCTCTGGGGACTCTGGATTCCTCCCTTTAACTAACATTATGTTTCAGGTTATTTGGTAACTCTAAATTGTCCCCAGGTGAATGGTTGTCTGTCTATATATGGCCCTGTGATGGACTGGCGGCCTGTCCAGATGTAACCCCGTCTCTTGTCCAATGACAGCTAGCGGTAGATAGCAGCTCCCCGTGATCCTGAACAGGAATAAGCAGGTATAGATAATGAATGTCTGACTGGACTGGATTGAACAGAAGCAGGCAAGTCGATGGTAATCCAAGGAATCTGAATTCCATAGACAGAAAGTGATGGCCAGTCAGATAGACGGGTCTGTGGTCTTCAAACAGTCAACATAAGATGTGTGAAAAAGACGCTGGAAAGGTGTTGCAAATGCTAACAAACTACCTGATGATGATCCTGGGTGAGACAAAGAGGAGACAGGTGAACAACATGAGTTATGATGAATGTGGTGGCAGAGCATGACATGAGAAAAAACAATCACATGACCAGAATGTTCATGATTCATGACATTGACTGTGAAATACAGTGTTAGTTTTACACCAAATGTAATGAGACACACACCTTCCAAAAAGTTCTACTTTTGTCTTGTCAGTCAACAGAATATTTTTTTCAGAAATCCCGGGATCATCATCATGTTTTTAAAGATATATGATACAGGACTTTGTGTTCTCTTTGTTCAGCAGTGGTTCTGGTCTTGGAAGTCTCTCATGGAGGAAAATTTTAGTTCAGATTCTCTTTCTTTTTGAACTTTGACCTTAACTGATGCAAGTGAAGCCTGCAGGTCTTTAGATTTGGTTTTGGATTTAAACAAAATGACCCTTGAAATGTTCTCCTGTCCTGTGTGTCATCAGATTAGCTTTGGAGGACTTCCTGACTCTGCAAAGCTGAACTCTGGTAGCAGAGAGAACTTTGTGGGCTGCATGGAAGGAATCACTTACAACGGCGACAACATCACCAGCTTGGTGCGCAGGAAGAGAGTCGACGTCTCCAGCTTTGTAAGACACTTGTCCACTTTACAGATCTTGAAAATATCAGTTTTGTTTATTTTACTTCGTGTGTGTGCAGACAAAACATATATATCACATTGTTTTTAAGTACTGTAATTTCCAGACTATTAAAGGTGGAATATGGAACATGAACACCACAACAGAACAAAACATCCGGGCATCGGGGTGCCAGGCTCGTGACTTCCCGTGTGCTCTCTAATGCCTCGAAAAATCCTCACCAAATCCCCTTTGATCTCTGATCTGAGAAGGACAATAAAGTATCATGAGTTTAGCTCACTAATCAGGCTCTCCAGCCCCGCTGATCACACATTGATTCTGATAAATGAAGACTCCTACCTGTAGCTCAGTCATCGATTCAGTCCATGGCAGAGAGCTCACGTAGCTGTCCCGGCTCTTCTCGAGCAAACTGAAACTTCCTGCAAGATACTCTGTCGCGATCCTGCACGCTTCACTTCTCCACCCATCCAAAAAAAAACCTCCAGCAGCCTAGACTTCCCACACTTCAGCCACCTGCTGCTCCGTGTTAGCTTGAGCTGCTAATAAAGACATTTCCACACTTTCCCTTGCTATACACTCTTAGAAATTTCTGTAAATTTACAGCAGAATTCTAGCAGTAAAATACCGTGTTTCCTAAAAAGCGGTAGAATACTGTGAAATTGCATTTATTTGTGTCGACAGAATCAAGAATGATTATTGTCAGTAAACTACTGCAAAAAAACGAGGTAATACAGTATTTTTTCTGGAGCACACATTTCTTCGACATTTTCTGCTTTGACAATCAGCATTCATCCTCCAGATTTAAAGCATCTAAAGGGTAAGTAAAATTACTTTAAATATTGCAAATTATGGTTTTGCAAGGTATAAAGTCAATTTAGACTAAAGCCATTGGTGTTAGGCCATTCTTTATACAGTTTACTTCTGACACGACTTAGTAGTTGTAGC